>CALSBV010012154.1:419834-430461 GCA_943590825.1 Bovichtus diacanthus
ATAGCACGACTCAGAGATGATGACAATATACTTTACTGGGTAAAGTAGATACACTGGTATACAGCAGGACATACAGAACATACAGGAAAAGTCCAAGGGCAGAGTCGGGTCACAGAAACAAGGTCGATGCACAGGTAGGTCCTCAGCGTAGCGGCAAAACAGGTAGGGATCAGGCGAAGACGGAGTCAGGTCACGCAAACAGGATCGAGGAAACCGGAGAATCAGGAACTCGGGAAACTGGAACAACGCTGGAACTCTCGACATGAATGAACGACGATGAACTGGCAACCAGGAACAAACAACACACAGACTATATACACCAGGAAATGGGAGGGGATAACGAGACACAGGTGGAGACACTAACAAACAGAGTGGAGACACTAACGAACATAGCTGGGGAGCGGAAGTAGAAACAACAGACACGAGAGGGAACATGCAGTTAACAAAATAAAACAGGAAGTACAAACACAACACAAAACATCTAACGAACGGGACGGGACCTTATAATCTTCTCTTAATCTCTTCATCTTCTCTTCTTCTCTTCATCTTCATATTCCTCAGTCTTATATTCTGGTTCATATGTAGCTTACTTCCCTCTTCATACTCAGTTTCAATTTATACTAAGTTTGTATACTCAATTTAGATTCTTTATATTATATTGCTAAATACCGCACCTTACCTCACCTTGTTGAATATTGCACCTTACCCCATCTCAGCTCATTTTATGTTTACATCTTGTTTTATTTATATATATATATATACACACACACACAAAATATATATATATATATATATATAAATAAAAAAAAAAAAAAAAAAAAATATATATATATATATATATATATATATATATATATATATTGTAAAATTCATTGCACTATTTGTACATTTTAGAATTGTTATACTGTCTCCTACTGTGTATTGCAACCGTTGCACAACAATTTCTCTCGGGATAAATAAAGTTCTATTTTATCTGATCTTATAATCACCACCATCACCATCATAATCTCCACCATCACCACCACCATTTTAACCACCATCATCATACTCATCACTACCACCACCATAATAATTACCACCATCATCATAATCACGACCATCACCATCTTAATCTCCACCACCACCCCCACCATTATAACCACCATCATCGTAATCACCACCATCACTATCATAATCTCCACCATCGCCATCACCATCATAATCTCCACCACCATCATACTCACCACCACCACCACAATAATCACCATCACAATCACCACCATCATCATAATCACCACCATCACCATCATAATCTCCACCACCACCATCATAATAACCACCAGCACCACCAGCACCCCCAGCCTGCCTGACAGTTTACCAGTTTCCGGAGCCGACTATGCACACTTTGAGCGGACAGGCCATCGCTGGTGCTGTCTGTGTTTCCGCTGCTCTCTCTCTTCTCCGCACGGAGAGCGCGGGGAGCTTATGCATCCACACGTCTTCTTCTGATGACGTCAAAGAATGTGCCGCACACAAGCCTGTTGGAAGTTGTAGTTTGTATGTATGTTGACGTAGACGGTAGCCTGTAGATTACATAACAAGGTGACTAGATTAATAAAGGATAACATCATTCGTTATTATTGTTATTATATATAAGGCTTAAGCAGCAGAGATTGTGCTTTTCATGACAAATGATATAATACAAACCCCTTCACTATGATGATAGTATGGAGGCTACATGAATGTGCATTCTTGTATCAATATAAAAGACACTACGTGTGCAAGAGGGGGACGAATCTATAACATCATCATCCATAACTTTACGGCTGATAATATAAATCAACATCAATGTCCAAATGTCCTGACCTGCATGTTAAATAAAATAAGACCATCCATGCATAATAGCTCTACTTTGTGATGTTTTTCAGCTATCTATCGCCATGTTTTTTTATGATATTAGTGGAATAACGTAAATACACCCCGCAGTTTGGATGCTCTCAGCCTGAGAGGTTTTACTGCATTATTGATTCCTTGTGGCCGGTTGAAGGGGGAGTATCCCGGGCTGGGGGAGTGACATACCCGGGATTTCCGAAATAAAAAACGCAATAACGTCAGAGAGAAGAGAGAGAGAGAGAGAGCGCTCCGCAGTGTAGGAATATCCCTCCCGTGTGTCAACAGTGTTAGCAGGCTGGAGTAAAGCTACACTTGTATTTCTTGTATCTCACCTTCTCGTACCTGCATCACTTTGCCAGAAACCTGCATTAAATCTTTAAATCTCTCTCCTTTGGCTCTTTACGCCTCTTGTTTTCCGCTGAAAAGCAGCAGTATGAACCGGCCAGCGCGTCAGGAGAGCACCGCTCGGAGCCCGGCTGCAACGGAGCACAGAGTGGGCTCCGGGACCAGGGACAGCGGCGCAGGGTCGGGCCCCTCGCACCATAAAATGACACGCAGCAAGCGGCACCTGGAAGGAGTCCTGAAGAAATACACAAACCCGCTCCATGGCTGGCAGAGCAGGTAGGTCACCGCACTGATACCATGATAGACAAAGTGTGTGTTGTTTTAATGTTATTCCTATAATATTCCTACAGGGTCTGAGCAGTTCAATCCACTGTAGTTTATGACCATGACATCTGTTATATTATAACTTGAGTTTATCATGTCTTGAGGATCCCAGACAGGTCCACCCCCAATTTATTTATTCCTTGACCCTAACTGTTCTGTTATGTATACAAGTCTAAAAATTGGTTCATTTAAAAAATGTAATGCACTTAATTTACATTTTTTGTCCCAAAAATATGGAGTTAATCCCCACACCTCAATCAATCTCTGTGTGGTTACAGTCATCATATAAAACAAAACACATATGCCTTAATTCAACAGTTTTTGACAATATGTTATTTATATATTATTTATTTGATCAAAATTATCATGGCCGATTTGGGGCAACATCCCACACAAACTGTGGAACAGGTCTATAAAGCATCAGGTCATCTGAATGTGCATCCTGACATTCATTCAGTTGGAATCACATTGTATGGTGATGGCTCAGTGAGAGGAGATGTGGGGGTGGGAGTCCCAGAAACACTGAATGAGTCATCCAGGATCAAGAAAGTCCTGCACTCCTCTCCTGCATCTCAATACCCCCCCCCCCCCTCTCTCTCTTTAACTACTCACGCTCTCATTGTCCGAGAGGATTGACGGGTAAAGCATCCAAACATGTAATGAGCTCCATGATCACATTTTAACAATGTGAGGTATACTTACTTCAACACACACACACACACACACACACACACACACACACACACACACACAGTCTCTCTCTCTCCTTCTCTCTCCCACACTGCTGTACTTGACTCAGAAACAAAAGAGAAACTGGAGTTTTTTGTCTGTATGTGTGTTTGCGTGTGTGTGTGTCAGCACGTCGTGTATGCATGTGTTTGAATATGGTATGAATATCTCCATTTTTTATTAAGCCATGATCTGTGCTTTCATTTTTGCACTCTGTCAGAGTAAGCTGAGCCTGGAGACAGACAGTATTATCACACTGATTGTTGCTTTATTGTTGTTCCCAGTCTGTTAGAGGGGATTTAGTTGTTGTTATTTGTTGTGACACTGTGGTTGACAGAAAATATACACCGGAGAGTTATAACTGCTTTCAGTATGGCTGCCAAACATACCGTCTTGATTAATAATGTAGTGTGTGGAAGTCTTTTTCAGTTTGAATGCTAGACCTGCGCAGTAGCTTTATGTGCTTTTTTAAAATTGCAAATCAACAAAACATTAAATAAGGACGAAACAGATATGACAAAAATAGACAGTGATACAATATACGAAGACAGACACAGGAGTTTCCCTTATGAATGGCATTTTTCATTTCCATGATGTGAAGGTTGTACACCTACATATTGGTAAATTGTAAATTTCCCCGCTGTGGGATGAATAAAGGTTTTCTGATTTTCTGATTCTGGTATACAAACAAGCTGAAAGAAGCAAACAATCAAAATAAAACAAACAAACAAACAAACACGTGTTGAGACATTTTACACAAATTCACAGAGGTGGACAGAGTGTGAGACTCTTTTTATTTACTCTTTATTTTAACATGTCAACCAACCATCATCGAGTCTCTTTCCATAAATGTGCTGTCATGTCTGAATGTGTCACGGCTCATGGAAAAAGCACAGGCAAAGATGACCCAAATGTGGACTAAAAAAAGCAGGCAGATTCAGTGAAGCCACTTTAATGGTGAAAAAAGAGATGACAAGCAGGCAGGCAAGCAGCTGGGATGTGTGAGTGAAGAGGGAAGCACAGTTGATTGAAGATTGTAAATAGGTGAGGATATGGGGACAAGAAAAAATCCCAGGACATTTGGTGTGCAGATGGAAAATGGCAGGTCTGGGGAAATAAAGGAACAAACATGGTCAAGGAGAAGTAAGCAGGGGCTAGTGAAAGGGGTTGAGGGGAACTGAGGAAGAGATCATGACAGACCCCCCTCCTCCTCAAGGGACACATTCCAGACACCCTAAGACAAGAACCAACCAAGTCGAGCAGGTTGGGTGAAGGGGTCTGCAGATGGAATCAGTGAACAGGCGGAGTCGCTTAGGAGGAAGGCCCGGAGGCTAGAGAACCAATGAGTAGGACCCCTCGGGCGACCTCAGGCTGAAATCCCTGGAGCATGACAGACTGTATATAACAAGCAGATCTAGTTACCATGACATCACCCATTGGTTTGTGGACTGCCGCTTTGAAGCCTCAAGTTTGGCATTTTGGCCATTGCCATCTTGATTTTTTGTAACCAGAAGTGACACAAGAGGGTGGAGCACAATCCAACGCTGAATAAGACATTTTTAATCAACCAAAAATGTTACAGTTAACTTTCACAAACTGAAAACAAACTGTGAAAGGGTTAAAGTTGTAAAGCCAAAAACACAGACAACACCAAAACAGGACAACGTCGTCGTAGCAACCTGAGAATCATGAGGTAACCCCGCCCTAAAGTATACCCTGCTTTATTGTCTATTTTACTCTAAATGGGACCATACATTACAAAATGAGCATCATGCTGTATAAGGTATGAGGCTGTATACAGGTATGGTTATGGGTGGGAAAGCTCAGGTGGGGGCAATGAGGTGTTGCAGGACAGATGAGGGGGACAGGATCTGTAATGACAGGAGAGTTAGTGATCAGGTAGGTGAACCCAGGGCAAAAATACAGTCGTTTTCAAGGTTAACATGTAATGTTAATTGTCCCCAACCACAATAATTGTATCCTACTAACAAGTGTTGTCTGGTGGCCAACATTATACTGTTTCTTATTCCTTTGTGCCAGAGGGCTCTACTGTCATACAACACTATAAGAACCTCATTGGGCTTGATGAAATATTCCTTCATAACAATGCGTATGACGAGTAAGTGTAGTTTAATCTCTAAGTGGTTGCTTCATGGCCACCGATTGGATGGTCAAGACAATAATATTGATAGTACTGCGGAGTCACAGGTATTATCTGTGATCCATTCCATTCACCATTATCCATTAGTATTGTAATTTTTTTTGTGTTTTCCCCCCTTCCTGTTTTATTTTGTAAAGTTCTTTCCCCTTGTGTCTTGTTTAGTTTGACTTCCTGTCTGTGTGTAATCACCCTGCCACCCTTGTCTCGTTACCTGCCCTCTCCAGCTGTGTCTTGTCTGTATCTATCTATCAACCTATCGATGGCACCCATGTCGTCGATCCCCGTGTTCCCTCGTTCCAGCCTGGTTTGTGTCTCAGTTGTTTGCCTGTTTGCTTTTATAATAAAGCTCTCTTTTGTTAAACCTCTGTGTGTTATCTGCGTTTGGGTCCACCCCATTACCCTACCCCTGACAAGTGTATATACCCAAACAACAAAGACAACATCACGCCTGAGATCAAACATTGCATCAGACGAAAAAACCCAGCCTTCCAGATCAACAAAATAATGGAAGTGAGAGCAGTTCTTAAGGGGAAACTAAGAAGTGCGAGAGCAACAAAGGGAAATGCATGGACTACATTAACTGGAAAAAGCAAACAAACTCAACCATTTCTAATAAGATTTTGAGTCGGAGGAGAGTGACTGTATTGATGGATGTAGAAACGTGTCAGTTACAGTGACATGTGATCCAACACAGGATAGAATAGTAATTTATCCAAGTGTTGTGGCAAAGGTTTTCAAAAATTACACACTAAGAAGGCCTTTGGGCCAGATGGTATCTCAGCTTTTGTTCTTAAAAACTTTTGCTGATGAGTTTACCCCAGCCTGAAGCCCACTATTACAGCACTCGTTGATACCATTCGTATAATATTCCTCTTCCAAAAAAACCTTGCCAACCGGAAAATAATGATTTCTGACCGGTAGCACTCACGTCAATAGTGATAAAATCACATTAATGCATTATGGTAGGGAACCTACGAAGTGAGGTACAACATCACTTAGACCCCTACCAATATATGATGTTAGAGGCACTGGTAATGCTCTCAACACTACATCATCAACCTTGTAAATCCTACAGCTTATAGCTCAGCGTTTAATACCATACTTCCTCAGATCCTGTTAAACAAGCTAAAACAGATGGAGGTGAAGATGGTATCATGCATTTCTCATAGGAAACAACAGCAGGAGCAAGTTAACTCAACTCTCTCTGACATACAGATTATAGGTACTGGAGCTCCTCAAGCTCTCCCCTTCTTTTCACATTATAGACAAATGATTGTAGAAACCAGTACACACACACAACTACATTATCAAGTTTTCTGAAGATACAGCCATATGCAGTTTACTGACAAAATATTCAGATATTGCTATGTATAAGTAAGAGATAGAAGAGGATGTGCAGTGATGTGAGGGGCATAACCTGAACCTGCACTTTAATAAGGGTTTTCGATCCTAGGTCTGTTGTTGACCACAGCTCTGTTAAAATCAACATACAAGTGCTTAGGTATTTACTTTGATTCTCAGCTACAATGGGCTCATCAATAACATGGTGCCTGACCATTAAGGGCTTTGTAGATGAGGAGAATGATTTGAAATTATATTCTGGATTTTACAGGGAGCCCGTGCAGAAAAGCTAGTATTCAGTCTGCTCAGTTAAATTTGCATCGGCGGTTCAGCTCCTGCAGTGCTCACAGTCCGGTCTCAACTGGACCCTGATCTACCTAGACAGGACCACCCACAGAGAGTAGACTGCAGAGGAACATGGCCTGGGGACTTCAGGTCAGGAAAGGCAGCCAGTGGAATTAGGCAGAGGGGACTGCTGCAAGATCAGCAAGAGGGACTTGGGACCCAGGTCAAGGCTGCATGGGGGCAGCAGACAGGGGAGCAAGCAGGTAGGCAGACAAGGAGGTGCTGGAAACACAAGGGACAAGGAAACACAAGAAACACTATGAGATCTGCAAGGGCCACTAAAATAAAATATAAAAATTACATTATTCATTTAGAATTTGATTCTGCCTTCTCCCTATCCTGTTTAATTTGCCTTTCTTTGTTTGTGTCTGGGTCTAGACCCCTGCCCCGATTGTGGGTTCCTACCTGTTCTGTGTCAAGTAACCATCATACTATGATCTTTCTCTAAACCTAAACCAACCTTGACCATATTGTTGTAACCTCATAAAACAGAATCATCTCTCAGTGATTTGTTACCTGCCCGGATCAGTTGTCATAATTTGACAACATGAAAACGACATACTGTATTTTGTTGTTTTGCAAGTGTCAGCGATGTTAACATGTTATGCTCTGCCATGCGGCTGCATGTGGTGACAGGAGACAGTTGTATGTAGTACACCTAATCCCTCAACACAGAATGGAGACAGGAGGTTATTGACTCACACTGCTTTGTGCTTGTGTTGCTCATCATTTACATTTGGAAAAAGAAAGAAGGTCTTAGTTGGATCCACTTGATGTTCCACTGCATGCCACACACTCACATGACAGCATTGGAGCAGAAGAAACAGATTGCTGTGTGAAAACAAATTTAAATTATTCATAGTGGTCTCTTTTTTCTCTTTGCTGGGTTTCCTTGTCTTCTCGTAAACCTTTTTTGCTTTTTTCTCTATCCCTGTAGCACACTTTCTCTCTCTTCATCCATCCCCGCTTCTGTTGTTCCCTCCATCAGTGGTTCTCATCAGTGCTTAGAGATGCTGCTTCAAAACCGTATTAAAGACTCAAGAGTAAAATCACTCAGCCTTCAGTTGCTTGCATATGAGCTCCAGTGGGAGATAGAATACAATTTGTCCTCGAGTGGAGAAATGCTGACTGAGCAATACTACACTAACTGTTTGTGTGTGTGTGTGTTTGAGTGAGAGAGAGCGAGAGAGTGTGAGAGAGAGAGTGTGTGTGAGAGTGTGAGAGAGAGGTTTATAGGGAAGAGATAAAATATTACAACTGGAGCACAACAATGTCTCTCAGTGGATGTGCTCTTATGTTGTTTCGAGCCACCACACTGCAGAGGATGTTACAGTGATTTGCGTGCGTTTCACTCCCTCACTGTGTCTGTGTATTTAGAGATTAATAGGAGAATTGTTAAGTTTTGTTTTATGTGTAGTGAGCTTTACCCAGTAAGAGACAATGAGTTGTGAATATGTCTGAATTTAGTCTTTTTTGTTTTTTTAATCAACAATTAAAACAATACCATCATGTTGACATGGTATTTTGAAATAGTATCCCAAAATAGAATCTACACACACTTAAGAGCACACTTAAGAGCACACTTACGCATGTTCGAGTGCTGACATGTTTTTGCTAAATAGTCGGTTATTGTGTTTTCCTAATTTCTACAGTTGTATATTATATATGTATATGTATATTATTGTATATATTCATCATTCATATAATTATTTTTGTTATTTTACAAAGCATTCCGATCTTTAAAATACATAAACACTACACCAACGCTTCAACACTGAATGAGTAATAGCATCCCATATATCTTATTTTTGCAGCTTTGCTACTAAATTTGATTTTTGTTTGGCATTCACTTCCTGCAGAGCTATCTCCATTTCAGAATTATTAAAGTTACTCTGACTGCCTTCACAAAAAGGTGAATTTTGACATTGATAAGACTGCTAGGGAGTATTTGACTAAATCCCAAAAACAGGCCTTGGACTGTCTAACCAAAAATGATTAAATTATCATAAAACCAGCTGACAAAGAAATGGTGGTGGTAATGGATAAGGACAAATATGTTAAAGAAGGCTTACGACAATTAGATAAGCCTGAAAATTATAACAATCTATAGTCAAATCTATTGTGTAACACACAAGATGCATGCACAGGTATATTATTTACAACTAAGGAGGCAGGGTGGAAAACTAAACAAGAACATGATTTCCTGTTGTGAACATCCGAGGATACAGACTATTTACATGCTCCCCAAGGTTCACAAGAATATTGAATCTCATCTCATTTATATCATCTAATGGATCTTTCACAGAACCTGCCTCTCAATCTTTAGACTTCCATATTAAGCCTTTGGCTCAACAACTGCCTTCAAACATCCAGGACACTAATCATGTTCTGAACGTCCTACATGAAATGAAAATTCCTGCTGATTGTCTTTTAGGATGTAAAGTCCTCATACACTAGTATTGACCATGATGATGGATTGAAAGATTTGCAATACTTCCCACGGAACAGGCCCACAGACTCTTTCCTTCCCTCTTAAACTCCGCCCTCATTTAGGCTTCTCAATTTAAGTGTGTACACTCAGCCCTGCAGTCTCATGCCCTTTTATGGGGATTGATTGCCGTTTACCTGCTGATTAGTATCAACTGGTACTCGCTTTCAATTTACGACCTCCAGTGGTTTAACTTTTCACTTTGTTTTAGGAGGTAGAGCAGTTAGTCCACTCATTGGAAGATCGCCGGCTCGGTCCCCAGCTCCTTCAGTCCTCACAGTCTGCTCTCGATCGGTATGTGTTTGTGTGTGTGAACTAAATTAGATTAAATAACGAGTTTGGCACCTTGTATTGTAGTGCCATCAGTCTATGAATGTGTATGTAGTGTGAATGTACCGTAGTGTAAAAGTGCTACATTCACAGGTTGGAAGACAAGAAAGAAGAATCATTCGATCTCTGGTGAAGGTGAGTCCTCCTACAGGTGTGAGATTGGCCATCTGGTGACCTGTTGACAGAACAATTTAGACAATTTAAACACTATAAAATGGTGGCGATGGTTACCGTATTTTCCGGACTATAAGGCGCACTTAAAAGCCTTTAATTTTCTCAAAAAACGACAGTGCGCCTTATAATCCGGAGCGCCTTATATATGGATTAATTCTGGTTGTGCTTACTGACCTCGAAGCGATTTTGTGTGGTACACGGCGCTCACGGCGCTCTGTCAAAATGTTTTAGTACGACTTTGGTAAACTACAAAGCTGCACCGCTTGCAGCATTACGGCTGCCGTGGTCAGGAGCGTCGCGGAGTGATACCTACTGTGCTTCACCATAATATTACAGCGTGTGTGTGTATAAGGACCCCAAAATGGCGCCTGTCAAGAGACGCGCTTACGACGCGGACTTCAAACTCAAGGCTATCAGTCACGCAGTAGAACATGGGAATAGAGCAGCTGCAAGTGAGTGTATTGTGTTGTATTTTACGTGTTACAACTGAACAAGGTTGGGAGTTATTGTGAATACGC
>CALSBV010012154.1:430471-455364 GCA_943590825.1 Bovichtus diacanthus
TTTACGTGTTACAACTGAACAAGGTTGGGAGTTATTGTGAATACGCTCATTAACGTTTGAACAATGTTGAGAGTTTTTGTGAACACGTTTAATAAAGTTTGACTTATCTGACTGTTTTGTTTCGCTTAATGCGCCTTATAGTCCGGTGCGCCTTATATATGAAAAAAGATCGAAAATAGACTATTCATTGACAGTGCGCCTTATAATCCAGTGCGCCCTATAGTGCGGAAAATACGGTAGTTTTCAGGAAGAACAGACAATAAACATGCACTTTTACAACGCCATTATCGAGTCCATCCTCAGCTCCTCTATTACCATCTGGTACGCTGCTGCCACTGCCAAGGACAAGGGCAGACTGCAGCATTTCATTAGCTCTGTTGAGAGGATGATTGGCTGCTATCTGACATCCCTCCAGGACCCTGCGGTGAGCGCGGGAAATTGTGGACAACCTCTCCCACCCTGGAAACAAACTCCCACCCTGGAAAAGTCACTCCCCTAACGTTACATCAACTTTCTACATTACATTAATCTGTCTCTATGTGTTACATTCACACACATCTTATTTGGACCATTATGTCTGTACATTGCATTTTCTTTTTATTCTTAAAACTGGAGACATAGTGGATTAATCAACAAAACGTTGAGGATGGAGGGTGCCCACTTGAGAAGCCCCACCTGTCAACCGTCTGCCACTCCCAACATCAAGGCGAATCCCATGTAAGTGCTCACAACCTATTGGCACAGGGGATTGGTTAACATCACATCCTGTCATTTTTTATTCTGGACAGCTGACAAAATGGGAAAGTCTGTGTGACAGCTTAGAGAGACAGCTGACTGTAGGATATGGACCCCAATTGGGCTGTCATGGGATAGCTACTCATGGCAGCAATCTCTAACGCTACAGTATGTTAAAGAAACCCACTAGTTGGAACATGAGAGAACCACAACAGCAGCAGGACACAAGCTTCAGGTGTGCATTTGTGGTTGGAAGAAAGTTACATTAGCAAGGGGTTTGAAGATCCAGCGGGGTAAGAAAATATGCTAGAGAGAGCAGAGACAGAGGCCTCACATTGACTAATACTTCTTACAAAGCAGCCAGTGTCGTGTTCTTTTATTTAAAAATAGACACATAGAAATCAATTTCAGAAAATTTCTCTTCATATTAACTGTATTTATTTGATGATGATATGGTACGCATTACAAAGTACTCAGCTGAGGACCGCCCCATTTCACTGTTCCACAGACCACATTTAAGTAGTTACTCTGTCTCACAGATTCATAGAACGGCCACGATCTCGTTTACAACATATTTTATACCTGCCGCCTGTTGGGTATAGTCTTCTCCCATTGGTTGGCTGGGGCCAGGTCCTATTGGCCCCTTGTTGGCACTTAGGCATGTCCACGCCTCTTACCGCTTCTCTGCTCCAATCAGATCTTCAGTCACCCTTTTAGGTGGTGTACTCTCCCGTTTCACAGTTTACAAATATTGCATTTTATTTCACAGTAGGTTGGCCACTATACTATGCGTAGTCACTTAATTCAATAACATTTTTCATATCACATTTAATACTTCTAAATAAGGACACAATAAGGCACATTGTAACAACTTATATATTGATTATTCTCACACCAGTCAACTCAGTTAAGTGAAGCACAAAAACGGGACACAAACCAAAGTTTGCAGAGCATCAGCACCCCTGTCACCGAGGAGGGTAACACAAGCACATAAATGCCATGGACCAACCCAACCACAGAGACCTCCTATGGAGAAAAAGATCAAAGGGCACAGACCTCATGTGAAGTGGCTCAAAGCTGTCAAAAAGAAAGAGTGGGAAAAAGTAGCGTTATGGTGGTCACAATAGGTAAAGTAGAAAGGCTTTACCAGCGGCAGCTAAATCCAGGAGGCAGCTGGAGATCGAGAGATTTATCAGAATGAGGAGACAAATCAAAAAGCTTTGGAAGAAAACCTTTGATGCAGAGAGGGAAGGCCTTGTGCTACGGACAATAAGAGCCAACTGACAACTTTGCAAAGAGCAGAGATTTTAAGGAAACTTTGTAAGAAGAAGGAACACACAAGAACACGGTTCTATAACGACCCCTACAAGTTTGTCAAAGACCTCTTCAATAAGTAAAAAAGCTGAACTTTTGAAACATCAAAGCAGGAACTGGAAGAGCTACTGGAAAAGATCCACCACAACATGAAGAGGCATTAGCTGATAGTCACTGCACATGACATCCTGCCAGTAGAAAACACGGTCCAACGAGCAAGAGCAGCATCGGCCCCTGGGCCTAAAGAACACACCGGCTGTCCTATGCTTTCTTTGGAAGCTCATGAGGATAGCGTGGCAGAAGCAAGTAATACCCAAGGTACGGCAAAGGCCTGGCAACGTGCTAATTCCTAAAAGGAAAGTATGCATCAGACATTAGTCAGGGCTGTCCAATTACCTGGAAAGAAACAAGTACTTTGATACATCCATACATAAAGCAGGAATTCCAGGGTTCTCTAGTTGCTTGGAGCATACAAGCATGATTTGGCACCAGATCCAAGCAGCCAAGAAGGACAAAAGAGATCTCCATGTGATCTTCCTTGACCTAGCCTATGCATTTGGCATAGTTCCCCACAAAGCTTTACGTCCAAGACCTACAACTGTGCTTCACAACAACTGACTTCACTACAACATGGCAGCGCTTGGAGGTAGGCATCATGACAGGCTGCACAATCTCATCCTTGTCTTTCACAATGGCCATGGGCCTTAAAATGGGTAGAGGGCGGTGAACAAACTAACTGGGCAGATGGTACAATGCAAGCCTCAAGGACAAAGAGCAAGAGCAACAACTAATACAGGACATCGTCAAAGGTCTAGAGAAATTCAACAGGACCCTGCTGCCCGCGTGAATAAAGCTCTGGTGACTACAGTTTGGACTCCTCCCCCGAATAATGTGGCCACTCACCATCTATGATGTTCCAATAACAACTGTGTAGCACAATGTATAAGAAACATCAGCCTCTACCACAAAGGGGCCCTTGAACTACCGCTTACTAATCTTATAGAGGAATACAAGTGCTCTAAAGTAAGATCCCAGATGACACTCCAGAGACAAGACCATCAGCAATGTTTCACCACCCCTAGTAACTTGACAGAAACGGACACCATCCGACGCAGTGCAACAAGCTACATCGTCCCTGAGACATAGAGACATGTTGGGACAAGTCCAGCAGGGAGGAGGAAGCTTTGGTCTGGCAGCAAGTTAACCAACTTGGCGCAAGGCTACAAAGTCAGAGTGGAGGAAATTGGTGGTCGAGGAGGTGCACCGACAGCAGGAATCGTCAAGAAGTGCTGAGCCTGTCTCCCTTGCTAAGCAGGTGCAATGGATGCGGTGGGAAGGTATGGAGAGGAGAAAGATCAGCTGGGAAATCATCTATGGGAAATGGAAGAAGGCAAAATGAGCTTTATCATCGGAGCTACATATGATATGCTGCCATCACCAAAGAATCTCCATGAGTGGTTTAGCGAGGATCCAACCTGTGCCCTCTGCCCAACACCAGCGACTCTCAAGCACATCATGAGAGGTTGTAAGACCAGCCTTGGGCAAGGATTCTACACCTGGCAGCACAATCAAGTCCTCAAGAGCCTGGCATCAGCTCTTGAGAACAAGCGGGGGACAACCAACAAAGACTTTTTACATCATAGAGTTCACAGTCCCATAGTAGGACTTGGTCGAGGAGACCTGTGAGTGTAAGAAATTACACTATGCGGATCTGGCAGCAGAAGCAAAACAGTGTGGCTGGAATACTAAAGTCTATCTGGGTGAAGTGGGAAGCAGAGGTTTCGTGGCTTCTTCTACCATCAGACTGCTGAAGAATTTAAGAATCCACGAACAGCCTTTGCGTCACACCATCAGATCAATCTTGGAGACAGCTAAAAGCAGCCAGTGGATATGGATCAAGTAGAGGGACCCTTGCTGGGCTCCAAGAACATCAAGATAACATCAAGAGAGCAGGAAAACAGGAGGGGGATAGGGTGGTTCTGCAATGCCAGAACCCACCGTTGAGCCCTCTGGAGATGTAGTGAGCTAATCAACAAAACATTGACGATGGAAGATGGCCACTAGAGAACCCCTACCTGTCAACATCCCATATACTTTTGCACATTCCTGCCCAGCTTCCTTCTTTAGAAACATTTTACATATCTTTGAAAATGTAAATAATATTTTCAAATTTTTAAATTTTTTCTATTCATTATTTACGTCTCTTGTCTATGCACCAATACACCAAAGCCAGTTCCTTGCATGTTAAAACCTTGGCAAACTTGGCAATAAACTAGAATCTGATTCTGAGTATTTTTTATGTTGATTCTTTTATTAGTGCTTTGTTAGAAAAGGGTCGTAGTGTCATTTATGGTTGCACATGCAGTCTTTCTGATGTCTGTCTCTGCCCGAGAGCACATAGAGGCCACGGAGGAGAGAATGAAACTAGATCAGCTGGATACAATTAACTTGAGTTGATGACAACTATACTTGTTGGTGTAAATGCAAACCCTAGTGAGTACAAACACAATAAGATTAATTTATCAAAACACCTGTTAAACAAGCATAAATTTGCAGAAAAATTATGACATTGAAAATGACATTCAACCGCTTTGTTTGCATTCTCCCATCCTCTGCTGGTAGCCTATGTTTAAGCCATAGCATGCTTGTTAAGCCAATGGCAAACTATTTTGAACAACCTAAAACTGAAGCTCTATATAGCCTAAGTGGTTAGATTAATTAGCCACATTTGTCTAATGCCCAGATTAAAATGAGTCAATTTCTTGTAGATTTACTGGCTGAGATTGCAACCCTCACACCCAAACCAGCCCCTCCTTTCTCTAGGCCCTCTCTGTCAGAACTTCTCTCCAGCTCATGCTTCTTTTTCTAAACGACTCCTTATGTTTCTCTCACCACTCCCTCCTGCAGATATTTTGTACTGGACCCAGAGGCTGGTCAGCTCCAATATTATCTGAATGACCTCAGTAAAAGCCAGCGACCTCCCAGAGGGTCTCTGCTTCTCCTTGGAGCATTGGTGGTCTCCGGTGATGAGTTTCCCTACATGTTTACTATTCAATCCACTACTGGGGATTCCTACAAACTCAGAGGTAAGAGAATAACGTCTCTATGTCTTGTGCAATACGAGACATAGTGTATTTTGTCACAGGTATGTCACTGTCACATGGTAATCATTAACTATTTTAAAAACTCTCAGATACTGTATAAGTATGTATACTGTGAGAAGCATTTTACTATAAAGCAAGGAATCTCTGTCTGTCTGTATGTGGGTATGTACAGTATGACCTTCGTTCTACAGAGAGCCTTTACAGGCCGCAGCTCATTAAATGCAGCTCACTTTTGCTACTGGACGCAGGATAACTAACATTACATGGATGCTGGATATAATGTTATATGGATGCTGGTTAATAATTAAAGTTACTTCCGGACTGAGTCTTGCTTTACTTTTCACCCTTTATCTAACTGGGCATTTCAGTATTGGCAGCGGTAGAAGAAGTTATTAAAAAACTTTTTTCTGAAGTACAACTATTAACCATTAAAGGTTTAATGTGTAAGTCCGAGCTACCTGCTCTAAAGAAATAGGGGGTAGTATTTCACCTCTACTACTGGGTCCATATAATCTAAATTCATCAATCATCAAAAAAACAACAACTATAGTATGGTATCCTGTTTATATTTTAGTTTGTCATATTTATTGTATTTTAAGAGTATTCAAATGCATTTTTTACATTATGTATTGTATTCGACACTTATATATTTCTTTCTTCTAGTGTTGATATATTTACTGTGTATTTAGACGGCTGAATCAGAGCTATCTGCTGACTGCTAACAAAAGATCTGTGCGTCTCCCGTCTCTCTCACACACTCTACTCTCTCTACTACGGAGCAGCCTCCTGTGGACAGTGAGGACGAGGCTGCGAGTCGGTTTCTTGTTACTGTCACTTTGGATTTAATCAAAACAAACTATCAGAATGAGCAGAGATCATGATGTGATGTAGACGAGCCCTGAGTCAGGCAGCTGTACTTCTGTAACAGTACAACTTGGAACACAGGCAAGGGGACCCGAAAGCAACAACTCAGACACGGATCTTGGCAGGTCAAAGTCTTTACTGAAGTAAAAACAGGTTCGGTACACGAGGAAGGCAGTCTGCGAAGCAAATACATCCGATGGGGAATAGGCGAGTGGAGAGTCGGGTCACGGAAACAGTGTCAGGTAATGCCGGGGAATCGCTGTCTGGAAACAGGAGCAGTAGACACGGGAACAACGCTGGAACTCTGAGACGCATAGGTACAAAGACGAACTGGCGATGAGGAACACAAAACACACAGACTATAAACAACGGGAAGTGGGCGGGGTAACGAGACACAGATGGAAACACTAACGAACTGATGGGGAACACCTGGGGCAGGAAGTGAAGACATTGAAACGAGAGGAGAGGTAAGTAACATAAAACAGGAAGTGAAAACAAACAACACAAACGACCCACACTTAACGAACAACAGGAACCCTTACAATTACCCCCCTCTCTCCTCCGGACCATATCCCTACCAGTCCACCAAGTACTCTACGTGTGGCCGCCAGAAGACGCTTGACCGTGTAGACCTGGCCTCCCTCAAAGAACCGGGGTGGAGGAGGTTTGGCTGTGAGAACCAGCAAACTGTCCTTGACTGGTTTAACCCGTGACACATGGAATGTGGGGTGAACCCTCAGGGAATGTGGTAGCTGAAGTCTGACTGCCACCGGATTGATAACCCTGGAAACTGGGAAAGGACCCACAAACCGAGAAGCCAACTTGCGGGATTCGACTTCGCGGGAAGTGGGAGGACCTTAGTGGGGAGCCATACGCTCTGCCTGGGCGCATAGCTGTAAGCTGGACTCCTTCTCTGGTTGGCCATCCTCTTGTATGTGGCCGAGCTGCGGGTGAGCACCTGACGAGCCCGACTCCAAATCCGATGGCACCGACGGATCAATGCCTGAGCGGAGGGAATGCTGAACTCGGTCTCAGAGTCGGGAATAAACGGTGGTTGATATCCATAGGCACACTGGAAGGGAGACAGACCAGATGCAGAACCAGGTAAAGTATTGTGCGCATACTTCACCCAGATAATATGCTTTCTCCAGGTGGCCGGGTTCCGTGAGATGAGGCAGCGTAGGCAAAGCTCTAGTGATCATTGATTGAGTCTCTCCGACTGGCCATTGGACTGGGGATGATATCCAGATGAGAGACTGACCTTGGCGTCTAGGAGAGAGCAGAAAGCCGTCCAGAACTGGGAGACAAACTGTGGTCCTCGGTCCTATACCACATCCCTGGGAAAACCATGGATCCTGAACATATGAAATAACATTACCTCCGCCGTCTCCCTGCCAGACGGGAGTTTAGGTAGGACAATAAAATGTACCATCTGAGAGAATCTGTCCACCACTGTGAAGATGGTAGTGTTGCCTTCAGACGTGGGCAGCCCCATGACGAAACCCAAAGATATCTCCACCCAGGAACGATGTGGTACAGAGAGAAGACCCAGGAGACCAGCCGGAGGACAGCGAGACGTCTTGTTACAGGCACACATCGGACATGCTTGACGGCCCTCTCCATCAATGGCTACCAAAACCGTTGTTGGATCACAAAGAGCGTCCGTCGTACTGTGAGAATAATCAATATATAAGCTGTTACAATGTGCCTTATTGTGTCCTTATTTAGAAGTATTAAATGTGATATGAAAAATGTTATTGAATTAAGTGACTACGCATAGTATAGTGGCCAACCTACTGTGAAATAAAATGCAATATTTGTAAACTGTGAAACAGGAGAGTACACCACCTAAAAGGGTGACTGAAGATCTGATTGGAGCAGAGAAGCGGTAAGAGGCGTGGACATGCCTAAGTGCCAACAAGGGGCCAATAGGACCTGGCCCCAGCCAACCAACGGGAGAAGACTATACCCAAAAGGCGGCGGGTATAAAATATGTTGCAAAGAGTAAGAGATTGTGGCCGTTCTATAGATCCGTGACACAGAGTAACTATTTAAATGTGGTCTGTGAAACAGTGAAATGGGGCGGTCCTCAGCTGAGTACTTTTGTAATGTGTACCATATCATCATCGAATAAATACAGTTAATATGAAGAGAAGTTTTCTGAAATTGATTTCTATGCGTCTCTATTTCTAAATAAAAGAACACGACAGTACCCCAGGATGACAGGAGATGAGCGAGGTGTGTGCCCAATGGATCACCTGGGAATATAAGCTCTCGGGAACAAAAAGCCGGTTCAGCCTTGCCGTTCTTCGACCCGGGGCGATAAGACAACACAAAGTCAAATCTGGTGAAGAATAGCGCCCACATGGCCTGCCTGGAATTTTGTCATCTGGCGTTCTGGATGTACTGCAGGTTCTTGTGGTCTGTCCACACCAAAAACGGATGTTTAGCTGCCTCCAACCAGTGCCGCCACTTCTCCAATGCTACTTTAATCGCCAGCAGTTCCCTGTTGCCGACATCATAGTTCCTCTCGGCTGGGGATCATTTCCGAGATAGAAAGGCACAGGGATGGAGCTCTCGGAACGTTGCGAGAGGATGGCCCCGAGTCCCACATCCGACGCATCGACCACCACCACAAACTGCTGTCGAGGATCATTGAGCATGAGAATGGGTGCGGAAGAAAAACTTGTCTTGAGTCCTTGGAAAGCCTTCTTGGCCTTCGTCTCCCACTGCAATTTGAGAGAGTGCATGCAGAGGTGCGGCCACCAAGCTGTAATTCCTGATAAACCTCCTGTAGAAGTTGGCAAACCTCAGAAAGCGCTGGACCAGCTTGCAATTTGTCGGTGTATGCCATTGAGTCACTGCACTGACCTTTGATGGCTCCATTTGAATGTTATTCTCTGCAATGACAAAGCCCAGAAAGGAAACGGTAGGGACGTGGAAATCGCATTTCTCTGCCTTAGCAAAAAGCAGATTGTCGAGAAGGCGTTGGAGGACCTGGCTGACATGGTGAATATGTGATTTCTCATCGGGAGAGAATATGAGGATGTCATCGAGGTAGACAAACACGAATCGATTCAGCATGTCGCGAAGAACATCATTCACCAAGGCCTTTTTGCAACTGACACTCCAATAAGAGAAGTGAACATTAACACAGATTAAGACCGATTCAATCGCCCTATAGCAACCAAAGTAAATATTGGACCCAATGGAAGGGAAAGGTATGTGATTCCTTTGTTAAAGTTTCTTTAAGCGTTGCACATGTCTGTTGGCTTCAAATCACTGGGATCATGAAACTGGACCCGAACAGACTGCTTTGTCCATACAACTCCGACTTTCCCCCTTCGCCCCCATTTATTATGGACATATTACATCCAGATATGGAACTAATACATTAACAGCACCTATCTCATTCGGGAATTATCTACATTGCATAAGAAAAGTAGATTACATTAACTACAGTTGTAACAAACTTAACCAGGCAAAAGACAATCTTGGGGAGAACTAGTGGATGTATACTGTATATATATAGTCTTCCACCTTTCCTCTTGCCACTCTCCCTACAACTCCTGTTTGCCCGTAGAGTCTGGAAACCGTCTACAGACACGATGGACTCAGGGATATCTTTATGTAGCCATGTGTCCGTGAAGCACAACACACTGCTCTTGCCGACTACTCATCAGGGCAGCTAGCTTGTCCATCTTGCTAACCAGTGATCTCAATGTTTCCCATTGTGGGAGACAGATACAGCTTCTATCTCCTTTTCTCGCCCGGCGTTTCACTCCTGCACTACATCCCTGATACCTCCTCCTCCTCAAGTCCTTACGCGCTTGGTCGAAGCAACAACAACAGTTGTAAACAATGGCTCTCTCCACCTCATTATCGGCATACCACTAACTAACCAAACTAACTAACTGTTTTAAAAACAATCAATAACTATAAATAATTTACGAAAAGTGAAGGAAAAAACAGAGAGCAACTGATGCTGCTACTCGAATGGTTTTAGGAAAACCTAAAATCTTGTTATCTTTGATCAGGATATGTCTTTTAACTCCCACATAAAACAAATTTCAAGGACTGCCTTCTTTCATCTACGTAACATTGCAAGAATAAGGCACATCCTGTCTCAAAACGATACAGAAAAACTAGTCAATTGCAAATGGACTGCATTTATATAGCACTTTTATCTTTGCGATCAATCAAAGCACTTTGCAACACATCAGCATTCACCCATTCACACACATTCATCCAGAGTCAGAGGCTACTGTACAAGGTGCCACATGCTCATCAGTGATAACCATTCACACACAAACTCACACACTGTTGGCCATGCCATCGGTGTGTGAGTGTGTGTGAATGCTCAAGGACACTTTGACATGCTGACTGCAGAGGCCAGGATTGAACCACTGACCCTCTGATTGGTGGACAACCTCCACCTCCTGAGCCACAGCCGGCCGCCCTAGTCCATGCATTTGTTACTTCAAGGCTAGATGACTGCAACTTCTTATTATCAAGTTGTCCCAAAAAATCCAAATAAGACTCTTCAGTTGATACAAAATGCTGCGGCACGTGTATTGACAAGAACTAGGAAACAAGATCCTATTACTTGTGGTTCCTAGAGTCTCAGAAAGTAAAATGGGAGCCAGACTCTTCAGCTATCAAGCTCCTCTACTGTGGAACCAGCTCCCAGTTTGTGTTCAGGAGGCAGACACCCTCTCCAAAGGCTAAAGACTTTCCTCTTTGATAAAGCTGATATTTAAGGCTGGCTCAGTGCTTTTATGGCGATATCTGAATATTTTGCCTTGATTTTAATCCAGAACACCAGTAGAGTTCTTGTGTCAAACATACTTTAAGGCCACCGCCATTTGCAATCTCCAGTAGTTGATCTTCTAGCACGGACATGCTCGATTCACCTGGTTTGTTCACAAATGGGTTGTGGATCCATTCCTTCGCAGTTCGTGGGTCTTTTGCGGTTGGGGAATAATGCTCAAACTCTTTTAAAAGCAAAGACAGATGATCGTGCACCAGCTGGGACAATGAAGGCCCAGGTTCAGTCTCTTCCAAAATCCCTGCTAATGTTTGAAACATGTCAAATATCCCTCTGTCCACTGGCCATCCCCACAATTCCATTTTGGCTTTGAATGCAGCTACTCTATCTGTCAACTTGAAGACAATCTGTCACTTCAGGGGAAAATGACAACTGAGTTCATTGAGCAGGTTGAATATTCCGCACAAATAAGCGAGTTTTGCGAGCCATTGCATGTCACTGAAATGTGCTGCCAGTCATAACTCAAACACTCTGGCCAGCGATCTCCCTTTAGAAAGCCATCTTATTTCTGTGTAGAAGAGAAGGCGTTTGTGCTCTGTGTCCATCTCCTCACAAAGCTGCTCGAACAGACAGGAGTTGAGGGCATGTGCTTTCCTGTGGTTAATAACTTTAACAACATCATTCAATACGCTGTTAAGTTCAGGTGACATTTTTCAGCTAGCCAGCATCTCCCTGTGAGCCACTAAGTATGATGCTCTCAATGAACTCATATTTGTTGATATGATGGCCCTCAGTAATTGCTTCTGTCCTTCTTTTTGACGTTTTTTTCTTTCAAAAAACTGCAATGGCTTTTTTTTAATTCAGGCTTTTTGGTCTCCATGTGCCAAAGGAGTTTTGAAGGCTTCATAGCCTCATATGCTAGCCTGTCGCCACATATTATGCAAAGTGGACTTGGCGCGTGAGAATCACCTGCCACGATAAATCCATATTTTAAGTAGGACTCCTGATATAGTCTTATAAAGGCAGCTTTCTTTTTCTTGGAAGTCGTAGGCTCTACTTCTTTCTCCTCATTCAGTCTTTTCCCCTTTGGAAAGAAGTTTTCCAAAGACATTTGTTTTTTACTAATTTTTGCTAGCTTGTTGGCTTAATTTAAGTAACGTAATTTAAAGTAACGAATCACATTACCTTGACGCACGTCTTGACCTTGATGTGACCTTGACGTGATTTTTCCAAATAAAACATCTTTCAGACTCTGATAATCAATCAAATGGAAATAATATACATTATACATTCTTTCTGTGTGGCCCGGTACTGTCATGGCTTCGGGTTTTTCTTCTTCCTGTTTTATTTTGTAAAGTACTTTCCCCTTGTATCATGTCTAGTTTTACTTCCTGTCTTTGTGTTTTCCCTCCTGTGATTGTTTTCCCTTCCCTGATTTGATCCTCCTGTGTGTAATCACCTTGCCACCCTTGTGTCTTTGCTGCCCTCTCCAGCTGTGTCCCGTTGTATATACACCCCTCTGTTTCATTGTTCCGGGTCAGTTCGTTTTCTATTGCTCCTACGTCTTCCGTGTTCCTGGTGTGGTCGCGCATGCTGTGTATCCTGCTGTTCCCTCGTGTTCCCCCAGTTATTTTCAACTGGTCCTCGTGCCCTCCTGGTTTGTGTTCTCTTTTCGTATTTTTCAACTGGTCAGGACTCCCTCAGTTTTTACTTTATACCCTTTTTTTATTTTTTACGCTTGCTTTGTTTTAATAAAGCTCTCTTTTTGTTATAACAACCCTGCCTGTTTTCTGCAGTTGGGTTCTTCCCCTTACCTCATCCCTGATAGGAACCAAATGTCTCCGGTCCGTGGCCCGGTGGTTGGGGACCGCTGCTGTACAGCCTGTAAAGCCCCTTGAGATAAATGTGTAATTTGTGGCATTGGGCATAAAAATTGTTTTAAATTTGATTTGATATACGAGTTATCCTGTTATCTTGCACTTTTGAAAGAAGGATTTTGTCAAAAGGGTATAAAAGGGTTAGGAAACACATTCAAAGATTCACTTTTTTATTTCCATAACTTTTAAAAATTGTGTGGCTCCTGCAAAAAAAACTTTGATGGCTATTATGGTGTTTGATTATTGGGTTTGCAGTTTTATGGCATGCACCACAACCACTCAGATACAAAGTGCTTTGCGGTCACAGTATTCCCGTGTGACTGTTAGAGTTGTGTGAATTGCTAATCTCCATATGTGACAGCTGTGGTTTCCTTTTCACACTCCTCGCCTGTCCATCTCTCTTTATCACACTGATGGCTTTTTGGTGGAGCTACTGATGGCTTTTTGGCGGAGCTGTGTTGAATTCAAATTAGATACGGTCTCTGTGTAGGCTCACAAAGCTTTCATCTCTTTCTCATCAGCAGCAAAACAAAAATAAAGCCATTCCAGAATATTTGGTTTTCTAGTCTGGTTTGTAATGCAGGATCAGAGTACGTGTAACTTTAATAGTGAAATATTTAATTTCCTCTCAAACACATACAATCCGTTCCATGAGAGAGGCAGGTGTTAATATATTTACTGTGTGTTTTTGTACTTCCCTATAAGCCTGTCAGTCAGTCAGTCAGTCAGTGGGCAAGAATATGCAAAATCTCTACAAGACTGCCTGAAATCCGGTCTAAATAACTGCTATCTTATAATATATAATTACATATCTGTGTTTACTGTGGCTGTACACTCCGTGTAACATTCCGTTTTGATAGTTTGTATGTTGGCTTGAGTCCGGGGCGGCAGAGATGAGAGAACAACTCGTGTTTTTGTTTCGTCATCCGCGCTGACATAGGACTGATTTGCCGGGAAGGGAACGTACTGCGGCCCTAGTGGTTCGGATTCGGCCGACTAAAATCCCAGCACCGGGAGTCCTTGCGGGCTAATGGAGCGTCCAACCTGTGTAACGGCAGCAACAGAAAGTTTGATGATCCTGCAAGGAGTCGGCAAAATTTGAGCTACCTGCTGACTGCTAACGGAAGATCCGTCAGTCTCCCAGCTGCCGCATACTCTACTCCTGGAGAACCAGCCTCCCGCCAATAGTGAGGACGAGGCGAGGCTGCAAGTTTTTACTCTTTGGATTTTATCCAAACAAACAATCAAAATGTGCAGGGATCATGGATGTAATGTTGACAAGCCCTGAGTCTACACAGGTCAGGCAGCTCCACTTCTTCTCCCTCTGTACTGAGGCAGACTGGAGCTACACTGACTCACTATCACCTCTAGAGGAACAAATGGTATTATCGGCTGGACGGAGCAGCTAGCTGTTAGCATGCTAACTTCAGTAGATATCGCTGCAACACAACACATAGATGTCTTTGACATAACGTCCACACTGTTACCTCTACAATTTTTCTACGGAACAGGGGGGCAGGCATTACAAAACACACAATTAAGTGCAAAACATATAGTTTAATTATTACATATATAATTTTAATGTAATTATTACATTTTATATTATGCACTTTATTTATATTATTATTACAATTTAATATATATAATACGATACATAAAAATGTTCACAATGAATATTACCAACACAAAAAGAAAACGTTTTCTTTCTGTGCGGCCTGGTACCAAATGATCCATGGCCTGGTACTGGTCCACGGCCCGATGGTTGGGGACCCCTACTTTAAAACATTCTCAAACTCTAGTCAGTATCTGGGGCAGCAGGACGGTGTATGTGGGCCAGTTAATGATGGAATGTCCCACAACGTGTGGTTCATTGAAGTGGAGCTCTATAAGTTCTATAAGTTTGGATACACACACAATACTTGTTAGTAGGATGAATTCATAGTTGTTTTGGGTGATAATTAGAACATTTTTTATAACAGCGGCCCTCCCCTGTAACGGTAAATGCACTGAAAAAAACATAACATAAACATGCATAACCTTTGACGTGTAAGTTATTTTCTGGCTCAGAGACAGACAGCAGAAAACACTCGGATTGAATCTGTGCCTGTGTATTCTGTTCCTGTCAGCACTGGACGCCCAGGAGCAAGAGTTATGGATGACTCAGCTACAGCTGTGTTCCCGACGCCACTCTGACAGTAGCACCAAGGTACGTGCACGCACGCACACACGCACACACACTCACAAACTGTGAAATGCTCAGTGAAGGTGAGCACCTTATGACTGTTTGAACTTTATATTGATTTTGAGGCTGTCCATGTCGATCCTCTTCTACCTCTTTATTGGATTACAGAGCATGTTCATTTGGCCAGGCAGATAGGTTTGGTTTCTGGACATAATGCAGCTAGACTATATTTTCATTCACTATATGTTCCAGTCCAGCGGCTCATTACCATGAGGTTCATCTTATTCAGCATTTCAGTGCTGCTTTACTCCTATGTTCTGAAACAGCTGAACCAACAGCTGGTGATGTCACTAATGGTTTGTTCTCTCTGCCACCATTGTGCACTTCCAGGTACATTACACAAGATGATACTTACTCATGTGCTGTGACATTAAACGATTAGAGCATTTTGTATCTTCTAAATGGACAAGCTACAGAAACATGCACAAGCCATGTGCTTTGATTCTTTTTGTTTGCTTTCGAACTACGCCAAATTACCTAATATCCCCCTGGCTGCATATCACTGATGAAAGCTCCAAAAAACAACATCTGTTTAGTCCTTTTCACACAAAGCACATTCAAGAGCCTAATACCTTCTAAACATCTTGGTTAGTTAAAGTACTCCTGCATGGGCTTGCATCGAAATTTGTCAGGTTTAGGTAAATGGATTCTCTCAATTGCTTCAGAAGTATGAATTTTCAAATGTGCGTTTTCCTGTTGCCATTTTTGTTATACCTTTGACAGATGGTTATGGAAACCTGTTTGGCTGTTGCTCTGTCACTAGCATCTAAATCATGAGATGTGGTGTAGAATGGATCCAGATAAACTGGAACTAAAGGGGTTTAAGAGCTGATTAAGACCTGATTGCTTTGTCAAAACGAGCACAAGTTCATCTGAAGCGCAGCTAACCTGCAGCTGAACCTGAGATGTGTACCATGCAGTGGGATAGCAAGGTATGTTGTATGCTGCACTCCAAATATGTTTAGTTCTGCCATTCACTAGCCTACTCGTTTGGAAATAGCGTCACCATTCTTGCCAAATCCTGTGGACCTGTGACAGAACTGTGAGGTTGTCTTTAGAGTGAGAGGGACTTTGCGTCTGAAATGACTCTCAAGCTATTAGAAAATGTGGACTGCAGCAAACTCATTGTTTCCAATTCAGTCAAAAGAAAACAAGTTTGGCATTCTACATTTATGCATCCACGGATATGTTGAATGTCGACGTTTCAAAAACCTTTCATAAACGCGTTTCTTATCAGCCTCGTATCCATCTACGTGATACTAGTAGTGATACTACGTGATTTACGCTGTTCATACAAACATACAACTGGAAGTGATGAGGGCATAGATGAATGTTTCGGCAGTGTTAAAGGACAAGGCAAATGTTCCTGAGGTAGACCAAAGCAGTTTTGGGGGTGGGGTAGACGAGGATTCAGTGGTTGCAGACCTCAGTGGAGGGGGTGACATTGGACCCGTTGATGGTGATTGAGAAGGACTGGGCGGAGCGGTTGAGGGAATTTGGGTTGATAATGAGTATTTCTGATTTGTTGCAGTTCAGTTGAACAACGTTCTGTTGCATCCATGATTCAACATCAGTAAGACAGGAGGTGGGGGTCAAGTGGGTGGTCTTGGAGGAGAGGTAAAGTTGAGTGTCATCGGCATAGCAGTGGAAACTCCCCTTTCCTGACGTAGAAGGGACCGCTTCACCTCCCGACTCCTCTTTCCTGACGTAGAGGAGACAGCTTCACCTCCCCACTCCCCTGTCCTGAAGCAGAGGGGACCGCTTCACCTCCCTCCTCCTGGTTCCTGAGCACTGGAACTACATCTCTTTGTCCCCACCACAGTTCCCTCTGGAATTTGGGTCTTCGTTCCGGGTAGTAGGGTTGGTCTGGAGAACGTGATCAGCTGGCAGTGGAGGTAAATAATACCCCCGAGCTTGTCACGTGACTCACTGGCACCAAAAGTGGAAAAAAAACCACACCAGGAAAACTAGTAGAAAATGTTTAAAACGCACAATATCCATTGTGAGCTTCTCCGCTCACAGTCAGGAAAAATGACGCAGGGAGAGAGGTGGGAGGCAACACATTTAAACAGTTTATTTGGAAAACCAAAAAAGTCCAGCCTTTTCTGGCAGTCTCTCCTCCAAGTACTGATCCAGACCGACCTTGCTTAGCCTCCAAGATCGGACGTGTTCCGCGTGGTATGGCCGTCAGCGCGTCTCCTTCGAGCCTCCAGGACCCAGCCTACTGCAAGAGAGCATAACCCGGTTAACAACATGCTTATATTCCGTCGCTGATTACCTGATTCTGTCCAGTTGTCCAATCCCCACCTAAGCCACTCCCGACTCTCCCCAGCAGACGGCGCAGTGACCACACCCCACTGCCACACCAACCTTAATGATGACGTTAACAAGATGAGCACCAAAAAAGATGAAATTGTAAATTTCCCCACTGTGGGACTAATAAAGGATTTCTGAGGATTTCTGATGAGGATAAAATTAATGAAAGTAAAAGTAATCAAGCCGATTAGATAAAACAAGAAATACACAAAAAGTAACAAGCTGCGGCAAAAGGCTGCCACTGGAGCATTCAAGATATATACTGCAGGGGTTTCTCTGTGTAAATGAGCCTGTTTATATACTGGACAAGGGATGGAGAATCGTTTGGTCATTGCGTATAGCTGTGTATGCACGCATGTTTGATGAACATCAACTTCTTTGTTAATACAAGCAGTTCCTACACACACATTTAGAGCTTGTTCAACCCGTGCTTTGATGAATGACACCCTAGAGATCCCTGCCTTACTCAGTTTTTAAATGTTGGTTTGCTCTGCAGCCTTCCTCAAGGTAGAAAGCTCATCAGGATGCTAGGGCAAGAGCTTCACCAGCTGAGGGGGAGGATGGAAGGACTAATACTACACCTCCTCAATCATTGACAAACGTTTTCTCAGTGGCCTACATATGAGGTTGAGTTAAGGAATTGATTTGTCTGCCTGACCTCTGGCTCTCAGGCTGCCCCGTGAACCGAAATGAAAACCCTCTGCTTTGCCTCTGACGAGTCATTCGCTGAAGATGTTGGAGAGTCTTTTCTCGTTTCCCCCAGTTTACTGAAGAAAGAAAGAGGCTAAGACGCATACTGTACATCTACTGTTTCTGCTTGTGATAAGTCAAGGTCAAAAATAAGCGTATGCATCTGTTAGTTTTATGTTTAAAGATGGAGCTGAGAAGATGTCAACAACTCCTCATTTGAATGATAAAGTATTTGTCATCGCTATCTAAACCAAACTTTCTGACCATTACTGTATGCCAAGCTCTGTCAGAAAAACGTCAGCAAGGGTGGTTTTTAAGTGTTTCAACAAACATCCAATGCTGTAGTTTTTCTTGTATAAAACATCTTGAAGATGTACTGGTGCATCTCTTTTTTCTGCTGCTGTGATTATGTATCACATCAAAATGTTCACTTTAGTTCATTATAATGCAATAAATCCTCCCTTGTTCCTGCAGCAACACTTCAACCCTCCGGCTATGTCAGCAGGGTGGGATTTGGGTGAGGTTGAAGATATTACACCTGTGGGGGATATGGTATTGTAACGGTACGACCAGTAGACCAGGAGAGAGGGACTCAATTGCACGACTCAGAGACAGAACGATGAAGATGCAAATAGTCTTTACTGAATCTTGACAGTATAGCCAATACACTTGCAGGCAGTGGGACATATAAAACATGCAGGGATAATCCAGGGGCAGAGTCAGGTCACGGAAACAGGATGCCTTCAGCGTAGCGGCAAAGCAGGTAGGGATCAGGCAGAGACGGAGTCCGGTCACGGAAACAGGATCGAGGAAGCCGGGGGATCGAGGAAGCCGGGGGATCGAGGAAGCCGGGAAACGGGAATGAAAGAAGACGAACTGGCAACAAGGGACAAACATAACACAGACTATATACACCAGGAGGTGGGAGGGGATAACGAGACATAGGTGGAGACACTAACGAACAGATTGGGAACACCTGGGGACCGGAAGTAGCAACAACTGAAACGAGAGGAAACAGGTAGTTAACAAAATAAGACAGGAAGTACAAACACTAAACAAACCATCTAGCTGACGGGATGGGACCTGATAAGTATGGTAGGTCAGGCCAGAAGTGATTAGTTGGCTAAGTGTCTCACCAAGACAAAAAATACATAGCATAGGTTCCATCTCCTCCTATTTCCTAATTTATTTGTTAATTCAGACGGGTCAAAGTTCTCGACACGAGTATCAGTCACACTGGCTGATACTACTCCCTGTGCTATCTTCCAGATCCACAAGAGGTCCCTACCTACCTCCCTGGCTGAGAGCTGAGTCTTTGCCCTGCTTGACTACCTGTTACTGCCCAAAGTAAAGATATACTGTCATGTCTCCTGTCTGTTTCTGCACGTGGGTGCTCGTTCTCTGCATATGTTACAGTATCCTCATTCATATTTGTGAGCCGATGCGCTCACACAGGGAAACCACAGAGGGAGAAATTAGACAGGGAGCGTTCTATGGGAGTGTGAGAGTGTGTTTATTAGAGGCGGCTTGGTCGTTCTTTCCGTCTCCGTCTCCGTCCCTGTCTCCGCCTCCGTCTCGGACTCTGTCTCCTTCCGTCCACTCGGTCTCTCCACCATGAACCCAGCCTACTGCAAGACAGAACCAGGTAATCGGCGTGCTTTTATTGTGCGACTGATTACCTGATTCCATCCAGCTGCCTGGCCTCCAGCTGAGCCACTCCCATCTCCTCCCTAGCAGCCAACCTCCACACCCCACTGCCACAATATTATATTACTGAGAATAAGTGGAATGACCTTTCAGCCGTCAATATTGCAAACAAGGTCCAATTCAGAAAGTCCACTTTGAGTGACAGATTAATACGTTTAAAGGCTTCTCAGTCACTAAAATGTTGTCCTGTTTGTTGCGAGGTAACCACATGAATACACCGTTGATGTTACACAGCCATATACCAGGAACGTGCGCTTGTGTGTATGTGACTGGTCTATGCCGGATAATGTTATGATGCATGGCAGAAAAATTTGAGCCTGATTACAATTTTTTTTCAAACTCTGCACTGTTTTGCCAGAACCCACTACGTTGGCAACCCTACAATGGACTGCCCCATTCAAATTAATGAATTTTCATGCAGGGCTGAACAAGACCTTACACTTGCCCACCTCGTTTTTCTGGGGCAAATGGGATAGCTATTCAATATTAGAAAATGTTTTTTTTGAATAAAACTATAAAGCATAAAGCTTTGTTTATACTCCCGCAAGACACCGTGATATACGAACATGTACGAAGGGCATTTATGCTCAAAGTGTAGTTCATTGCAGTATTATCCGAAAACGCCAGAGGGGTGTACGAACAAAACATTCTGTGAAAAAGCAAGAAGTTAACAAGTGTTACCAAAAGAACGCAACAGAACAAATATGCAACTCTTCAATGACAAGGAGGAATTGTGGTTAACTGTAAACTCATAACTCAAATGAAATATTCATGAACATACTTGTAGGCTACAATCCCTGTAAAGAAAAGATTCAAACAGATTGTAATGAAACTAAGGTTGAGGGGTTGAATATCCTGTCAAGAATTTGATATGGCTACAAAATATATTTACCAACTGGACATTTTCAAGATCTCCTGTTATTAAAGCATTTAAAAAAACAAATTGATTGTCTTTCTAAAAGTAATTAATTTTTTAAAGGGGTTTCCCTTTATTCAGGTTTGAGTCACATTACATTGTAACCATTGTATTTCAAGTGGATAGTCAATCATTTGTATTCATCCTCTGGAGATCATAGGTGACCATTAGTTTTTGAGATTGTGTCATGGACGGAAAAGGTTGACAAGACATTGACATTTTAACGGTCTGAAGATTAAAGACGAGGGTCTCCCCAAAATTATGACGATTAACCTTCCGAGGACCATAAATATTATATATATACCAAATTACTTCAGAATCCGTACAGTTGTTGTCCAGATATCTTATTATCTTATTATCTTATATCTTATTCTAAAGGACTGAATATAGTCCAAAACTGACCTGATCTGAACTAATTTTACACCACATGGCTCCTCTCAGCCACACGGGTGCATACATTATCAATCGGCACTCGCCACAAATTCAAAAATGAGCAGTAAAACAAGCTCAAATCATTTGAGGTCAACAAAGTCAGGGTTATTGTTTTTTTTTTAATTGAACAGAGTTGAACCTGCAGTGGGTTTCTTTGCTGCTGCACAGATTGCAGTGATTCCACCTCTACGCAGTATGTGGAATGTGTCTGACTGGTCCCCAAACACTGGAGATCAGAGGGTTTAATAGTTTCTGAGGAAGGGATAAAGATAGAGGAAATAGCTGCAGTCACTGTTGGGCTCACAAGTATGAGTGTGTATGTGACAGACATTCATCACAGTTCATCTCACACACTCATTAAACATTATTAATTATTATACATTATTAAACGAGCTGCATTGTCCCGGAGGCTGTGCTCTGCAGTAGCAGTATCAGAAGTAATTACCTCCTGGGGTCAGGCTCATCATCTCTCGTTAAGGACGACTCTCTTTCCTTTTTGCCTTTCTTCATTCACAGTGTCACTCTGATGTTCCTCTCTTCCCACATTTAACACTTCAACTGCCTTTATCTCTCTGCCTGCGTACTTTAATCTCTATCTCTTCACAACCATGGCGTGTAGTCTCCTACAAACTCCGCAGAGGCTGTCATCAACTCTGTTTACTGAAGCTCTCACCAGAATCGTGTCGTGCCAATCACAGCATCCACTGGCAAGTGGCAAAAGTTTTTTTACTTTTGCAGCAGCAAGAGAAAATGTCACTGCTGTGAGGCAGAAGAAGTGACTAATCACTGCTTCCCCGTCACATAGTGAGTGGTTACCATGACGCTGCAGGTTCCTGTATTATAAATCATTTGTCTGTATCTGTGTCCAGGTGAAGATCCAGGCTGAAGGGCAGCAGAAGAACCTGGTCAACTCAATTGAGTCCCTACACCCCCGAGGTGGACCCCTCTCGTCTCTGGATGAGGTAATAAGTCTCTAAACGATGAACGCTTACAACCGACAGTTTGGGTTGTAATTTAAACGTTCGCCTTCATTTGGCTGACTGCTCATGTTTCTTGACTCCTATTTAAGACAAAATGAGCAATTACTACATTTTCAAGGTAAATTCATATTCAATTCATGAATGCCCCGGGGGATTATTTCAGGCATAATCATTTGGCTTGTCCCTAATTTTTCGTGATATTTTGAGTTTTTGTTTTAAGACTTTCGGGTAGAATAATGGCTAAGGAGGTACCATTAGCTGTTGATCAGCTGGCAGTGATGGTTTCACTATGAGTGTGTTAATCCCACTCTGCTCTGTCCACCGTCCTGACCAATCACTTGAAGATAATAGTGCAGTGAAGAGGACATGATCCCTCAGCGGCGTTGCATCCGCCAAGACTGCCAGTTCAACGGAGCGGCCAGAATCTCCACAATCACATAATGCACCGTGGTGTTGATGAACAAGTGTTTTTCCTCTTTGCAACACCTGGGCACACAACACTTTTTTTCAACATGTTTTTTTTCTTTTCTTCATGCTTTGTATATGTAAGACCGGAGGCTGTATGTAAACTAGTAGCGTTTTATAATCCCATGTGGAATGAGGCAAATGTTTGGCATGACACACAAATAAAAGATGAATGAATAAGATGAAACTTAAATGTAACTGGAAGCTGCTCCCCCTTCTCACCTTTGTTTCTTTCTCTCTTTCCTCTTCCCATTGATCAAGGACCTACTCCTTTTAAAGGCCACTTCAGCAGCCACTTTGAGCTGCCTTGGGGAGTGCCTCAGTATGTTGCAGTACAATGTTGTTCAGGCCCTCAACCAGAACCAGAACCAGAACCAAAACCAGAACCGGAACCACATCCCTAGTCCCAGCCACGCCCACAGTTCATCTGGTTTGAATCAGGAAACTCCCACAGTCAGGTTATGGAATCAGCACTGCAGCTCCAGTGTGAACCAGGTGGAGCCTGGTGGCCTCAGGTCCAGCAGTCAAAGCCCGACTCACAGCTTTAATGAGAGTCAGAGTCCCAAAGACAGCAGCTACAGTGGCAGACGAGGAAGTGGCCACAACCTCACCGAGTGCCAGAGTCAAGGCCGGGAACATGCAGGAGAGTTGAGTCAAATTTTGAAAGGTCAGTGGAGGAAAGGATAAATCTTTTTGTCTCTTTGACCCCATCTCCATCTGGTATTAACATTTTACCTCTTTCTCGATAGCTTATCTGAATGAAGAAAAACATGCTCATTCAGATGTAAATGCATGCAGACCAATGGCAACCACTTCTGGATGTGTCATCTTAGTGTTTAAATGACATCTGTACAGCGAGACCACATTAAGACAAAGCAGCATCACTTCTGGGGACTCATAAAGGATCAGTACGACATGCAAGACGAGGTTCACATGTGTGTGAGGGCAGTGGCTGAGCTGGCACTGGTGCTCTCAAGCTTCTCTGCGGCATGGCTCTCATAGTTTTCTGATAGTAAAACGTCCCATTGAGATTTAAAAATCTCTTTTCCAAGGGAGCCCTAGCCACGACAGCAGCAATAGAGTGATTCAAACAAGATAGTAATGTTAGCCTATTTAGCAAGACAATGTGAAAAGCAGCGTATGGATGCCTGTCTCCATCTGTCACGTGACTCTCGCATCGCACATCATAGGTACCTCAACAGTATCTTGCATTACATCCCTTCACTTGAGAAACACCATTTGTTGCCAAATCCACCAGCACAGTCTATTTAATGTGCATATTGAAATGTAATTGCAGTGCAGACGTAATCAAGATAACAAGAAGACTTATTAAAACCAGGCGGCATTAATGCAGGGGCCCTTAATTAGATGTGGATCAGCTAAAAGTTCTGGCATTTATGGAATATAATGGATCAGTTCTCTTTTTCATGATCAAATTGCTAGTGCTTTTACTACATCATTTAAATATCAACATATACAGTGCATTGTGTGTCCCCTGTTTTCCCAACTCCATCCCTGTTTTAGCCATGTTTCCCAACCATCTACCACCCCCACAATTGAATAACCTCAAAATAAAAAGAGATTACAGAGAAAGGTAGTAATGACATGATATATTGAGAAATAAATTGGTTAAAGACATATCTAAACCCATTTCCTTCCCTACTGTACTTACAGAACAATGGAGGAATTGAGGAAAAGAAAATAATTATAGATAACTAAAAAATGTTTACATACATATGAAGACAAGCCACATACACATCGGAGGATTGCCAGTCAAGTCCCCGAACAGACCAAGTATAGAGTTTGGATTAGTACTTTGAGGTACCAGTTCACAAGGTATCCTAGAGCAGGACACCGGACCCCCGCACTGCTCCCTGTGTGCCGATAATATAATAGCTGCCCACTGCTCCTAATACTAGGATGGGTTAAATGCAGAGTCTAAATTTCGCTAAACTGTGCTGTATACATGTATGTGACCATTAAAAGATGATTCCACATCCTCCATTTCCGTTTCCATGCCCTCTCACATCAAGCAGGTCATGAAGAGGTTCAGAGGGAAGTGGTGTATCCCCATGTTACTCCATAAAGTCTTGAGATAAGCGATTAAAAAAATTCAGGGACAGAAGGGTAACAAAATAAGGGAAACCCGCTCACGAGGTCAGGCAGGAGGTTGGCCGGACGGGCGGAGCCGCTCATGATGTCGACCGGACGGAATTTTGCACCGCTTCAGCTCTGCAGGGGAAAGCGGAGCCAGCCGCAGCGCAGCAGGGAGAGCAGGAACTGGGGACTTGACAGGGGCCTGGGAGAGGGCTCGGACCGGGGGCCTGGGAGAGGGCTCGGACAGGAGGATCTGGGGACAGCCGCTCCTCGGCGACAGCGGAAACTGGGGACTGCCGCTCCTCGGCGACAGCGGAAACTCGGGACTGCCGCTCCTCGGCGACAGCGGAAACTGGGGACTGCCGCTCCTCGGCGACAGCGGAAAC
>CALSBV010012154.1:455374-469626 GCA_943590825.1 Bovichtus diacanthus
GCGACAGCGGAAACTGGGGACTGCCGCTCCTCGGCGACAGCGGAAACAGGGGGCTGACGGGCAGACTTGGACCTTCTATGACGGCACCCAGGACGGCTGGATTCTTTCAGAAGATGGGAAGTCTTCTGAAAAGAGGGCTCCAGTCTGCCCCTCCCCCAGCTCTTCTACCATCTTCCCCCTTCAACCTTCCAGTCCTGCAGTCCCCCCTCCCCCACAGACTCTCTCCAGCAACACCATACCTGCTCTCCCTCCCCCTCCAAAAATAACAACACGACACCAGCTCCCCATACCGACACTTCAGGACACGTTGCCCCGAACTTCTCGGTGGAACAGGTGAAAGGTGAACTGTGCAGACTATGCCCAGGCAAAGCAGCGGGTCCCGACGGCGTCTGAGGGTACTCAAAACATGTCTCAGCTGAGTGGAGTCCTCCAGTACATCTTTAGCCTGAGCCTGAGTCTGGAGAAGGTCCCTGTGCAGTGGAAGACATCCTGCCTGGTTCCTGTACCGAAGAAGGTACGCCCAAGTGCCTCCAACGACTACAGACCGGTGGCACTGACTTCCCACCTGATGAAGTCCCTGGAGAGCTTGGTACTGTCACACCTTCGGCCCCTGGTCAAAACATCACTGGACCCCCTTCAGTTTGCCTACCAGCCAAGTCTAGGGGTAGAAGATGCCATCATCTTCCTGCTTCACCGTGCCTATGCTCACTTCAGACTGGGGAGTACTGTGAGAGTCATGTCCTTTGACTTCTCCAGTGCATTCAACAGCCCTGCTGGGGAGTAAGCTGACGGCGATACAGGTGGACGCTCCCTTGGTGTCCTGGATTGTGGATTATTTGACTGGTAGGCCACGGTACGTTAGACTGCAGGGCTCTGTGTCTGTCACTGTGGTGAGCAACACGGTGGCCCCACAGGGAACGGTTCTGTCGCCATTTCTGTTCACTCTGTACACCTTAGACTTCAAATACATCACAGACTCCTGTCACCTACAGAAGTTCTCCAACGACTCCATAATTGTTGGCTACATTAGCGAAGGAAGGGACGCCGAGTACAGAGGCGTCGTGGACTCCTTCGTTGAGTGGTGTGAGCTAAACCATCTACAGCTCAACACCTACAAGACCAAGGAGTTGGTGGTGGACTTCAGCAGGAGAAAAACACCCCCGACACCGATTTCCATCAAGGGGGTGGCTATGGACACTGTACAGGACTACAAATACCTGGGGGTTCTCATGGACAATAAACTGGACTGGGTCAAGAACACCATGGCTGTGTACAAGAAAGGCCAGAGCTGACTCTACTTCCTGCGGAGGCTCCGGTCTTTCAATGTCTGCAGTATCATGCTGCGGATGTTCTACCAGTCTGTGGTAGCCAGTGCAATCTTCTTTGCGGTCGTGTGCTGGGGCAGCAGGTTGAGGGCAGTCGACACCAACAGAATCAACAAGATCATCAGGAAGGCGGGTTCTGTATTGTGGGTGGAGCTTGATTCGTTGGTGGTGGTGTCAGAGAGGAGGATGCTGTGCAAGCTGCGGAGCATCCTGGACAATGACTCTCACCCTCTCCACCATGTGCTTTCCTCATACAGCACCTTCAGCAACAGACTTACAACACCAAGATGTACCACAGAAAGTCCTTTCTCTCTGTGGCGAGAAGACTTTACAACACATCCACCTCAGTTTGTGAGATGGATGTGTCCTGAGCCAGGGCCTCTCAGCCACCTTCCTGCGAGCCGAACAAAGAGCAGCCTGCTGGTCCTTCTTAGGAGGCCATCTCCCGCAAAGAATTATTAAGGGGATTGTGTGAGAATAAACATTGTCCATACGATCTGCTGGGTCCATTCTATGGTGGGTTCGTACTGTCAGGGCTTGAGGTAATGAGGAGGACCCAAACGCATATAACTTTATTATAAAAAAAAGCTTACAAAAAACAATTAACTACAAACAAACAAACGCAAAAACTGAAAACACAAACCAGGCTAGAACAAGGAAACACGAGGAACCTCAGGGATCAAAGACATGGGACTCATTGACGAACAAACCGACAAGGAACAATGAAACAAGACAGGGATATATACACACAGACACAGACACTAATGACAGACTCACTCCTTCTTGTAGGGTCGCCATCAAGTTTGAATCATTGAAATGTTCTCTTGAACAATCAAAGTATCTCTAAAACTAATTAAAAAATGTGTCAAGGTTCTTTATGGTCCCCAGAAGATCCCTGACATGTCCTCTAATACCAGTATCTGGCAAAAACCTGTATATAAATATATATTTAAAAAATTAATCTAAAAGCAATGGGCAGCTGTGAAATGTACTGTGTATAAATCTTGAACACATTTGCTTTTAACTAGCCCCGTCCTTAGGACAACTCTTCAAATTCAGTCAGTCCACCGAGGTAATAAACACTTTTAATGACCCTGTGCCAAAGTTTACATGTTTGCCTCGCTACTGTAAGACTCAAAGAACAGCATAATCACCAAACGTGTGAGTACAGTTGTGTGAGTGGTTAGGCGACTCCGGACTTGGGTATGATTTAGACAAATGTAATGCCTTCTAATGCAGAACTCATAGTCTAACTTTGCTGTCCTACTGCTGCATTGTTGTTTAGAGAAGATTTTGAAAAATGTTGGGTTAGTTGTTTGGATGGTGATCCCATTGATTTTTCCTTTCACCTCTAGATAGTTCCACTGGAGTGTCCAGATCTCTTTCTGAGAAGCAGGGGGAAAATGGCCCACAAACAGCTCTCTCCTCCACTCCCTGGCCTCCTTCCACTCAAACACACAAGGACCCTTCTGAGGTAATCCAAACTACATTACTTTATTATACATCTCCTTGTTCATTGCTAATTTTACATCACATCATGGCAACATAATTCTCAGCTCATTGTGCAATTCTGAAATCTACAGTTCTTTTTCTCACAACACTATATCATGTTCTTGTTGCTTGACCCAGTGATGCATTGATGCCTCATGCCTTGGTGACCAACATAAATTACATTGCTGTTCTAATGGTTTGTATTACTCTCAAGCAAATTTATCAAGATGCTCACCATTTAAATCCTCATATACAAAATATTGCACCAAACCATCAGAACTTTTTAAACATAAATGTTATTTTATATTATTACATATTACATTATTACATTATTATATTACAGGTAATTTAGCAGTGAACTAACTACAGGGACAGTCCCTTGGAACAACTCAGGGTTAAGTGTCTTGCTCAGGGGCTCAATGGTGGCAGCCTGGTATTGAACTCACAAACATCCAGTGTTCTATTTGAAAGCCTGATCGCTAGACCAGTGTTTTTCAACCTTTTTTGAGCCAAGGCACATTTTTTACATAAAAAAAAAAAAATCCTGTAGCACACCACCAACCAAAAATGTTACAAAATGACACATTTGCAATGACAATTTAGTCTCTCAATGTATTTATACTCACTCAGTGTGAAACCTGGGCCTGTTTAGATGAACACAAAGCTGATGTCCTGGCAGGAACTGAAGAAAGGCACACACAAAGCTCTTCCTCCACAGCTCTGTCTCGTTTTTACTTTTTATAGCAGTCATCTTGAAAAGATCAGCTCACGTAGATATGTTGTGGAAAATGGGAGCAATGTCGAAATAGCTCTGTTTGCCAGAATGGGGTCCTTGGCAGTAGTCAACCAAAACCTGTCCAAAGATTGACCAGCCAAGCTTAGCTTTAAACCACGGTCTTGTCTCAGTTCAGTTAGTTCCTCCTTCTCCTGCTGAGCTCTATGGATCCCTAACCCAGTCAAGGCATTCGGTGAAGGTTGAGGGGAAATAAAATGACAACTTATCCCAAAGAGTTTTCAAATGTTTACCTATTATCTCACACAGTGCAGCATTGTTGACATCTCCCTGCCATTTCTGTGTGAGTTGGAACATATCAAGGTCGGCACTTTACAGATGCTTGTGCGCAGGTTTTCATTTCGGCCTTGCATTTGTGTGTTCAGCTCATTAAGATGCTGAAATATATCTGCCATGTATACCAGCCTTGCACACCACTCATCACTTGTGAACAGCTTTGCGTAATCTGTTGCGAGTTCTTTGATTTTGAATGAGGAGACTTGACTATGAGTAGATTTGCAACTCAGTTTATTAAAACCTGGTGAATGACAGCTTGGCCAAGGACTCCAAATGTATCAGGAAATCATAGGCAGCGGATCGCTGTTACTCTATAACCACCATCCACATCTTGAGAGCCCCGAGCTTCCGGTGCAGATACAGTTTATACAGTGGTAGGCGTAGCCTCTTATGGCGTATCTCATTACTATGCCAGGAAGTCTGTGGTTTAGACTTAGCTTCCTCAGTTGGTGCACAGGCTCTGTCCAGAGCCTCTTGGCATCACGATCATCCAATCAGCGACGACTCCTTGGGTGCTATTACACATGGCAGGCTGCGTTTGCCCAATTCTTCTACACTTGGTACCTGACCTTCACCCAACTCCTTTCTGCACAGGCTACCTAATCTATTCTCTCTGGGTGTTTTCTGTTATTGGCCTTCTTTGTTTAGGCGCCACTCCGTGATGCTCCCATCCACTCATTTTATAGTCATAACAGCTAAATCCTTCAACACTAGACTAAAGGTTACATACATCTTATCCATCAGAGCCTAATAGCTATCTGGTATAAATGACTGTCTTCCCTGTCTCAGTGTACATTTCATATGAGCCCATTTTAGCTTAATCACATTGGTTATACTTATTCATCACGCAGTTACATTCAAGCGTGAAGGCCGCAAAGCATACATTTAATTTCTAACAGTCCCTCCTTTCACACCTTTTAAGGTGTGAACACCTGCACCTCATTCCTTCACACATAACTACACCCGCTTTCAACTGACTCCTCTTCCCCTGCTTCCTCACTACCTTCATAAGCCAACAGGGGCATCTGATAAGTTCGCTCTGCAGGTGGCTGTTAAATCAAATGAGAATGTGGTCGTTTTCCCATAAATATAAACACCAGAAACGCTAGTCCCAGTAGCACTCTTGGGGAGCCCCAACAAGTGGGGTCCCTTCTTGGACTGCCTATTTTACGGTACATTTTTGGTTTTGTCTGCCGAATCAGCCAAATCTTGTGATGTTTGTTGGAGTGTTCTTGACAGTGAGACAGGTGGTGCCACCTAGTGTTGTTGTGGCCTCTTACCTGGAGGGCGTGTGAAGTCTTTGCAACGACTTCAAACGGTCCAGTCCACCTTGGTTCATTCCACTTTCGCTTGTGAACCTTTAACCTTACCCAGTCGCCTGGTTGAACTGATGACACGTTCTCATCAGGTGGCTTCTGGTTGGCTCTGAGTATCTGTGTAGACAAAACTCCAATTTGATCAGACAACTTTACAAAATACTCTGACTCCTCAAATTGATTTGAGAGTTCGATTAGCTCTTTCGACTATGCCCTGTGATTGAGGGTGATAAACTGATCCATGTGAATGTGTTATACCTAGGAACTTCTCTACTTCTTGTAAGTGTTTGTTTGCAAAAGGTGTACCATTGTCAGATCTGATTAGTCTTGGAACGGCATATCTTGGTATGACTTCATTTTTCAGCCACTTTACGACTGATTTGGAGTCTTCTTTTTTTCAGGGGATTGCTTTAACCCATCTGGTGTATCTGTCTACCATGACGTGAGGTACCTGTAGCCACCTACTCTGTTGTCTGCTCCCATATCGGTATAGTCAATACAGATTTCTTTGAAAGGGGCATCCGGTATTGGGAATGCTCCTTCTCGGCATTTGTATGGTCTTTTCAGGTTGAAGTCATTACAGGTTGGACATTCATTGCAGGCTGACGATTTCTTTCATAAATGGATGCCACCATAATCTTGAGACTTCATCTTCTGTTCTTTTAGGGTTGACATGGGAGGGGCCATGTGCCTGTTTGATTATGCCTTGGCATAATTTTGCTGGAGCCACTAGTCTTCCATCATGTGATCTCCAGAGTCCATCTTTTTGTGTTGCCCCTTTCTGTGCCCATTGATTTTGTTCATAAACACCTGCTTCTTTCTACATAAGCTTGATGTCTTCAATACCTAATGTTGGTAGTTCTGGGGTGGTTATGGCTATCATTTGTCTGGTGTAGCCTCCTGCTTTCTTTGCTGCAAGGTCTGCTGCTTCATTTCGTTTAGCCACTGATGTTTGGAGGTTCTGATGTCCTTTGCATTTCATTACTGCGACTTTAGTTGGTAGCAATACTGCTCTGAGCAGTCGTTCCAGTGACTCTCTGTGTTTGACAGGTGTGTTGGCTGTGGTGAGGAAACCTCTTCTCATCCACTGTGGTCCGTCAGTATGTACTGCGCCATATGCGTAGGCTGAGTCGGTGTAGATGTTTACCGTTTGGTCTTTGGCATACTCCAATGCTTTTGTTAATGCCGTTACTTCTGCCAACTGTGCTGATGCTGGTTGTGGTAGGATTTCTGCTTCTACGGTCTCATGGTTGTCGTCCTTTTGTTGGACCACTGAGTAGGCTGCAGTATTTCCATGTTCGCCTTTGTGACAGCTTCCATCAGTAAAGAGTGTCATATCTGGTCTGTCCAGAGGTGTAGATTCTAGGTCAGGTCTGCTTTTTAGATCTTTTCTGGCCAGCTCTTCACAGTTGTGTGGCATTTGTTCATCCACTCTGAGGCCTTCTGCCATGTTGGCTTGTTTGGTGACACAAGTGATGTGTGGTTACTGCAGGGTTGTGCTGATCTTGGCTTGTCTTCCTGCTGTCAGAGTGAACATGTTTGACGAGAGGTAGTGTCGTGTTCTTATAATTTGAAATAGAGACGTGTAGAAATAAATTTCGGAAAACTTCTCTTCAGGTAAACGATATTTATTCGATGATGATGTGATGAGCATTACAAAAGTACGCAGCTGCGGTCCGTTCTATTTCATCGTTCCACAGACCACATTAAAGTAGTTACTCTGTCTCACGGATTCACAGGACAAACCGATGTATTGTCTTAAAACATATTTTATACCCGCCACCTTTCAGGTAGTCTTCTCCCATTGGTTGGCTGGGGCCAGGTCCTATTGGCCCCTTGTTGGCACTTAAGCGTGTCCACGCCTCTTAGCGCTTCTCTGCTCCGATCGGATCTTCAGTCACCCTTTTAAGAAGTGGTGTACCTTTACGTTTTTTACAGTTTACAATATTGCATATTATTTCAGTCTATTGGTCATTTTTAGGCGCAGTCACTTAATTTAACAACATATTTTAACACTTCTGAAAATGGGAAGAATAATAAAGGCACATAGTAGTAGTTTAACATTCATAATACTTCTCAATAAGGATGTACTAAAGGTGCATTGTAACATCTAATATATTGATTTTTATTACAGTAGGCTAGTACGCCATGATGGGTGTTTACTTTAAGTTCATGGCACATTACGGTGTGCAGTTTTCTCAATTGAATTTTTTAGGGCAGCCAAATGTCTTGTGCAACCTGCTTGACCTCTTTCAATGTTATCGAGTTTTGAGCAAGTTGGAAGGGCTGTAATCAGGGGTAGAGAGGTTGGATGCTTGTCCCAGCTCCTGTTTGGTTTTGGTGAAAGAGTCTTCAGCTTCCGAAGTCCATTTGAGGGGAGCTTTCATGTTGCGGTTGCCAGCTTTTGATAACAGGTCTCGGAGAGGTTGTGTCAGGGTAGTGTAGTCAGGGATGTAGTTTCTGCTGTAGCCAATGAGGCCAAGGAAAGAGAGCATTTCCTGAACGTTTTGGGGTTTATCTGCTGCTGCGATTTTGTCAGCTTTGGATTTAAACCAGTTTTTTTGTTTGAGGGCTATCTTTGGCCATGTCCAGTTTCTGTTGTAAGACTCTTAGCAGGGTTTGTCTTTGTGCCGTGGGGGGAATGACACCGCTTGTTACATTCAGCGATTAAAACTCTTAATCTTACCGGCCGACCCGGCACCTCCCGGAGGATTCCTTTCACACTCTTTTCTTCAATCTTTCAAATCGGACAGCGCCGACACCTCCCGGAGGATTCCTTCCACACATTTTCTTCATGGAGGGATTCCCTTCACACTTCAACAGGATACTCCCAGCACAACTTTTAGTAATTATCTAACCATTTTGTATTATTTCTACGGTATAAATTTCATTGAGACAACTAAAATGGTTTTACCTCTGCAGATTGCCTCTGTTCTCTCACACCTAATTTGACTACATAAAACTACACAGAATTTGGTTTTATAACAACAGGTTTCTGTTTTACCTTTATGATGGCGCCTGTGTGAGTGAAGAGAGGAGACAGTCAGAGGGGACCAGGAAAACCCCCAACCGGGCCAGCGCCCTGTAATCTTCGTTCTGCAAACCTTCCTCTTCTACCTTCCTCTTACCACTTATTATTCTCTGACCTCGTAGTTATACTTATTCTGTCCCTTTTCCGTACTTCTTGGCCTCAAACCACTGGAACGCCGTCCAGGCCCCTCGCCGGAGGTCTTTAGCTTATTGCAACAACTATCTGTCCCTAGGGAACACAGCCGTTCCTTGGGCCTTTAACCCACAATACACTTTGGGACTCAAACCCACAATACACTTTTTATGTCATTCACAAAATTTCATGTTTTATAATTAATAATTTGATAGATTACCTTTCACCGGCCAATACTCGTATTCCTAATGTTCCCATATAACTATGCAGAATTTAGTTAGACAATAGGTTTCTGCTTACCTTTAGTTTGGGCCCACACGAGTACTGGTCGGCGTAAAGGCGATCCAGTTGGATTCGGGCCTCCTTGGACCGGAATTCAAAATCTCCAAAGTCTCCTTCGAAATCACGTCGGGGTCACCATTTGTTGCGAGTTCTTTGATTTCGAATGAGGAGACTTGACTATGAGTAGATTTGCAACTCAGTTTATTAAAACCTGGTGAATGACAGCTTGGCCAAGGACTCCAAGTGTATCAGGAAATCATAGGCAGCGGATCGCTGTTACTCTATAACCACCATCCACATCTTGAGAGCCCCGAGCTTCCGGTGCAGATACAGTTTATACAGTGGTAGGCGTAGCCTCTTATGGCTTATCTCATTACTATGCCAGGAAGTCTGTGGTTTAGACTTAGCTTCCTTAGTTGGTGCACAGGCTCTGTCCAGAGCCTCTTGGCATCACGATCATCCAATCAGCGACGACTTCTTGGGTGCTATTACACGTGGCAGGCTGCGTTTGCCCAATTCTTCTACACTTGGTACCTGCCCAATTCTTCTACACTTGGTACCTGAACTTCACCCAACTCCTTTCTGCACAGGCTACCTAATCTATTCTCTCTGGGTGTTTTCTGTTATCGGCCTTTGTTTAGGCGCCACTCCGTGATGCTCCCATCCACTCATTTTATAGTCATAACAGCTAAATCCTTCAACACTAGACTAAAGGTTACATACATCTTATCCATCAGAGCCTAATAGCTATCTGGTATAAATGACTGTCTTCCCTGTCTCAGTGTACATTTCATATGAGCCCATTTTAGCTTAATCACATTGGTTATACTTATTCATCACGCAGTTACATTCAAACGTCAAGGCCGCAAAGCATACATTTAATTTCTAGCAAATCGCACTTCTCATCAGTGAAAAACAACCATCGGACCTCCGTATGGAGCAATAAGGCTTTATGCTCCGCTCCCATTTCCTCACATAAAGATGCAAATATGCGGCTTTTCAGGTCTTGTCTTTACAAAGTTTACCACAACATCATCCAACACAGGAGCTAGGTCTGCTGTTAAAGTCTTGGCAATGAGCACCTCGCGGTGCAAAAAACTATTCGTAACAATAACATTTGGTTGTCTCTCTTTCATTCTGCTAACGAAGCCTTTGCTGGACCTGACCATGGCTGCTGCTCCATCAGTGCAGACACTTGTGCAGTTTTCCCACTGAAGTTCTTCTTGTTCAAGATATTCTGATGTGACCCGAAAGATTTCCTCTTCTGTTGTTTTTCCTGGCGATGCCTTGCAAAATAGGAAGTTGTCTCTGATGGCGTCTCTAACCACAAAACGCACATTGGCCAGTAGTTGAGCATGTCCACTAATGTCCGTAGACTCATCAAGTTGCAATGCAAATTTCCCACTGATGCGTATCTTTTCCAAAACAACCTTTTTAATGTCTGCAGACATGTCATCAATACGTCTGGCAATTGTATTATCTGAGAGAGGGACTTTGACTACTTCTTTAACCGTGTCAGGGCCGAGTATCTCATTTACAATGGCTTTGCAGGCAGGTAGTATTAATGTCTCTGCCACAGTGTGTGGCTTTTTTGATTTGGCTACGAGTTCAGCTACTAAGTAGCTAGCTTTGAGAGCTCTTGCAGACACTGTTTTTCTAGTTTTTCTCATAAAAGTTGCCTGTTCCTCCTTGTTTTTTCTCAGGCAAACAAAATAGTCTGTGTTCTTGCTTTGAAGTGACGGGTGTTTCGTCTGGAGATGGCGTTTAAGCATGCTTGGGGCCATGGAACTGTTGTAAAGCTTTTCCCCACACACCAAGCATGTCGGTGCAGTCGGATCCCCGGTGAAAGTAAATCCAAACGAAAGATAACTTTCGCTGTATTGTCTCGACCTCACCGTTTTTGCTTTCTTTTGACCACCACTCATGATATGCTCTTCATCTAGGTTCGACTTTTGTCCAGGGCCCAGTTCGGAGTCTTCATTTTTCCTTTTCGAATATTTATCCATATGTTGTACTCGAGCAACAACTTAAACAATATTAGCTGGCATCATGGTTCTGCACCGATTATAGTTGTCCTCTAACAGACCAACTCAAAATTGGAAACGATTGTGTTGGATTGGTCAATCAGCACACACAATTTTAGTTGATTTTTCATGTCGCCAACCACTTTTTACTTGATCTCTTCTGCAATATGTTTATATCCAAACACATCTTGTCTGAGGTGCTGTCATTTTCTCTCTATGACCCTCCAGCTCCCTTCAGTCAGGAAACAACTTTTTTGTCCTTCTTCTGTTCTTTCTCCCTTCATCTACCCGTCCTTTCTGTAATGAGTGCTATCAATCTTATTCCTTGGCCAGAGATGGCCTGAGTGAAGTATTGATGTTTGTTATACCTCTCTGCCTCTTTTTGCTCTTCTTTCTCCATTAGTTCTTCTATATCCATCCGTTTTCTAGACACCGTTAATGCAAGTCATGATGCTCAATATGTTTGTTTGTTCTTTAATTGCAAAATTGTTGTATTTCGGGTATCCATCTTCTCTTCACGTCTCTGCACAATGGTGCCAGTTTTTATGATTTCAGTTTAAGCTTGTTTGTATTTAGATTAGAATGAAAGGCAAGAGCAAACCTGAAGTGTAATAACATGGAAGCGTAGGGCAATTCTGCCATGTGAAAATTTGTGTTGAAGATAGAATTAGTGTGTTCCGTTTCCCTGGCATGGAGGAATCAGATGTGACTCCCATGTAGCTGCAGGACTGGACTCCCACTGTATATAACATGACATTCCCTTTTAGGCAGATGGTTGATAGTAGCCTCCTCTGTCCTGCACTTTTCTTGCTGAAGGTGATTTGTTTTATTGATAGAAAGTGTGGATAGCAAAGCACATTTTCAGGATCATTTTTGTGTCGGACAGCTCAACATCTCTACTGTTACTCTCCTGGCATCTGCTAGGCATAGAGTTTTGGGGGGAATGCAAGGGACACAGTTCCTTCAATTTTTTTATATAAATATATAATTAAAATATTTTACGATTAAAAAGTTGATGTGTTCACATGGTATTTCACCTGAAGTGGACTGAGGCTGGTAAATAGGGTGGCAGTCTATGCTAGGTGCTCCACAGCAAACTAAACACACACAGCAGGCAGGTGAAAAACGCCAATAGACTGTTACTCAGCACCGCTAAATTAAAGAAATAAAAAGTCTAACAAGGTTAAACAAAAAAAGGATACCAGTTGGTTTCACAGTAATGATAACAATATGGCACGAAAATTATGACAAAGCTCAAAATGAGACAAAACAGCAGTAGCAAATCAGCAGCAAGTGAAACTACAAAGGCAAAATGGGGATTACCGGGCATCATGTTGCATATTAACATTATGCATTACAATGTTGTGACCCTACTCACCACCTCCAATATGGGGCATTAACACATGGGATCACTCAAAAAGGTAGGCAGGACAACATTGAGGCAATATGATCAGCCAACACATCAGATCAAAGGCAGAAGGAAGTCAACTAAGTACTGTATACAGTGTAAAAAGACTGATTTTATGCATGTTAAGTGATCAATTTAACTACATACCTTCAACACCAAACACTGTCCGCCAGGACAGAGACAGAGGACACAGGCCAAATGAGTGAACAAAGGCCAACAGGTGCATTACATAATCTGGCCATAATTAGGGAATTGGTTGGGGGACGAGTCAGATCTGGGGGTGCGTCCACTGACACTACACCTGATACTCCAATCACTTGCACTAGGGGAGCATTCCCTAGAATCCCTATGAATGTGTTTACTACTGATGAGCATGTGGCCCCTTGTATGGTAGCTTCTGACTGTGTGAATGCTGACATGTTGTAAAGCGCTTTGAGTGGTCGTAAAGATTGGAAAAGCGCTATATAAATGCAGTCCACTTACATGGTCATGGAAACAGTTGGGCGATTTCACACTGTATAGAGAATAGATCTACTTTCAAAAGCACAGGATTAAAATAATTTCACTCAATGGAAGAGTAATCCTTTATCTTAAATAGCTATTAGGGGGTTAGGGGTTTATAAATGAATTAAAATGAATTAACATACACATTTAAAGAGGTTACTTTCCCAAACAGAAGAAGACACAAAAAGAAAAGAGAAAAGTAAATCATGCCTGTATATGTTCTGACTCAGCAGGCATAACATTTCATGAGAAAAGTAAAATAAATATTTTAAAGCTATACAGCACATGTGTCAATAACAAGGCCCGCGGGCCAAACATGGCCCTCCGCAATATTGAATCTGGCCCTCCTGTCAATCCTGGTCATCAATTTAATGTGGCCCGCGAGCTTGTGTCTGTGACAATGCAACGCTGAAACACAAGAGGGCGCTGTCGCACGTCTCACTACGTCAGTAACGGCCGAGTAACGTTCTCTGAAGGTACGCTTTGCAAAGGAGATTGAAAGCTAGCATAAACAAACGATGGCGAAAAAACAAAAAGTAGACAAAGATTATCGACATTTTCAGGAGAGGTGGGAAGCTGAATACCTGTTTTGTGAATTAAAACAAAAGCCAGTGTGTCTCGTATGTCAAGAGTCGCTGGCAGTGTTCAAAGAGTATAACATCCGCAGACACTTCGAAACGAAACATGGCGAGCAATATGCTAACATGTCCATGGAGCAGCGGCTGCAGAAAGCCAAAGACTTGAAACGCAACCTTCAACATCAGCAAAGCATGTTCACCCGCATCAGTAGTGAAAGTGAGGCTGCTACCAAGGCAAGTTTTATTATTGCAGAGGAAATCGCAAAGGCTAGCAAGCCGTTTAGCGAGGGAGAGTTTATTAAAGACTACCTTGAAAAAGTGTGCAGCGTTGTATGCCCTGACAAGAAGCAGGCATTTTCAAACATCAGCCTGTCCCGTAATACTGTGGCTAGTCGTGTTGATGAACTGGCCTCCGATGTAGAGAGCCAGCTAAAAACAAAAGCCAAGGACTTTATTTCATATTCACTAGCTGTAGATGAGAGTACAGACAGGATGGACACAGCCCAGCTGTCCATATTCATCCGCGGGGTTGACAGTCAGCTGTCCGTCACTGAGGAACTTTTAGACGTGAAACCGATTCACGGGACAACAACGGGAAAGAATATTTTCACCCAAGTGGAGCAGAGCGTGAACAAGATGGAGCTACCCTGGAGTAAACTTGTTGGACTGACAACGGATGGTGCACCGGCGATGTGCGGGGAAGTTCGGGGTTTGGTCGGTTTGACCCGAAAGGCGATGGGGGACACAGGAGAAAACTTGGTAGTTTACCACTGCATCATCCACCAAGAAGCCCTCTGCGGTAAGGTGTTGGGCATGGAACATGTCATGACTGTTGTGACTAAAACTGTGAACTTTATTCGTGCACGGGGCTTGAATCATCGGCAGTTTAGGGCTCTTTTAGAGGAGGAGAACTCCGTGCAAGAGGATCTGCCCTATCACACAGAGGTGCGCTGGTTGAGTCGGGGGAAAGTGCTGAGGAGGTTTTACGACACCCGCACTGAGATCGCTCGTTTCATGGAAAGCAAACAGAGGCCCGTCCCCGAGCTTGAGGATGAAAAGTGGCTGGGCGACTTGGCGTTTATGTGTGACATT
>CALSBV010012154.1:572995-595125 GCA_943590825.1 Bovichtus diacanthus
TATATATATATATATATATGTATGTATGTATGTATATATAAATGTATATATATATATATAATATACATATATACGTATATTATATATACACTATATATACATATATATACATTTTATACATATGTATGTATAACATATACACACATATACAATACTCGAATACATATATATGTATATACATATATATATATATATATATATATATATACATTATATATACATATATATTCACTGATCTGTGTACTTATAATATATGTAATATATATATTCACTGTTCAGCTTCTTGAGTGTGTTTCCGTGCAACACGTCGGAGTCATGTGCTTACAGTCACACAGACTGTAGGCAGTGTATGTAGTGTAAGCAGTGTATGCAGAGTATTCAGTGTATGTAGTGTATGTAGAGTTTGCAGTGTATGCAAGGAATGTAGTGTAAGCAGTGTATGTAGGGTATGCAGTATATGTGTGTATGTAGTGTCTGCAGTGTTTATAACGTATGCAGGGTATATAGTGTATGTAGTGTCTGCAGAGTATGCAGTGTGTGCAGTGTATGCAGTGTATGTAGTGTATGTAATGTATGTAGTGTCGGCCTTTGCTGTGGATGATTTTCAATATTTGAAAGCAAGTCTGCTTACCGCTTTTGAATTATGTTTTTATATTTTTTATTTGCTTCTACGTCCGTTTTACACCACCAGGGTTGCAGCTGAAAGAATAAGACTAAAGTATTATCATACACGTAATCATTTTCCCAAGAGGATGAATAAAGTATCTTGTATTCTATAAGAATACATCTAAAGTGTCTAATATCGTAGTTTGTTGTTCAAAATATGACGCCGTGATGACATCACATGTGTCCCTGTTTATGATTGGTCGTACGCTGCAAAGCCTGCCCCTTTAATGTCAGACTGAGATACCCTGGTTCACTTACCGAGCTGATGACCACCATCATAGGAGTGTTGAGTGGGATCAGGGTTGTTAGGGTTAGTGAAGCCAGACAACACAAAGACATCCTGGCTGTGTTGAACTCCCTTCATAGTGCAGAAAAAGGATGGATTGATGGGTATTTTTTAAGACACACAAGTCACATTATGGATCAGGCTTCTTTGGCTCCTCCCGGACATAAGCCATCCATTTTTCATGTTGAAAACAAAAACACCTCTGTTCAATGTGTGTTTCTTCTTCATATACCCATAACAACTGTAGGATGTATCTCGTAAGTATCTCGTAATTTAATAATTTTAATGTTCTGTCTGATACAAAAGATTTAACCATGATAGCATTATTTTTCTTAATGTTTAGCTAAGGCAAAACAGTTGACATATGAATGTTATTTGTGGGAATCAAGGAATTTGCTTAGGAATCAAGTAAAAAAAGTGGAAGCATGTAGGAAAAAAGTTCAGTCTGCACAATAATAAAACAGTAGATTACACAGGCATATCACCTTTTTGTTGTCATCTCTGTCAGGTGGTGCTCCCTACCTTTATCCTGGAGAAGCGCTCTTTGCTAGAAATGTATGCCAACTTCATGGCTCATCCCGACATGTTCCTCTCCATTACGTCCGGCTGCACGCCAGAGGAGCGCATGGTTCGTTTTGTGGAGTACTACCTGACTGCCTTCCATGAGGGCCGGAAGGGTGCTGTGGCCAAGAAGCCCTACAACCCTATCCTGGGTGAGAACTTCCACTGTTCCTGGTATGTGCCTCGCGACCACATTCGACCTCTCAGGACTACCAACTGTACTGGCCCCAACTCAGTACCCACAACCACGTCTACCATTCTCAGGTCCCCACAGAGGGGGACAGATGGTAGCAGCAGAAGAAACTCAGACTGCTATCGTGTTCGTTTTGTGGCAGAGCAGGTGTCCCACCATCCACCTGTATCAGGCTTCTACTGCGAGTGCAAGGAGAAGAGGATGTGTGTCAACACTCATGTCTGGACCAAGAGCAAGTTCATGGGCATGTCTGTTGGAGTCTCCATGGTCGGGGAAGGTAAGAGAACATGTAGCCTGTTCTAAAAATGAGTGTGTGCTTGATTTTCAGAGCATTGCAAAGAGTTCCACAAGGAATATGTTGATTGTTCCTGACCTTGAAAAGTTTCAAATTGTGCCCACATGGCACAAAAGTGTAGTGTGAGTAGAGGCCAACCATGGAGTCGAATACAAATCACACCTTGCAAGGTGAGATAGTGGTGTTTTGGTGAAATTTGGGTCTTTAACTTTTGATGTTTGATGACATTTTCAGATGTGTTCAGTTCATTTGAATGTTTCACAAAAATCCTCAGCAATATCATAATAATGATGGATGAAATATATAAAATCCAGTACCAAATACCAGTTGACATATTTGGATCATAATTAAAATAAATTAATGTGGTTTTAGAAACAATAACAACATGTCAGAGCAGACTGTTGTCAGATAGATTAAATGGGTGATTTAATTCAATGACATCCACAGCTGTTTTTTAGACTGAGAGACTTTTCCATCTGCTTCCCACTAATCCTGTCTCTGCATCATTCATTTTTAGAATAACAATTTAAATGATAGTTAAATGTGATACAACATAATTTAATATGGAAAACTGTCATCTTATGCAATGATGTAAATTATTTCAACAAATAGCTTCACTACCTTATGACAACAGTAACATATAAGCATGACCAAATGTAACTAAACTGAATGAAACATGTGCCTGTGTGTGAGTAAAGGTGAGCTGTAATTACAAGCAGTGAGCCTTTATTTTTTAGCTTTCATTAGCAGGGATCACTCCTCCATCAGGTAAATTTGCAAAAGTTTGATAATTTGGTATTCAGAGATAAATGTTCCATCTTTATGCAGGGTTGGCTTGTTGGTGGTATAAATACCCAATCTGACAAAAGGCATGTGTCGACCACCACTTTGCCTACATCACATAAACTTTGTAACACAATAGTTGTTAGATGTTCAGTGGTGATAATATCTCGGTGCTGAATCTGTGAACTTTGTGAGAAAATCCCACAAATTTAACATGTGACCAATCCCAGCATTAATGCATAGAACCAGATTTGATAATGTTTAATGTTGTTATAATTGCAACACAAGTAAAATCTGCTGTTCAACAAAATAATGGGAGCAGTGCCCTAACACTAACACACACCCATCAGCATGACTGACTGAAGCTTGTTGGTCTTTGTTTCACACACACACACACACACACACACACACGATTCAGAATCAAAATGAGAATTCAGTTTATTGCCATATACAGTATATACAAAAAAGGAATGCAATAAAAATATTTCAAATGATTGTGAATTGATATGTACAGTGTATCTGAATTAAAAGTGAAAGAGTGGTAGGATTGTGCAGAAATTGTCAAAATTGTCAAAGGAAACTGTATAGGAATAATGACATTGTTGACAATTCAAATATATAAAAGAAAATAGAGTGTGTTTTTTTCTTTTATGTCTTTTAGATGAGGAACAGAGCAGTGTGTGTACATGTCAGTGTATGTCCATATGTGTGTGTTTTGGGCAAACAGATGTGTTTTGTTCGACCTGGGCCCATGGCAGCAGACTGGGCACAGGACAGCTGTCTGTTATATAAGAAGCAGGGAGGGAGGGCTGGAAGGGAGCTCAGGAGGCAGACCGACAACATAGTTTCAGACCTTCTCACAATGCATGGTCAAAACTAGAGAGAGGAGGATGAATCCAATTTACAACAGGATTTACGATAGTCAGTAGGATTTCCTCTGAGGACCATGAATGTCTCTATGAAATTTCATGGCCATCCATTTAGTGGTTGTTGAGCTTTTTAAATTTGGATGAAAGTGGTGGACATTGCCATCCCCAGAGCCATATCCAGTAGTGTGAGTCTCCAAATGTACAATGAGTTGAGATAAGTTGAGCACAAAGATACCACACAGACGGGGAATTTCAAGGTCACTAAAATGGTCTGTACTTTATGGTTGAAAGTAACTAAATAGATTTACTCAACATGTTATTTTACTTGCTTAAACTACATTTTGTTCTTAAGCACAGTTTTACTTGTACTTAATTTTAGTATTTCAGTTTATACTTCTACCTCACTACGTGTCAGGGGAATATTGTACTTCACGACAATTATTTAACAGCTATACTTTGCAGATTGACATGGTGTCTGAATGTCCAATGCACATTGTTGTTTAGATTTTTGTCTGTCTAGCTACCCACTCAATGTTTTCAAGAAATACACTATATGGACAAAAGTATTGAGTATATTGTATTAAGTGGTATTAGTGCAAAGTGGAAACATTTAGGAATCACAGCAACTCAGCCACGAAGTGGCAGACCACGTAAAGTTACAGAGCAGGGTCACCAAGTGCTGAGGCGTAAAAGTTGCCAAAGCTCTGCTGACTCAATAACTGCAGCGTTCCAAACCAGCTCTGACATTACTATCAGCACCAAAACTGTGCGCTGGGAGCTTCATGGCATGGGTTTCCATGGCCGAGCAGCTGCTTGCAAGCGGAGATTACGAGCCAGGCCCTCTCGTCCAACATCAGTGTCTGACCTCACAAATGCTCTTCTGGATGAATGGGAAAAAATTCCCACAGACACGCTCCAAAATCTTGTAGAAAGCCTTCGCAGAAGAGTGGAAGCTGTTATAGTTGCAAAGGGGGGACCAACTTCATATTAATGCCTATGCATTTGGAATGGGATGTCATACAAGCTCCTGTAGGTGTAATGTGTAGGTGGCCCAATACTTTTGTCCATATAGTGTAGATAAAATTATCAGCACATTAGTTCCACAATAAACAACCACAGGTGGTTCTTCATGTTGTTAAATCTGTCCTGTTTCTCCCAGGTGTGCTGTATTTGTTGGAGCATGATGAGGAGTATGTGTTCACTCTGCCCTGTGCATACGCCCGCTCCATCCTGACTGTGCCATGGGTGGAACTTGGGGGAAAAGTCACTATCAACTGTGCCAAGAGTGGGTACTCGGCCACTGTCACTTTCCACACCAAACCCTTCTATGGAGGAAAAGTACACAGGTAGGCAGATAGAGCCAAAATCTCCATGTCTGTTGGTTCTATTTTCCTGAAACAGGACTGAAAAACACAATTTTGTGCCAAAATTAGCATGGAAATCACACTCTCTGTTCCCACCTCACCACAAACACATTAGTTTGGAGCCAAGAAATTACAGGTGCAGGCTAAAACAAAAAACAGGCTTGCCCTGCCGCTGCCTTTGTGTCCTCAGGAAACTGTAGCCTGTGTGTCTATGCAAAGACTGTATGTGTCTGATTATATCTGCATAACGTCAGATGTAATTAGTACTCCAATATTATTGTTTTTGTATTGCAATGTTATTGTATTTGCATTGAGTGTCTTTATGTTGCACATCTGTTGTCAAATTGGTACACCACTGGCACCACTTTCATTACTTACGTCCAGTGTGATCAGAACTTTAGCTGACAGCGCTGTTAGGAGCCAATCAGGAGAGATGCTAGGATTTTATTACTGATCTATGACCAGGACACGCAGTTTTTTTTGATTTGACAGATGATAATCAAATCCACTTAAATGGGAGTTGTGTAGGTAAAACCTGATACTTGACATGTAAGAGTTTAGGGTGTGGTGGCTGTACTTTAACTGAGCTGAACTGTACTCTAACTGAGTTGGATATCATCAGTATAGCAATGTTAAAAGAAAGCAATGTGATGTGATACCCCAGTAGTAATTCTGTGACCACCTGTGATTTTAAGACTCAATCCAGAGTAGTGTTGTGCCTGAGATGCCTATTTAGGACAGGTCCAGCAAGATGGGAACGGATGAGTCACTGAACTCAAGGTTTCCATCACTGACAGTAATGCAGTTTCAGTGGAATGACTGTTGTGTAAACCAGACAGGTTTGAATCAAGTAGATAATGTTGAGAGAGAAAGAGATGGACTTAGAGTTGGCGTCAGAGCAGATTTCATAGAGTGCTTAGTGTGAAGAGGTGAACGGGAACAAACTTGTGGAGATTGTGTCAGACAGAAACCATCGGCATGTGAACTTTAGGAAGTTCAGGGATAGATACCACCCAGGGATGGTTGGGTGTTTTTTCTATCCTATTGTCTCTCCCAGTCTAACAAACCTAACTCCCCTAACACTGTACCTCTCCATCGTAACCTTCGCTCCCTCTCTCCCTCTTCTCTTGCCTCAGCTGTCCTCTCAACCAACTCTGTCACAGACTCTCTCCTCTCTACTCTGTCCTCCTCTCTGGACTCTCTATGTCCTCTTCAACTTCACAGCAGTTTCACCAGTCCCCTCCAGCTCCCTGGTTGGATGACTCAGTAGATTCTGACAGAACCATCCTACGGGCAGCGGAAAGAAAATGGTTGAATTTAAAACATCCTGAAGACCTTCTTACCTTTCAAACTCTTTTCTCCTCTTTCTCTTCCTCTATTTCTGAAGCAAAAAGCGCTTTCTTCCAATCTAAAATTCAATCCTCCTTCTCCAACCCCAAAAAACTCATCTCTATCTTCTCCACCCTCCTTGATACCCCCAGTCCCCCACCTCCTTCTTGCCTTCTACTATGCCACTTTGGCAATTATTTTGTAAAAAATATAGATAGATATAGATGGAATATAAATAGATGACATATACGGTCTTCATTTTCGAACTTACCAACTGACATCAACTGTTCACCACCCACATCGCTTCCCCCAATTCTAACTTGTTTCTTCCCTCTCTCTCCAAATTAAGTTCAAACCGATGTTACCTCTGCCCGCCCTCGTCTTACCTTCACCAGAACAACCTTCTTGATCCGCACCAATCTGGTTTCAAGGCAGGTCACTGAACTGAGACTGCCCTCCTCGCTGTCACTGAGGAAATTCACTGGACGACCAACTGTCCTTCAATGCCATCATCGTGGCAAAAGTCTGCTCCTGCAGATATATACTTTACAATATCAGGAGGATACATCCCTTACTGATCCAGAAGGCGACACAGGTTCTGGTCCAGGCTCTTGTCATCTCACACCTTGACTACTGCAGCTCTCTCCTAGCTGGACTTCCTACATGTGCCATCCGACCTCTACAGCTGATCCAGAATGTAGCAGCCTGACTGGTCTTTAACCTCCCCAAGTTCTCCCACACTACACCGCTCCTCCGCTCCTTCACTGGTTACCAGTGGCTGCCCGAATCTGCTTCAAGACTTTGGTGCTGGCCTACCGTGCAGTGAATGGATCAGTCCCTTCCTACATCCAGGCAATGGTCAAACCATACACCCCAGCTCGCTCACTTCACTCTGCATTGGCCAATCTGCTCGCTGCTCCCTCACTGTGAGCAGGACCCAGATCCCCCTCAAATAAAACCGGTCCGTTTGCTATCCTGGCTCTAAAATGTTGGAATGAGCTCCCCATTGATATTAGGTCAGCAGAAAGTTTTCACATTGCAGACTGAAAACCCACCTGTTTTGACAGCACCTTGGCCAAAACATTTCTTTTATTAAAAAAAAAATATTCTTATTTCTGTATGCAGTACTTATTGAATTGGTTGGCTTATTTGAAGCTATTGGTTGACTTTTGCAAGATTCTTACTGTTTGGAGTTGTATCCTCATGATTGTTTGCACTTATTGTAAGTTACTGTCATGGTTTGTGTTGTGTTTGTACTTCCTGTTTTATTTTGTTAACTACATGTTTCCTCTCGTGTCTGTTGTTTCTACTTCCGGTCCCCAGGTGTTTCCAATCTGTTCGTTAGTGTCTCCACCTGTGTCTCGTTATCCCCTCCCACTTCCTGGTGTATATAGTCTGTGTTATGTTTGTCCCTTGTTGCCAGTTCGTCTTTGTTCATCCATGACAAGAGTTCCAGCGTTGTTCCCGGTTTCCCCCAGCTTCCTCAACCCTGTTTCTGTGACCTGACTCCGTCTCCGCCTGATCACTACCTGCTTTGCTGCTACGTTTAAGACTCCCATGTTTTTTATCCCTGTGTTTCCCCGTGTTCCCTCGTTCCTGTCATGGTTTGTGTTTTCAGTTTGTAGTGTGTTTTTTTTTTTTTTTGTTTTTTTTGTAAGCTTTTAGATTAAAGCTCTCTTTTGTTAAACTCCCCTTCGGTTATCTGCTTTTGGTTCCTCCTCGTTACCTCACTCTTGGTAGTTACTTACAAACGCGTAATCGGGGACAAGAAAATACAATTCACAGATTTTAAAAATGAATATTCCAGTGACTTGTATTTGTCATTAAGTGTGAATCGGTATATACCTGGCATTGGCTATGATTCATTTTGTACCTTGGCTTTAAGTTCCCTCTGTTGGCATAACAAGGTTTTTATAGGGAAGCTCTCACTGACAAAACCCCTGCAATGTTTTTTTGCGATTTCCCGACGATGTGATCGTAATGTCACGTTCCGCCTGAGTGTCCAGTGTTTCCCTGTTTGTCTGGGTGTGGCCTTCACCACAGTCAGCCTCCTGATTGCTTCCAGACACACTTGTCCAGCCTGCTCAGCTGTTTCCCATCTGCTCATCAGCAACAGTATAACTACTCCAGTTCACTAGTCACTCATCGCCAGATTGTTTTTCAAGTGGTACTGTAGATACTCTCTTGGTCGCTCGGTATTGTTTTTCTTCTGAGTTTCTCCTGTGTGAAGCTTTTTTGCGAACATGTTTTCCCTGTCGCTCCAGGACCACATCTCATCCGCCCTCTTGCCTGCCTGTCAGGCTCACAGCGTCAGTGGCCTGCTAAGCTCCAGTCTCCATTTCCCCAGCTACACGCTGTCACGCCATTCACACGCTCATCTTGGTGTATTCGGATAATTAAACCTTTCCTTTCCCCAACAAGTCTGTCTGCTCTTCGGTCCGATCCAACTCTGACCGTAACACATTACTTGTTGTAATGCAGCACATTCAAACTAAAAATAAAAAAACTGGTGGAAACGTGTCAAATGTGGCTATTAATAATAGGATGTTGTAGACTTCAAAACTCTAGATGGCTTTGCTTGTCAATAATGAATGCTAAAGAACTCATGTTTATTTCTTACAGAGTAACAGCAGAGGTGAAGCACAACCAAACAGGAAACATTGTGTGTAAGGCTCAGGGGGAGTGGAACGGGATGCTGGAGTTCACCTACAGCAATGGGGACAATAAGGTGATTGATACCTCCAAGCAGCCAATCATCAAGAAGAAGATCCAGCCTCTAGAGAGACAGGGCCAGTATGAGTCACGGTGAGTTTTTGTCTTTCAGTTTATTACAGCATCAACTAAAACGGGCTCACATAAAATGAGAAATCCCCTATTTGGAAAAAAAGGTGTTATCAGTTTTATTTGTGTGCTCGCTTCAATTAAACACTGTTATTTAGGACTTCACTTGAACTGATCCTTTTTTTCATTTACACTTAAACTAATAGATAAACTGCTTTCAGTGCTTCCACTTTATTTCCTTTAATAAATTCCAGCTCAAAAGACTCATGTTAAGACAACTGTTTTTTAGAGTAGCAAAAGACCAGATATGAATGGTGGCAGAATCTTTCTGGAGGTAATGTAGTTACTAACCTCAGATAAAGAAGTTTGGTTGTTTTCTAGAACGGATTCAAGTGAAATTCACTGACATCTTAATTACACCATTCCTAGCAGATCTGCTGATCCACTTCAGATCATATTAAGAAACTTGGCATAGATCTCAGTATGAGTACATGTGCTTTTGTGTGTGGATGTAGAACACTTACGGACATGCTAGGCCAGTGTTACTCATTGCGCGGCTCACGAGGCTCCTGCGGCTCGCCAAGCTTTAATTGGTGGCTCGCATGGCAGTAGGCTAAATAAAGGGGTGATGGATATGATTATGCAGTCAATACAGATATTTCATAAAAACACTAAAAATAAGCAGGGCTATTACATATAATCCTAAAAATAATATATAATTGATAAAAGATGCAAATATAGACTAGAAAGAAGATATTTAAGCTTGCTCGGCCCTACACTGACTCACTGCGGAGTTGGCAGTTTTGGCTGTCTATTCAGCACTACAATGGCGAATGTGCTCTTGGACAGGTAGATACGTGGTGGGCTAGCATAGAAAAAAAAACTTAAGGTCATTAAAAATGTTATCATAAGCATGCTTATGAACATTTGCTAAATGATTTATATCTCTAAATTGGAGCACTTATATTTGAGGATACTACGACCAACCTGGCACTTCATACTTGCGTTAGCTTGGCTACGGTCGACTTGTTTCACCATTTCGTGCTAGTTAGCGCATGTTTCTATGGACGTAAAATGGATCGATTTCTTATAAAAAATAAATAAATAAAATAAAAAAGTTGCACACCAGGTGGACAGAAACAAAGCGTGACAAACGAGAAAAATTAAGATTTGGCTTTGGAGCATCCAACAACCGCAAATCGAGAGGAAGATGCTGGAGATGGGGTTTGTACCAATGAACATCTTGAACACCTCACAAGGATTGCAACTACAAATGACATGAAAGTCAAGGAGATGCATGCTTCTGCTCATCCCAGTATTAAGGTATTCCTGCTTTTAATGAATGTATTGGTTGCATTGCATATTGTGTGTTCTGGGTGGGATGACAGATTAATAAACAGACGTGCTTTATATGACTGGATGTAACTTTTTATACTTTGTGGTAAAAGTGGCTCTCCTATTGACTTTGTCCTATCAATGTGGCTCATGTAAAAGTGAAGACCACTGTGCTAGGCCATGGCAAATATGGGATAACGGTAAATTAAATATTTATTGTAAAGTCAACAAATAAATCAATGCAAATGTGGAGTAGGTCAGTCATTTACACCAGTGACTAATTAAAATAATGGAAGAGCTGCGGCTGATCCTAAAAATGGAAAGACTTGTGGTATTGATGGTATCAGGACCAAAATGTTGAAACGGTCATGGTAAACTTAAAATGGCTGTACTCCAATTATTACATTTGATATTAAACAGTGGCATATCCTCCAATAATTATAAGGGTGTCTGTAAATTCTAATTTGTGGAAACTATTTTATGTAAAAAAAATTCACGAACACTGTCCTACCTCATTGAAAGCAACACACTAAGTTAATTACAAATTGGCTTTATACCCTAACCTAAAGGTCCCTGATGGGGTCCATCAAGGTTGCATAATATCCCTGACACTTTTCAAGATATAGATTGACCAATTATCAAAACTACTAGTAAACTGTCCAGCCCCAGGACTTGATTTTGAGGGAAAGGAAGTATTTTTAATGCAGATGACCCATTACTGCTAACACAAACAGAACAAGGACTGCAAGAACATTTGAACATACTCCATGATTGATGTAAAAAGTGGGCAGTCAGAGATATAATTATTATCTAGATAAAACTAAATGTATGATATTTAAAAAAAAAAAATTAAAAAATCACAAGCTAAAACATGTCAATTTGTGTTGGTAGAGACAACATTGAGTCATACAATGGATTATACATACATGGCCTAACTATCACTGCTTCTGGGCATTTTGTCAAGGCTGTAAGTGCATTGCCAGATAAAGCTCGTAGAGCTTATTCCAGTACACAAACATTTCTATTCAAATGAACCTCAAAGTATTGTTGACCTAATCCTTTTATATGGAAGTGACGGGCCCCTTAATTAGAGCACTGGGACTCGAACCCTGTTGAAAAAGTACATCTAAAAGTCTGTAAAAACATACTGAGAGTCCATAGAAACTGTCCAAACCACAGTTGCAGAGCTGAACTGGGCCAATTTACCCTCTTAATTACCCTCTTGGGTGGGTGACTAGCAGGTGAGTGAAGTGAGTGGCACACTACTGGGCAAGCCAGTCCTTAAGGGAGCAGAACTGTGACACAAAGTGATGTTACGAAAATATTTCCAAACTCACTAATGGAAAAATTTGACAAAGATAATAAACCAAGACATTTCAAGCAGTGGAAAACAGAAATCCAGTCAATAAAATAAACTAGAATGCTATAATTTACTGAACAATTTCAAAAAGCCCAATATTTAACTAAAATTAAACAACCTTTTAAAAAAACAAACCATAACTAGATATAGTTTAGATTCTTTGCGACCATAAACTCACCATTAAAACTAGTCGCCATAACAATGAAATGTCGGTAACCCATGCAATCCACTCATGCAAAGAAATCAAACCATAGATGTCCATAAATTAAGTTATATGTAATAAAATGGAATGACAGAGAAAAAGTATTGAACACATGAAGAAAGGGAGGTGCAAAAAGGCATGGAACGCCCAGACACCAGCTGACATCTATCAGTCATTAGAAAGCAATCCCGCCCCTCATCAGTGCAAATTAATATCAGCTGGTTCAGTCCCAACTGATGCCTCTAACAAGGTCTCATCACCAAGATGTCACACAAGAAACATCTCATGATGGGTAAAAGCAAAGAGCTCTCAAGACCTTCACAACTTTATTGTTGCAAAACATCCTGAGGCATTGGTGACAGAAGTATTTCTAAACTTCTGAATGTTCCATTGAGCACTGTTGGGGCCATAATCCGGAAGTGGAAAGAACATAATTTCACCATAAACCAGCCACGAGCAGGTGCTCCTTGCAAGATTTCTGACAGAGGAGTGAAAAGAATGATGAGAAGAGTCTAAGAGCCAAGGAGCACTTGTGGAGAGCTTCAGAAAGGCCTGGAATCAGCAGGTACAAGTATTTCAAAGAAAACAATTAGTAATGCACTCCATAGCCTGTATGCACGCTCACCACGCAAGACTCCACTGCTGAAGAAAAAGCATGTTGAAGCTTGTTTAAAGTTTGCTGAACAACATTTAGACAAGCCTGTGAAATACTGTGAGAATATAGTCTAGTCAGATAAGACCAACATTGAACTCTTTGGATGCCATAATACACGCCATGTTTGGAGGTCAAATGGTACTGCACACACCCCAAACACACCAGACCAACAGTGAAGTGTGGAGGTGGGAACATCTAGCAAACTTCATATAACTGAAGGAAGGATGAATGGAGAAATGTACCGAGATATTCTTGACAAAAGATGAAACGAGGGTGGACATTTCAGCAAGACATTGATCCCAAACACACAGCCAAGGAAACGCTCAGCTTGTTTCAGAGACAGTAAATAGAGCTTCTAGAATGGCCCAGCCAATCAGCTGACTTGAATCCAATAGAAAATCTATGGAAAGAACTAAAGATCAGAGTTCATAGACAAGGCCCACAGAACCTTCAAGATGTGAAGACTGTGTGTGGAAGAATGGGCCAAAATCACACCTGCGCAATGCATGCTGCATGCAACTAGTTTCTCCATACAGGAGCATCTTGAAGCATCATTACCAACAAAGGCTTTTGTACGAAGTATTAAATACATTTCAGGAAGCGTGTTCAATACTTTTCCCTGTCTCATTACATTAATATCTGAACTTATTTGTTTTGGTTTCTTTGCATGTGTGGATTGCATGGGTTGTTACCGACATCTGGTCAATAGCACCTTTTAAAAATATATTTACTGAGAAAAATGGTGACGTGTTCAATACTTATTTTACCCACTGTATATACCGTGCCTATAGAAAATCATCATACTCCTTTGAAATAGTTACTTTATTTGTTTTACAGCCTGAAATAAAAACCCATTTAAAAAAAATATATATATATTTATTTTTGCCTCAAACTAATGAAAAAAAATTGAAAAATTAATTAAAAATTAAAAACTAGAATAACAGGGTTGGAAAAGTCATCCGACCCCTGATTTAATACTTCGTAGAGCCACCTTTTGTTGCAATTACAGCCATCAATGTATTGGATATGTCTCTACTAGCTTTGCACACCTAGATTGGGGAATGTTTGTCCATTCTTCTTTGCAGAATTGATCGAGTTCAGTCAAATTCCGTGGTGAGCGGCGATGGACTGCTCTCTTCAAGTCCATCCACAAATGTTCTATCAGATTTAAGTCAGGGCTCTGACTTGGCCACTCAAGGACATTCACCTTCCTATCCTTAAGCCACTGCATTGTTCTTTTGGCGGTATGTTTCGGATCGTTGTCGTGTTGGAAGGTGAATGACCTACCCATCTTCAGCTGTCTAGCAGAAGGACGCAGGTTTTCCTCAAGAATTTGATTGTACTTGGCAGCATCCATTTTCCCTTCAATCCTGACCAAGTGCCCAGTCCCTGCTGAAGAGAAACATCCCCACAACATAATGTTGCCACCACCGCAGTAGGTATGGTGTGTTTTGGGTGGTGTGGTGCGTTTGGTTTTCAACAAACATAGCGTTTGGAGTTCAGTCCAAAAATTCCAATCTTAGTCTCATTTGACCATAGAACCTTTTTCCACATGGCAACTGAATCTTCCAGGTGTGTTTTTGCATAGCACATACGAGACTGAGCAAGGCTTTTTTCCTGCCACCCTGCCATATAGGCCAGCTTTGTGTAAAGCTTTGTGAGATTGTTGTCACATGCACAGACTGACCAGTCCCAGCCATAAAGACTTGTAAGCCCTTCAAAGTTGCCTTTGGCCTCTTGGTAGCTTCTCTGATCAATGCCCTCCTGTCTCGGTCATCCAGTTTGGACGGACGCCCTGATCTAGGCAAGGTGTTGGTGGTGCCATACGCTTTCCACTTCTTAATGATGCTCTGAACAGTACTCAGAGGGATAGCTAAAGCCTTCAAAATCTTTTTGTAGCCTTCACCTAACTTATGCCTTCCTACAATTTTATCCTGTATGCCTTTTGAAAGCACTTTTCCAACCATGGTGGATTCTTTGCAGTACCATGCACTACTTGTAGTGGAATCCTCAAGAAACCGCTGGTTTTATTCTGAAGTAATCAAAATCACTTCCTATTGATGTCAGGTGTGGGGCAATTAGCTTGGTGTTTGATCTGGAAGCTGATTGGTTGCACCTGAGCAAGTTTATAATGATTTACTCTAAAGGACTGATCACTTAACCAAACCAGGTATTTCACTAATTATTTTTTAATAATTGTCCAGAATTGTTTTTAATGTTATTTTCACTTTGATGATGAGGGTTATAATGTGTACATACAGCTCAAAAAAGTTAGATTTAATTTATTTTAATTTCCAGGGTGTAATGTGACAAAAGGTAAAGATTTTCACAGGGTATGATGACTTTCTATAAGCACTGTATATCTGTGGATATGTCAAATAAACAGATGTATGTACTATAAACATATGTAAATAGTGGTACTTCACAGAGCACAGTCTTATGGCCTGTAGGATAAAACTGTCCCCGAGTCAGGTGGTCTTGGCCCGGATGCTGCGGTACTGTCTGCCAGACAATGCTCAGGTGATGGACTTAAGACATAACAAAAAATAAAGAAGTAAAACAGTGCAATAAAATAGTGCAAGAGACATAATGGTACAAATAAATTGCAGGAATAAGTAAACTATATAATGTACATATAAGATAAAACAGAATTTAAAATACTGTAATAATATATAAATATGTGGATTAAACAGGTGTACTGTAAGCAGTGACACTTCACAGAGCTCAGGAGTTCAACTGTGTAATGGCCGGTGGGATAAAACTGTCTGAGTCTGGTGGTCTTAGCCCGGATGCTGGGGTACCAGGTGATGGGAGTCTTTAATGATCCTGTGTGGCTTCTTCCTACACCTCTGGGTGTAGAGGTCCTCCATGGATGGCAGCTCCGTCCTGGTGATGTCTGAGCAGTTTTCACCCTCTGTAGAGACTTACGGTTGAGGGCAGTTGAACTGCCATACCATTTGTTAATGGAGTTTCACTACTTAGAAGTTTTAACTTTGAAGTTCTGACTATGATCTTGACACAAAGTGTGTAATATCATCTCTCTGACCATGACACAAAATCCATTTCTTCGTTGAGTTAAGTGGGCTTGTAAATAATTATTAATCCAGATTATGATTAGAAAGTTTTATAATTTATAGAATGTTTTCATTAGCCCAAATGTTTTAGGGTAAGTGCAAATGATTTCAATACAGTTGTAATCAAAATTATATTTGGATGAGTTGAGTGATAAAAGAAGATTTCTTGAGCCACGGTTCTGAGGAAGTTGAAATCAATCAGGCAACAGAGAGATTCTTGATTCAGGCTGATTTATTCTCGAATGTATGGAAAGAGTCACATTGTACAAAGTACAAGAATCTGCAAAGAACAAAGGATGTCTAACAGCTTTTATAAGTGTAAGTGCAAAATGGTGATTGTCTATATGTGTATGCATACATGCATGAACCTTCATAAAATGGCTTTTGATTTTAAACCCCCCAAGGCTCTGTGCCAGATAAAACATCAGTGTGTTTGTACAGCGGTTGAGCAACACAGCTTTATTTGAACAACTGATAGTACCAGATGTTGAGGTCTGACTCTCTGAGCCTGGGGAGCCGGGAGCTCTGACATCCTCAGCACACACACACTATAGAGATGTACAGTAAACAAGCAATATAGAATATCTGAAAGTTAATATAGAATGATCATAATAATACAAAATACGAAACAACACAAAACATGAATGGTGATTATTTCAAAACACTAATTACATAATCAAATTCAGAATTAAAACGTACAACATTATCTTTCTGAGAAGCAGGATTTTTTTTTTAATACAGCCATATCATAATTATTTGACTTGAATGAAAACAGTGACCTAGGCCTCCTGTTTGTCCTCCAGAGCGACTCTGCCCCTACCCAGCCCCCATAGTCTGTGAGCCAGTTGGGTTCCTCGGTGCCATCTTAGGGGAATAATGCCTAGAGTTAGGAAATATGTAATAGCATTGCACCAGTGGTAGCTTTCTAACACCATGCCAAAACACACTTGTCATGGTGTTGCTACAATGTCATGGGTCTTGGTGTCAGGTTTTCCAGTGAGCAGTCCAACGAGAAGCCGTTCTAGTCGATCTGGTATGGAGATATGAACACCATCTTTCACATCAGATGGATGGAATGCCTAGGGGAGTCACAGTCATCTCTTTTATAATTATATTAATTAGTTGACTCGGCCCTCCAAAATAATCCCTCTGTAAAGTTTGCTTTTACAAGACAACTTCCCTTGATGATACACCACGGTTGTTTTTCCTCCACCAGCTAGCATGAATGACTCAAATTTCAGGACCTATAAATTCCTTGTACATTTTGTTGGGTATAATAAGTTTGAATATGCTGGGGAAAAAAGTCTTTATCGGCTTCTGTTTCAATCCTTTATACAGTTCATCGCCATCTGTTTCTTCATCATTGTCTTTGTACTCAGGTTCCCTTTGCTTGATTCTGGTATAGTCCTGACACCAATACCCATGATAGTGAGCTTCTGCAGCAACTATGTCTCTGCTTGTCACTCCTAGTATCCTTTCATCTTCATTCACTTTGGGTTGCAAATTCTTGTAGTGGTTGGTCAGGTCTCAGTTGTGCAGATTGTGTCATCTTATCACATGTTTTTGAGCCCTTTAGAAACTTCACATTCTTACAAAATATGCAGATGTGATCATACACCCTTGCTTCTGATGAATCTCCTACCTGGCTTTTTTGATGTACAGGTATTCTCACTGTCTTCATCAACATGCTTTCATCGGCTTTCCTTTTCAGAGTCTCTAAGTCTCTCTTCATGGTTAAAGGCTTCGGCATTTACGGTGATAGTAGATTTTGGGACTTGTCCTTCTCCAAGTTCTATAGCAACATCTACAATAGGGGCATAGTTTCTTACTTTGGTTTGCTTCAATTAATGTTTTTCAGGATTCATAGTCTTGAGGACTAACTAAATGGTCATCTTCTTTTGATGTTTGGTGTATGATACACTGTTTCCTAATAGATTATTTGTACTTATGGCTCTCCATTCTGACACAAAGTGATTCAGCACTCCAGATTTAAATGTACTCTGCTCTTCTCTCTACTCTATTGTGCAGGACTATCCTACCACCACAGTGCATGAAAGAAAAACAAAAAAACATTAACCTTGCTGGTGAAGAAAGCACCTGCTGCAAAGGTGATTAATGTATGTATAAACGGGGACAAGTTGTCCGATGCGTCATACATACGCTATATTTAGGTAATTTAATTTCATAATACACTTAAAATCTATGTACGGTATATAAACATGGTATGCATTCTTTAGGTTATGTACAGAAGAGGAAACTTTTGTGTAAGGCTACATATTTCATGAAAACAGAGGTACATCTAATGTTATGTATAGTCACTATGTTGTCACTGCCAGTAATAGATTACATTTGTAGAGAGGCCCATTTTAACAACCTTTCTGAAAACATATATTCTGAGCTATATTCCCACCAATTTTCAAAGCGAAAGGGTCAATAATAAGAGAGAACAATTAGTTTAAAGTAGAATGCTTTGGCATGGGGTTATAAATCAAGTGATAACTCACAGAAAGCTACCACTGGTGCATATACTGGTGGTTACATATTTTCTAACTCTAGTGATGTATACCTTGCCAAAAATCTCTACAAGAATTATTCTCCCAAAATGGTACCGGTGGCCCATATATAGAATTGCATGGTTGCCCATGCATAGAATTTGGACATTTGGATATATTAGTTATTTATTTGAGACTCCATATGATCAATTTATTTGAGACCCCATATGATCAACTATATTCTCTAATTGCAGTTTCCAACCTGTAAAAAACATTTGTTTCCTACAATATTTTCTATCCCTGTAGGAGCTTTGTCAAGTCTGAAAGAAATAACTCTGATGGCATCACAGTGATGTCATCAGCGTAATCTCAATTAAAGCTTGTACATGTAATGATGTAATCGTAAATCTTTGGATGTCTGTTCCAAATGCATTATCTTTCCTTTAATGAGGAAGGATTCTTTCCTTTAAGGAGAAAAGGATTTATCCACTATCCACAATGGCATGCAACCAAAAGAAGGCAAAACAGAATACCTGCAGCGGCAATCCAGGAGAATCTTATCTTTGACAGCATCCAGGAAAGCCACATCAAAACATGAGTCAAAACTGAGAGAAAAATTCTGAAGCTACTCTCTGAAAAACTACAGCTAAACCAAGAGGAGATTGAATTGGGACGTGCGCACAGAACTGAGAAAATAATTGGCGATGGAAGCAGCAGCAACAGACCCAGGCCGATTGTAGCCAAGTTCCTGAGGTACAAAGACAAGCTCATGGTTCTGCAAAAAGCCACTAAACTGATGGGGCCGAGAATATATATTAAGGGGATTTCTGCCAAAGAATGAAATAACACTAGCCAGCTATGAAAGCAGTGAGACGAGGGGATATTGCCTACCTACGACAATGAGGTAATGATAATTATCGTCCATCGTAGTTTTTCTGATACCAAAGAGGTACAATGTTGGGTTTCACAGGGTAGTTGTTTGGGACCTCTCCTAGTTTCTATATTCAGAAATGATCGACCATTCGTATTAGATAAAGCAAGAGTGGTTATATATGCAGATAATTCAACTATGTATAGTGCAGCATTGACATATCAAGAGCTAACTGATGTACTTAGCATTGAGCTCAGAACAGTGGCTGAGCTCAGTGCTTAGTGCGGAGTATTTCTTAAACAAAATGCATGGTTTTAGGCCAATACATAATCTGTAATGTGTAATCTGGTTTCCTGTAGAGAACAGTTACAATCCAGTATTCTGGTTTTCTTCAGGAATGTCTTAAATGACAATGAACCACAGTATTTCACTGACCAAGTAGTGTTCATCAGTAGAGAACATAATTATCTGACAAGAATAGCCAGATATCTCTTACCACCTCGGCCGAGAACAAAGGTTTGAAATCTGTATACCTCACTCTATAAAATTCATTGGCATCATTGTTATGTGACAGGGATTTTGGTTTGTAATGTGCTGTTTGAATTATTTTTTTTAATTCTGTGTTGGACCCCAGGAAGACGAGCTGATTTCATGGGGTTAGCTAATGGGGATCCTAATAAACTAAAAGCTAACTATGCTGAACACATATTAATTTGTTTTGTATAAAACACTGTTTACATGAAATGACGACATGGTGTCATTGTGTAGCAAACTATATTTTCCCTGTTTCCCAGGCATAATAGTGATGATTGTTCTTGCTCTGTGTTTCCTGTAACTAGGCGTCTTTGGCAGCATGTTACAGTGTCGCTGAAGGCAGGAAATATGGACGCAGCCACAGAACACAAACGCTGCCTGGAAGAGAGGCAGCGTCGAGAGGCCAAACAGAGAGCCGCGACCCAAACCCCCTGGAAAGCCAAATATTTTATGAAAGAGGTGAGGAGGAGCAGACAACAGTGACATCCACGGTCACTTGAAGTGACCAGTAACAGGTTCTTTGTCATCACAAGTTAACACGTTTATGTCATATTTTGCCTTTTTAGGAACTCTGCTAACTCAGTATTGAGTACAGCCACCTCTATTAACTTAAAGGTTCTCAATTTGAAATTCAGAGCATTAACATACCAGCAAACAACAATTTCGTACATTTATAGTGGAGTAATGTCTAGCTAAGTAAAGAATAAAGTGTATTGTAATTCTAGCTTCTCTGTGCTTTGTGATGAAAGAAGAATTTAAACGTGTTAATGATTAGTTAATAATAATAATAATAATTCCTCATGGAGGGCTATATAGCAGATAGTGATGAGATACCAGAAAACAGACTGGGAGATCTTATATTAATTAATAATTAGGTATTGATTAGTTCATGAATATCTGTGACTTGATCATACTGACCACTTTGTCCACTTTCATGAGTCGTTTCTGATTACCTCTGAACGGCACAAAACTAGTAACGGCTTATTAATTACTGATTACTTAAACATTAGTTACTGTTTCTGTGTCCACCCAAGTAAAGTGAAACATAATATTGAACAGTTACTAAGTAATCCCTTATCATTTAATCATTATCTTTACTGTCTACTTCACTCGCTTGTTCTTGTTTTTGTTGAGGATAAGTGATCAAATAATTTCAATTTGACAATGCATGCAATTGCATTTCAAGCATCAGAAACCAAAGCTGTGACTGCTGTGTGATCTGTTTAAAAACAGGTTTTATCATCTTCTGGATGCAGTCTCATGAGGTATATCATATGAATATACTGTACACTGCAACAGGAAATAAACTGCAACTCATTTGAGATGTTTACGTTTAAAACTGTGAAGTGGTCTAAATTATATCCATGTACAGTATGTCTCACACATACAGTATATGTGATGTGCATATAAATCAGCATATTTTATATACCTCATCAGACTGCATTCAGGAGTAAAACTTGATTTTTCACCAGTCTGACTTCTGAGTTGGTGAGTACAATGGCGTAATTCCAATTATAGCCCTAAAGCTACCAGTATGCTTCTTCAGAAGTGCTTGTCGGATGGTCGGACAGCCTTTATGATGCACAACTCAACCTAGGCACTGACCGTCACAGCCTAATTGAAGGAAGTCACCTGTGTCATCCTCGTCAGGAGTGTATGAGGAGTGGGAGAGCACTTTGGGAAAACTTACCTGGACAGACATTTCAGTAGCTCAACAAATTGTTTGTTGGCTCCCCCTTTATAATCAAATCAGTTCTGATGGACCAAATTATTTGGAATTCACCATGCTGTCATCGTGAGAATACATACATATGCAGTAAGTACTGAATAGTGACATGTATGTTTAAAATGTCTTTTTTCTGACCTCTTCCATGTTTTGTTTTGTTCTAATATCGCTATTTAACAGTATGAAATGTTCCCATGAACAACGTGTGCAGAGTTACACTTTGTGCCTTTCCTTTCTTCCCTCTGTCGCTCTGTCCCTGGCACTTCCGGGCAGGGTTTACCCGGGGCATGCATGCAGCCGTTGTCATTTTGGCCTGTTGTTGCGCATCCCCCCCACCCTGAGTAGCATGCCCCTCGACCTTGCGAGGGCTGACGGACCTAGCGCTGGGATGTGCTCCAACCATGAGGGGACTGGGGTTCCTTCACAGTGCGGGCCTGGCCCGCCATTTGGAACCTTGACCTAAAATGTGGTGCGCCGGCTTCACCCTGGACTCCCACAGTACAGCATACACAACTCTCTTCTATCTTTCAATGTCCCCATAATGTTTGAAACAAGGTTGAATGTTTGTCTCCTATTCATTCTAAGTACAAATAATTGCATATTATTAACCATAACTAACGTTCTTGTTTCTTTAGGGTTCTGAGAATACTAATATTATATTATTATTAATAATAACAATAATAGATGTGTATCGTGATAATTTAGACGTGTGTGTGTGTGTGTGTGTGTGTGTGTGTGTGTGTGTGTGTGTGTG
>CALSBV010012154.1:595135-625014 GCA_943590825.1 Bovichtus diacanthus
TGTGTGTGTGTGTGTGTGTGTGTGTGTGTGTGTGTGTGTGTGTGTGTAGGGTGAAGGCTGGGTGTACCAGAACCCTCTGTGGAAAGCTCACTGACCAGGAGCCTTGAGAGCAGAAGTCCACTCCCAGACGACACGTGGGGTGATCAAGGCCGAGGGCTGGCCGACAAAGACGTGAGGACAGACGATGAAATAGAGAACAGAACAAGTGGTACCAAAGACAACCAGAGGAAAATGGATAAACTTCCAGTCCTGTCCAATCAAAAACATGTTGGTTTAGCAGTGAGGTCAGCCACTCTTGAGATTACAGTGTTCAGGTAATATGGACACAATGGGAAATTTTTTAAGACGATAGATCCAAACAAAGCCCTGTAAACAGCTACTGCCCACTCACTTTTAGTTGTTTGCACAATGTACTAACCAACCGTGTTGGTCACTACTGTTTTGCACAATTCACTGTACAATATAGTGTAAACCACATACGTGTGTGTTTTTATGTTTAAGTGTATGCTTATAAGAAAGGATGGATAAACTATTTAGCCACTTTGAAAAACAACCCTATTTCATAGAATCCAGAGGGAGCAGGGTCGAATGTAGTCAGGTTAGTTAAATGTGAGGTTGAAGCTGCAGAGCACTGATCTTCTCTGTAATGGAATTCATTCAAACTCATAACAGAGAACGTTATTAGGGGAGAAATGTCATATTCATTGGGGAAGGCATCCTCAAACTATTGTACATACATTAGTCATATTGAGGTATACTTTCACTGTCGTAACATCTAATAAATCCCTCCAATCAACCATTATGTGACTGTAGACAGTGGCTAGAAAATAAATGAACATGTGCCTGCTGATTCCAGATCAACATCTCAATGGAACATTTATTATGCTGTAGTTTGATCCTAAAATTGGAAAAACCTTTTTGCTTTAAATGAGTCAATTCACCCATATTCCTGTACAAAAAAAACATGCTCTCTCACTTTCCTTTTGTGGTATCTCTCTACTAAGGTAGATCTTTGCCCTCCACCTAAATACAACAGAGCAGAATTGAATTTAGTTTGTGTTGATAACGGCACAGAAAAATTACATGTAACACAACATTTATTTTAATTTTTTTGAATTAATTGGATTTGGAAAATAGCTGACGCAAACATGGTCAAGAAATAAGACACGTTGGCTCATGTAATGAGCCTGTCGTTTTAGTGCTAAATGAAATGATGTTAGCTTTTGCTGTAACTTTAGCTGTTAGGTTTGTCTATTTAGCTAGCTGGTTGACTTTGAATTCTATATCCATAGATTAGTGATTAGAGGAATTTATTTCTGTTCATGTTTAAATGTATATTTTGAGCTCCATCTTTGCTTTTCAAGTTTGATGGTTTGTTAACTTGGGTTGACCCCCTGCAATTCTCTGGCTCCTTCTACCAATGAGCTGCTCTACCTCTGACAAGGTGGGTCAAACCAAAACTCCCATCACCTCGAAGATTAGGCATCCAATAATATATCAGCTTTCTTTAACTTCCAACTTTTCCATACATTGTTCCTGATACAGCTGCATCTGACCAAATAGGGCACAAGTAATGGCTCATATGTATGGGAATGCCTGTTGAGTGTCTGCCATTTGTAACTGCTAAGTACCACAGTGCACTTTGTAGTGAGGCCATCAGGCTCACTGCACCAGCGTGGTGTGAAATAATCTAGTTGTCCATTATTATAGATTATATTAATATGGCTCTTATGGGAGTACCAGATCAAAATGGATTATTAGTGTACTTTAAAGCCACTCTTTTTTGTAGTTCTCAGTTTGTGAAGTAGCTAGTATTTTCATCATCAGCATCTCAGCCCTAAAATCATTTTCCCTATTCTTAATCTGTGGTAGAAGCAGCCTTATTTCTAAAGTGAGTTTTAAAAGAATCCATCTATCAAGTTCACACTGGAGCAAAACACGTCCATCCAGAGATCATTTGCTTTAGTTTATGTTCATTGGGAATGTCTCTAGTGGGAAGTACTGCTGTGTCATCCTGAAGCTTCAACAGTCAAACACGTTGTCCTCCATCTGACCGTATAGTCACCAAATCTATGCAACACTTGACTGTAGACAGTAGTCTCAGGTGGGAGGGGGGGGCTCTGTATTTGTTTAAAATAAAGATCTCTTATCAAATATGTTGTCTCCTGTATTGTTTGGTGCTTCTCAATTCTCTTGGCTTACCACATGAGAGGGAAGCAGACAGTTTAACGTAGAGAGGTGAAAGTAATAATGTAGAATGAACCTAAAGTAAGTCATATCTATAGCCATCCTATAAAGGTAGTAGAGTAGAAGTACTTGAGTAAAGGCATTTACTTACTCTTCACCACTTAACAAAGATGGATAAAATAAAATATTAAGAAGAAGATAAGACATAAGAAGTTATGTAAAGGGGTCCACAGCATGGCACTGACAGTTCAGTATGTAAAAGATGGTGAGCACAGTACATGTTTGTCAGTACAGCTGAACACCAGCTCATTATTGCACAATGGGCAACATTCCTGTGAACAGATAAAAGGACCCTGCTGCCATCTGGTGCGCAAAATGAAACCGCACCATAACATAACGGCAAGTATAAGCAAAGTGAGAATTTGAGACAAAGCAGCCCAAAGCAGAAGTTAGGAAAAGAAAATGACTTGTATAAACGTCCCCAACGTTTTTTGCGTCACGGACCATTTTCATGCCGGACAATTTTTCCGCGGCCCGGGGGGTGTAATTTAAAAAAAAAAAAAAAAGGAATGTAAATGAAACCAATACACCTTATATTATGCAATTTAAATAACTATTAAACGATTATTATTATATTATTGTTTAATGGCTTCATTAGCTAGCCGGTCACCGCATATTGTGCAGAGCGGGTGTAGAGAGTGTGAATCACCTGTTGCGATGAACCCGCAGTTTAAGTAGGACTCTTGGTATTTTATTTTTTTCTGGCTCTCTGAGACCCTTCTGGTGTCTCATCGTTGGCTCTTTCTCCGTTTTAAAAGAAGCTCTCCAGTGACATTTGTTTGCGGGACATTTTAGCGAGGCTCGCCGACTTACTGGCGCACAGAAAAAACCTGCGACTGAGTCAAGTACGCGGGAGTGAGGCGCGGGCGGAAGTGGCAATTTTTCAAAAATAAAATACCCGGAAGACTAATGAAAACAAAATACATTTAATTTTAAACAACTTTATTTGCGGCCCGGTACCAAATGGTCCACGGCCCGGTACCGGTCCGCGACCCGAAGGTTGGGGACCTCTGTTTCAAGTGACACAAAGCGTATTAAATAATATGAGCCACAAAACTAAGGGTGGGAGCAGGGTAATAAAACAAATGAATACAACAATTATTATAGGCATAATATTAATCACTAAAATGTCCAGGGTGCCAGACTTTGTTGTCATCATAGTGTAAAGAGTTAGCGCAGAGGTGGAAAGTAACACATTACATTTAACTTGGTTGAAAGCTGCATTCATTGCTCTTGTGTTGTTGTTATTTCTGTCCACTTGGGGGCAGCTGAACAAGCTGAAAACACAACTCTCACATTAGTATCACCTTATTCATATGTCAGCATACAAATGCTTGTTTACACATCCAGCTGATTTCTTATAAACACACCAAAATACACTCCATAATGAGAGTAGATCTCAACACATCAGTGTGTTCACTCAATGACCATGTGCCTTTACAATGTCAGGAAATCCAATACAGCGCTCAAACAAACCCTGCTTTCATGAAGGTTAGGAATTTAAAGAGGATTGGAATTTGGTGTGTGGAATGTGGTGTTTGGTAGTAATGTGAAGTGAATAGGATTTACAGTAAAATAGCTCAAACTGAAACCTCTCTTTTTTTCTCTTTCTTTTCTTAATTTCTTTATTTCTATATATGTATATATCTATGTATATATTTGTGTGTGTATATATATATATATATATATATATATATATATATAAATATATTTTCTATATATATAAACTTCTCCCCCTATTGCCTCTACAGTTGCACCCACACACACACTTACACACACACACACAAGCATCCTAGACAACAGATTGCAGGATCCTAGGATCAAACTATTGCTTTTTCTCTCACACTGTACCCAATGCATGTATTGCCCTCTAGTGTTAATCCTGTCATGTCACCCTATGTAATAAATTATGTCTTGTCTTGTTTCACTGAATAAAAAAGAAATACACCTGTAGTGGAAGCTCGCAGACAACACCACACAACTTAGTGACTCAAACATTTCCACACAATTGAAGTGATGCCTTTGTGATGCAGTGTAGGTAAATGCTCAAATGTGGTATTTATGGCAGGACTGCCTGACAGAAAGTGCAGTGTCACACATGCATAATCTGTTGTGAGAAACATGAAGGTGAAATCTGTTCTGAGGAGTCTGTGAACCTTACCATTAATTCACATGACATTACACTTAAGAAACAATCCTCCATCCCACAGTCTCAGTTCTTCTGTATGTCTCTTTAGTTAACTAAGAATATGAGCCTGATACATAATGTTATTTCATGTTTTTTCCACCTCCTTGTATGCTGAAAGGTTTCTGCTCCAGCCCCTGAAAACAGTGCCTTTATCAGCTTCTATTTGCTATAAGATGTTAACAATTGTGTTATTTATCAGATTAGATGGAGTAATGACAGCAGTACTTTGAACAGCCTTGATCCCACAATACATCCGTGTGTGCCACATTTATTGTTTTATTGTATGTTTATTGCTTCTGAGCCTCTTTTTTTTCTTTGTATCTGTATTTTGTGCTTTATTGGTTATATTGTTTTATGAGTATCTTGCAATTTAATTTCCTTATGTACTTTGTAACATTGTTTATGAAAAACAAATCTTTATTGTTGGTCATTATTGTGTCCCTGCCTGCATAACCGTGACAGTACGAACTGACCAAATATGAACCCAGCAGTGCAATGCCTTTTTTCTCAAAATGTTTTGGTGTTTGATTGGACTGTGGCCAATCTTATTACTGCTGACTTACATCATTGTACTCCTCCACTGGAGAATATCTCTGTCCAATAGCAGTATTTCAAGGGGAGGCCATGGTTGAGTCATTTTGTTCCCCAACTGGATGTTGTCTGTGAGAGTCTCAACTGGTTCCTGCAATCTACTAAATCCTTCTTGTCTGCTAGTTACCAGCCTGCTTCCTAGTCAGCTAGCCGGGTTGATGTCAAACCTGTTCCTGAGTCCGTCCTTAGATTCTTGTCACTATTAAACCAACACCAGCTCCTCGTTTTTAGTTGGCGGTTCCGCCGACACCTGCTTCTGGTTTTCATTCAGCCGTCTGGCCGACACGTGCTACTGATTGCCCTCCGGAGAGGCTTTGCCTATCTGTCCTGCGCCCAGGTGTCCGCCTGTGGTATTTTGGCTCCGCCCCAGTTTATCACCCCTTTCTTTAGTTCCCTGGCCACTTGTCCCTTACATACCTTAGTCTCATTTGCTTTGCCCTTGTGTTGCCTGCCACACCCTCGTCATCTCATCGTTAGCCAATCCTAGTGCTTCTCTCCTTTGCCTGTGCCTGCATACTCCAGCTGTGTTCTGGTGATTAGTTCTTCCATCGTCTTTATTATTTAGGCAGGAGGTACGAGGCAGGGTCAGAATTGAAGTCACACTTGGGGGGAGTGTTGGCTTTGACTCATTAGCTGTTATCAGTGGCACTTATGGGAAAGGTATTTTGGTGGGCTGCAAAGGGCACTAAGAGGAAGGTGCCGGCGACAAGACATTTTGGGAGACAAAGGGTGTTGACCACATTTATAGGTAGTCAGATTTGGATTGGGATCAGATCTCAGCCAGGTGTAAATGGTATCAGTACATTGTGACCACATACTTCAGAAAAAAAATATACCCAGCAAGTTGAAAGGTCACCTAACTACGGCACTTTCTGCTAGTTTATGCAACCCCACCATTAGATTTAATTTAGCTGACGCTTTTGTTTAAAGCGACCTACAAAAAGTGCATTCAACAATTTGGATACAACCCCCAAAAGTGCAAGAATCATGCAAGTAGATCAACTTTATTAAATATGCTGATCTACTTCAAGTGCTATGTGAGCCGATGCGCTCACACAGGGAAACCACAGAGGGAGAAATTAGACAGGGAGCGTTCTTTGAGAGTGTGAGACAGTTTATTAGAGGCGGTTCGGTCGTTCTTTCCGTCTCTGTCTCTGTCTCTGTCTCCTTCTGTCCGCTCAGTCTCTCCACCATGAACCCAGCCTACTGCAAGACAGAACCAGGTCATCGGCGTGCTTTTATTGTGCGACTGATTACCTGATTCCATCCAGCTGCCTGGCCTCCAGCTGAGCCACTCCCATCTCCTCCCCAGCCGCCAACCCCGCCTCCACACCCCACTGCCACAGCTACATTGAGAGACACTAAGAGACAGAGAAAGTTTTTATTTTTATTTTATTGGCCAAAGTGCAGTCTGAACAGATACGTTTTCAGTCTGAAAAAGGTTTAGAGATTCTGCTGTCCTGATGTCAATGGGGAGTTCACTCCACACCGGGACAGTAAACAGTTGTGACTTTGTAGAGGTAGCCAGGCCCCATCCGCATTGAGGGAGTAGCAAGCCGATTGGCAGTAGCAGAGTGTAGTGAACAGGCGGGGGTCTATCCTTTGACCATGTCCTGGATGTAGGATGTGCATGAGCCCTTTGCAGCACAGTATGCAAGTCCAGTATCTGGAATCGAATGGGAGCAGCCCCTGGGAGCCAGTGCAGAGTGCGGAGCAACGGGGTAGTGTTGGAGAACTGGAGGGAGGTTGAAGATTTACTGGGCTGCTGCATTCCAGATGAGCTGCAGTGGGTTGTCGCAGCGATCTTAGCAGCAAAAGACTGCTGGTCATCCAGTGTTACACCAGTAACAGTCACTTGCAGTCCCAATGAGTCCCAAGAGTTCTCAATGGTGATAGAGAGGTCATGGATGGGAGAAGCTCAGTCTTGTCGAGGTTGAGCTTCAGGTGGCGTGTAGACATCCACTGAGAGATGTCAGCCAGATAAACAGAGACACTTTCTGTCACCTGGGTTTGAAGCCAGATAAACAGAGACACTTTCTGTCACCAGGGTTTGAGAAAAGACATGATCAATTGTCAAAAGCTGCAAGTTGTAGCATACCACATTTTAATAGCAGGTGTAAATGGGGCAATAATGTTGTCTGTTTCTATTCATTCAGTCTCTTGTCCAGGATCTTTACTGTTTTACTGACTGCACAGGTCATGATGTCACACCACTCCAGACTTCCTTTCCTGTCTTTTGGGCAACCCAGCAGAGATCTTGAGTTGTGTTGAATGTTTTGTGGTAAGTGCTGACTGGAAGACTAGATGGATATTCCAGCTGCCGGATGACAATCCAGGTGCGTAAGGGAATCCCGCTGGCCTGATGTCAGGGCAGGATTCTCATTATCCACTCCTTGTACCAGGTGACTGGGAGTACTCTCAGCCCTGCTGAACCTACCCCTCTCTATCCTCCTTGCTGATAAGATAGTGTGCTCTGTGTAGGAGGCTCCTCACCGCTGGAGTTCAAATTAGATACTGGTCTGTTTGGGTGGGTTTCCTTTACAATGTGGTCTCTATGCCCCAGTCAGTTTTCACATGAACTGCAGTTTACCATTCCTGTTCACTAGGCAATTTGATGTAGTGCACACCTCTCATGTCTCGTTCTAGGTAACATCTGGGAGCTTGTATTCAGATCGGGCAGAAACACGTCTGAGACGGAACCTCCACACTGAGTCTTGCTTTGCCTGGACTTCAGTAGGTCCTCCGGACCAGCCTAACAGGGCCTGACCCTCGACGAGTGCATTTCCTCCACAGCAGTGGGTCGTGACCGGCACAAGGTCAGCTTTAAAGGCCTGGTTGCCAGGGGTGAATGTGGCTGGAAGCTCCTGCTTTCAGCATTACAGCACTCCTCACTGCCTCCCGGGACCATGTATTTGCAGCACAATCACTTTCTGCAGGGACGGATGGGGCCCCTTGCTCCCAGCGCAACTGTCAACCGAGGTGGACTGTTTTCTTTTGGGTGTGACATTTTTACCGTGTTATCACTATTCACATCAAATCATTTATTGTTATGCGTAGTTTGATCCCAAGTTTCCCTGCACAATGAAATTCTTGATTTGCATTCCAATCTTAATGCCATATCCTCGGCTAACACGAGCATAACATGTGGGGTTCCTCAATGCTCTAATCTGGGACCTGTGTTGTTCAGTCTCTATATGCTGCCACTTGGAAATATCATCAGAGAACACAGAGCTATAGCTAGCTCACTATTCCGGTGATATAATAAAATAAAAAAATAAAAGCTATTCTACACTTGTATGATTTCACCTATTTGAAGCGTATGTACTTGCAAGATTCTCGCTGTTTAGAGTCGTATCGTCATGATTGTTTGCATTTATTGTAAGTCGCTTTGGACAAAAGTGTCAGCTCAATGAACTGTAATGTAATGTAACGTAATGTAATGATACACAACTGTATTTCTCCTTATCACCTAAGGACATCAGCCCTACTGATCATATCAACTTGTGGATGTCACATAGTTTCATGCATTTGAACAAAGACAAGACCGAAGTTCTAATTTTTGGAGCAAAGGTCAAGAGAGAAATGCTGTGCTTTAACTTTAAATCAAAGCAAAATGCCAAGCCCTTAGCAAAAAAGTCTTGGCATGCACAAAAAAACGGCTTTTTACCACCTTAAAAATATTGCTCAAGTGCAACCGTTTGTCTCCCAGGCAGATACTGAGACTTATGTACACCTTTATTACTAGCAGGCTTTAATGTTGCAATGCTTTTTGGTCTTCTGCTATAAATAAGATACAGAATGTGCAGAATGCAGCAGCACGTGTACTGACCAAGTCCAGAAAAAGAGCACACAAGTGTTGAAATCACTCCATGGACGAGCACCTGATTACTTGCTAGACATGCTCTCCATGTATTCTTCCCCCAAATCCCTCAGGTCCTCTAACACTGGCCTTTTAATTATTCCCAGGGTGAGGACAAAGACATACAGGGAGGCAGCATTTAGGTTCTATGGTCCTCGCATCACAATCTGTGAATACTTAAAATACACAAAAATATATTTTAATCTCATATCTACCCTCTTTTACTGTGATTTGTTCATTGTATTGTTGTATTTTCATTGTATTGTTAAGCACCTTGTATTGCAACTTGCATGAAAGGCGCTATATAAATATAAATTAAGAAAACACAAGGTATATACAAATAATTACAAGAAAATAAATGGATGCAGGTGTAGGACTAGATATGTACTGTATTTCTGTGCATCCATTGTTTTTCTGATTAAATTGTTAATTGAGCACAAAATTATTAACCACAAATTGTTTACAAAAGCACAAAGTTCTTCTTAGCTCTAACCTCTTAATTTTGCTCCCAGAGCGCACCAGATTGATGCATTTAACTTTAAAATGTATGAAATTTTCTTAGACACCCCAAGAGGGTCCCAGGCCCCCACACCATTGTTTCACAAAATCCTGTGGGAAACAGGTTGATGTTACTAATGTGTTGGAGGAAATTGCTGTGCACGTAACAGCGCTGGATGTCAGATGGGGTAGAAGATGGTTTCAATGTTCCACGCAGAAGTTAGCTGCAACGGGGGAGATAATGAAGGGAGAAGATCAAGGAGGCCATCAGGATCAGGATTATTTTTGCTATTGCAAGGTGATGGAAATGTGTCTTTGACCTGGCTCACACAGGTACACATAAAATAAAAACATACATCAAGAGCTCCAGCAGAGGAGTGCAAAGGTAATCCACATCCAACACCATGTTGAAAAGAGACAACCACCTACCAAACCACCTCCATGACGACCTACTTCATCTGCTGAAGAAGCCAAGAGATGTGCTTGAAAATAAGCAACAAGAGCATCTGTGTTGAAAATTAGTGAAAATTCAACCTCAAAATTATTTCTGTTCTATGGCAATATTGCTGATGCTATATTCAGGTATGAACAGCAATGGAGCGAGCAATACATACACCACTGTGGTTTTGGTTGCTCAAAGTAGTTAGGGGTATCTGTTAAAATCAATATTCATTCTCCTGTCAAACTCTGAAGAAAAGGTTTTCATATTAGATTAGAATATTATATGCAGTGATAATTGTTTGCATATTCAGTAGACGGCTCACCATTTAATACCAAATGCATGTAGGTATAGAAAAATACAGATTTCTTTTGTTTTGTTATAGTTTGACTGCATACATAGACCACACACACACACACGCACGCACACACACACACACACACACACACACACTACATCTTCATTATTAGTATCAACATTTTTCTTTAATAAAAATTATCGCCATCCGCTATTCAGCATGAAAATAAGGATGAAAGATAACAAAACTATTAGAATACTACTTAAGATGTTATGTGTTATTGACAATTCATATTTCAATTTAAATTGACATCAAACTACTTTTTAATGGAAGTTCCTTGTCTAGACCATTAAATGACACACGTATCTACAGTATGTACACATTTTACATATTTGAGGGCAGGAAGAAAATATTTCAGTATTAATATTACATTTGCCACAGTAGATCTATTACTGGGTAATAAAAGTGACTTCATGTGCTCTCATGTTTAAACACACCTCTTATAGATTAGGTATCAAAGCAGATGCCAGCCCTTTCAAAACATATAAAACTAGTTCTCAAAAAGTACGTAATATAAAGGAAACATAATTTGTACAACCTTCGTACCAAAGAACACATGTATAAATCTGCTTAACAGGAAACAATACAAGCTATTATTAGCTAACTAGTCTGTAAACGTTCTATACTTTAATGAGTCTATTTGAGTCCAACATATTATTTTCCTAAAACTAGTGGCATGATATATTTACAGGAGGTTTCCAGCACTACATTAAAATTGTTTAATCTTGAATTTTCTAGAATCACAAGTCATGTTTTGGTAATAGTGTTGTAAACCGCCCCCTTTCCCATTGTTGAAAATACTCCTGAAATTCCAGAAACAAGGGAAACTGCAAGAACAAATACTACTCATGGCAGTAGTGCTGGAGCTTCTATAATCCTATTGCTGGAATATAATCCAATTTGGGATTTTTGATCTCTACAAATAAACTTGATCTGACCCTGAATTAGCTCACTCCATTGATAAGAGAAATTAATATGTAAGGCAGAATATAAAACAACATGACTTAAAAAAATGTTGCACTGTATAAGATATGAAAAAAATTACTAACAATCTCAAACACTTCATATCATATCTCATTGAGTAAACTACATACAGTATCTTCATACATTCATCGTATTATGACAATCTAGTAAACTAGCATCATATGAAATACAGAATTACAACTATTCATATTTGCTCTCAATGTTTGGCAATTTAGCAAAGTCATCATCTGGTCACTTAAGTAGATATTGTGCTGACAGTTCGCTGCCTCTTGTGATGGTTTCCATGTTTCCTCTTCCTGCAGTATACATACAGAGCTGTGAGGGGAACACAGCTGACGGACGACACCAGCAGCAGTCCGATGAAGACTTGACCAAAGATAGGATAGTCCTTCTCAACAGATTTACCCTGAAGAAACAACAGGAACAGTTAATACTGTCTTCACACGTTAAGTTTTATTCAAACATTTTTATCAGAATATCAAACAATCATCTGTCAAGAAGATGCAGTCAGTCAGACCACCTGTTATCCCTGATGCAGGACAATTCTTGTGGCTTCAGTTGGCAGACACACTGGCACAAGGCGACACATTTTTTCATCTACTGCAGATTGATATGTGCATCAATATACTTTTAGTGATTGTGGAAGATTCTTAAACAATAATAAGTTGGATGGCTCATTGATCACTGGACTTTCTTCTTTTAACGGTACAGACGTGAGAACTTGCCTAAAAGATTCCCAGTAAGTCAGCACTGCTAATCGCAGCAACAAAGTTAGCATACAGCCGGCTATACTTCACAATGGGAGCAAGTATTCTGCAAGATAACAAACGGAGCGAAAGGTTTACTCCTTCTTGCACACAGCTGACTAAGCTGTAAACAGCACGACAACAACGAGTGGACCGGCAGCACGCCGCAACAACAAAGACATCATGCCTACTTTTCTTCACCAGAACAGATGGCTAGCTAAGCCAACAGCTGAGTCACCTCTGTCCATCCAGGAACTGAACGTCCACTGGACATAGTATTTAGCATACAGTAACTGTACAAGCATAGAACTGCTATACTATTATAAATGAATGAACATGTGTTGACTTGGTTTTTATTCACTGAGCTGTATTGTATGATCTGTTGTATTGAGCTAACAGGTAACATTGGGTTGTTTCACCAGGTGATGTGTTAGTATTGTACACACAGAGTCACATGCACACTAACATCTTCTGAACCCGGCAACACTATCATAAACGTTGCAATTCTACATTAACCATGAATTGGCTTTTTAAACATAGCGACACACACAGCTGCTACCTGAGACGGTCACATAATTATTAAATATAATAATAAAAAAATATTTTTAATAATTCCTTCTGATAGCCATTTAGTGCCTTTTTGAACTAATGCTCCTACTTCATTGTAGTGCCAGTTATTATCAACCCCTATTTATTTATGTTTTATTAATATTAATTATAATTAATATTTTGTTAATAACCAGATTTGTTCATACCAGAACCCCAACAAAGTTCTGCATTTTTCTAAACATCAGATTGGAAAGCTATTACTTACAGATTCTAAGTTCAACAGGAGGAGTCCTGAGCTCCTATCTATTGGGACATTTTCGCATTTAATAAAAGTCCAAATTTTGCTTGCCAATTTATAATATTGTTTCTGTCATGTCAAGTGGATGATTACTGTGAGTTATTTGCAATAGTGACTTCTGAGCATGGAGGCCTATTCATATAATCAGTGTCTGAAATCCTCCAAGAAGGAGCTACAGCACCCTGCCTGAAACCAGGGAAACCATGGAAACCAGGGCCCCCTCCTGAAGCCAGACCTGGGGACGTATAACGTCACCTCTCTCTAGTACAGAAGGTGAAGAGGTATCAATTAGATATAGTTCGGCTCTCCTCTACACATTGCACAGGGTCTGGTACCAAACTTTGGAGAGGGGCTGGACTCTTGTCTTTTCTGGAAATTCCCAGGTTGAGAGGCCTTGGGCAGGTTTGGGGATACTCAAGAGTCCCCGGCTCAGCGACTGGTCTTGGCGACTGCGTGTTGCTGGGAGGAAGGCTCTTACTGTTGTTTGTGCCTATGCACAGCAGTTCGGGGGATCCAGCTTTCTTAGAGTCCCTGTGTGGGGTCCTGGAAAGGGTACCGCTTAGTGGTTTATAGTTCTGCTGGAGGAACTATTAACCCCCAGCAGAATTCCAGATGAACATGTTGCGAAAATATTTTTGTTGGAACAATCAGATGAGATGAAGTTGAAAAATCCAAAGAGTGCTATTCAAGAATCAAGCACCAAGTTATTTGCTGCCATTCAAATTAGCGAAGGTTAGCAAGCCTTTCTCCGAAGGGGAGTGTTTGAAAGAATGCATGGTAGAGACAGCAGCTCTCTTGTGTCCAGAGAGCAAAAACACATTTGAAAAAATGAGTTTATCACGCAGGACAGTGACTCGCCGTGTAGAATTAATTGACGAAGACTTAGCCAGCGAGTTAAACAAAAAAGCTGAGTCATTTAAGTTGTATTCGTTAGCACTGGACGAAAGTAACAACGTAAAAGACACCGCTCAGCTCTTAATTTTTATCAGAGGGATTAATGACAATTTTGAGATAACGAAGGAAGCCCTGTGTTAATCTGTATTGCAGCTTGATCATGTAGTGAAGTCGTAAAACTTGTTAACTTTATACGAGCGAGGGGACTTCAGCATCGTCAATTTATTAAGTTCCTGGAGAAAACTGATGATGATCACCAGGATTTGCTTTACCACTCTTGTGTCCGCTGGTTACGTTTGGGGAAAGTATGTCAGCGAGTGTGGGAGCTCAAAGGGGAGATTAGTTCATTTTTGTAGTTAATCGGGAAAGCCGACGATTTTCCTGAGTTGAGCGACGCAGATTGGCTTTGTGATTTTGCTTTTGCTGTGGACATATTGACACACATGAATGAGATGAACATGAAACTACAAGGGAAAGATACATTTGTGCACAAAATGTACACAAATGTGAAAGCCTTCAAAGCCAAGAAGACTTTATTCTGAAGACAAATTTCAAACAAATCATTTAGCAACGCTGAAAGAGGCCTCTCGACACATGAAGAAATACAGCAAATCACTGGACGACCTGCGCAGCAGCGCAGGAGTTGCAATTAGAACTGATTGATCTTCAATGTGACTCCGTCTTAAAGGAGAAGTTCAACTCAAGTTTCCAAACATTAGGAAGATGGCACAGAGGATGCTGGTGTTGTTTGGTTCAGCGTGATGAACAACAAATCACGCCACAGATCCCAGTTAACTGATGACCACCTCAGATCTGTCCTGAGAATTGGCACAACCAAACTGACACCACACTTTAATGCACTGGCAAAAAAAGGTGACCAACAACACTGTTCCCACTGAAGTTAAATGTAAGTTTTCTTTACTTTTTAGGTAATGGCTTTTACTTGTAATTTATATTAGTTCACTCAAACACTCTCCATCCATCTACTACTGGCCCGGCCCGTCTGTCAAATTTTAAAACTCATTGTGGCCCCTGAGCCAAAAAGTTTGCCACCGCTGCTTTAGCTGAACAGCCAATTAGCCAATGGTTTTTCTCATCGATTGGCTCTGCTGACAATCGATTAATTTGACTTTCGATTTTAAGAATTTGCGATCCAATTAAGATCAAAAGATAATTTGTTTTATTACAATTTTGAAAGATACATGGTATCAAGCTGATATAGCCACCATGTTTTAGGGAATGTACCACACATAGGCCACACTTAGGCCACTAACTTATTTCAACATCAAACAAACGTTTAAACACAAAAACAAAAAGAACCGCTAGGTGGCAGAAGGTATTTTACAACATCAGCTTAAGTTTCTTCAACCTGCAAAACGCCAACAGATCCTGAACAGTAGTTATGATGTCAACGACAAGTTTGTTGTTCACATAACTCACAGGGAAGGCAAAATGTTGCCACACTGTGGCCTCCGGGAAGCAGGAGGATCTTCCAGTTCTGTTTCTTCTCCGTCATCGGACTCTGGCTGTGGCCATGGTGTCTTGAAGAGTACAGCTGCAGGCTACCACTGAGCTGTGTCGTATGTTATCTGCAGGCTACCGGTGAGCTGTGTTGTATGTTATCTGCAGGCTACCGGTGAGCTGTGTCGTATGTTAACTGCAGTGTTGATTTTTCTTTGGACGCATGCAAGTAGGCGGGGGTGGAGAGAAATAAATGCTGGGAGAATCGCCGATCCTGCTTTTGACTGATGACTGAAATCAAAAGCTCATGTCCATGAATTTGCGATTTAGAATTGAAATCGTGAAACCCCTAGTGGATTTTTCCAACTAAAATGTCCTCATTCCCCACAAATAAGGTACCATTGATAAATGATAAGAAAGGATTCATATGACTCACCAGCTCTTTGTTCCATGCCTGGTAGGTGGGTGTCCCTCCTTTGATGTAGCTGACAATGTAGATAATGAAGAGAGTGATAAGGAGAAGGGGACTGATTACTACCCACATGATCTTCCAGTACCAGTTGGGACGATGACCGAGCATGTCTTCTATGTCTTTTTCAAATCTGAAATGAGTAGATAACATATTAAAATCACACATGTGGCACTAGACACTAGTTGAGCCTAAGCCTAAACTGAAGGCATACAAATGTGAGTACGACCACACACAAAGACACCAACCTTTTAATTCCATAGATGTAACTGACAGTTATGACCTCGATGAGGACGATGAACAGCAGGGAGAAATTGGCTCCATAGTCGTTGAACATGGTAAACCAGTAATTCCCTGAGGTGGTGGTGAAGCCCAGGCCGAGCAGCAGACAAAACAAACACACCAACCCTGCGAGCAAAACACAGCACTCAGCTTGTGATACTCCTTCATAGCAACACATATTATAGTGGAGCAGACATGTACTGTGTACAGGAAGTGACAGGATTTGTTTATGTGAGAGCTAGGGCATAATTTCCTGATTTTTCAGGTTATTTCAAGTTATTTCGCACACTATACCCTAATTGTCCTTACTGATAAGAGAAGAGAAGAGTTGTCAAAAATGTTGATATGCTTGTCAAGAGTACGCCGACTCCGACGAGCATATCAACACTTCAGTTGAGATTGTTTTTATTACTTTGAACTCAACAAGCTCAATGAGCAGTTCTGTGTTTTTCCCTCTCAGGCTACATACAGGTTAACTTACATACTGTATAGATCTGTGTGTGTGTGTGTGTGTGTGTGTGTGTGTGTGTGCGTGTATATGATGTAGAGTACTGTTCATAGTGCCCTCCCAAATCCAAAAATGTCAGATTGCTTCCTTTAAACTATTGTGTCCTTGCACTGGGGAGTGCAGACTCATTGCACATTTCCTTGTTACATTAGAGCTCGGCAGAAAACCACCTTCAAGAGATCTCCCATTGTGGAGGGATATATTTAAACAGATTACTTGATCAGATTTTGTTTGTAACCACAACCAGTAAAAAAAGCCGGTAGTGGACAGTAACTAATTACATTTACAAGTACTGTACTTCAGTACAAATGTGAGGTACTTGTACTTTTCAATTTCTGCTACCTTATATTTCTTCTACACTATATATCAAGAGGGAAATATTGCACTTTTTACTGCACTGCATTTATCTGATTAATAATATAAAATATAACCAACTAATAAATTATGATGTATTATTATAGAAATAAGATAAAACTTTATTGGTAAGTTCACAAACTACACCGCAGATGAAGAATATAAAGTGATTAAAATGAGTTCCACCTTTACCAGCTAGAACATTGTGATGAACATCAAAAAATGCATCAATAATTATAATACAATAAGATAATGTACATTATTCTGAAAGGATCCATTCTCCATAATGAATACTTTTATTTTTGGTATGTTAAGTATATTTTGAAGCCAATACTTTTGTACTTTGAAGTAAGATTTTGAATGCAGTACTTTTACTTGTAACAGAGTATATTAAGTTAAAATCTGAATACTGCTTCCACCACTGAACGGCACCAAGATGGAATTAGCTTATTGGGACTATATAAACCATAAGCAAAGTCTGATGTCCACGAGGATGATGTTGGCAACATAACCACGGGCCTGGATCTTACCATTGAGCAACTCGTCACTCAAGTGGGACATAACCTTGAAGTCTCGTAGCGGGGTGATGATGGCAGTAACGTTGCCCAGCATGCTGCCCATTCCCAACAGCAGCAGCATGAAGAAGTAAAGCACTGACCACAGCTGAGGTAATGGCATATTCTTAATGGCCTCAGTGTACACAATGAAGGCCAGACCTGCCCCCTCCACCGCCTGAAACAGATGGAGAGTGAGACCAACTGTTTATGACTGGAATGGAATCAGAATTGAGCTTTGAGCCGTTTTGACTTGGCCTCTTGAAACACCTCAGAGAACAGTGATACATTTTCGCTCAACAAAGTACAAGTGATGAAGTCTTGAGGGAGAGAGTTAGCGCAAATCACTCAGAACACATCAGGTCTTGTGGCTGCATTACATGTTTTCCACTGGGACTAATCAGTCATATTCTTCCAATATATATATATATATATATAAATAGTCCATATCTTGTTTTGTGTCCCGTCTCTCCCTCACTCTTCACCATATTTACCATGTTTCCACTGCATGGTATGGCTCTACTCGGCTCGCTCTTTTTTGGTTTTCCATGAGGAAAAGTTGAGGATAGTACCTGGTACCTGGCACTTTGTTTCATGCCACCTCAGCAGAGGTTGTAAGCGAGCTGAGCCGATACTAAAAGGTGACGTTAAAACACTGCAGACCACTGACTGGTCAGAGAGTAAAGCCACTGTACACTACCTGCCCAGCAGCAAACAGCAGACAAATACAGTCAGAGACCAGCTGCTGAACATAGTGGAGCATTAAGAGACACAGATTTTTTTTCCAGGATTTGGTAGAGACCAAAAACAGAGCTAAAAGAGGGTTACTGGACAATAATTATGTAGCCAGAAACACGACTTCAAATGGATGATGATGTTGCTCCGTAACTGCTGGATGTGGAAGCAACTGCTTGATATATATATTTATATATATATATATATATATATGAATTTACCTCTTTCATTAACTAGCAGAATAACAGCAAAAAAGTCACAAAATAAACTAACTACCTCTTCGAAGTCATTTCCATTAAGTCCCCCTCAACTTGGTTCAAAGTCCTTCAACTCAGTCCTTTACAATATATTATTGTAAAGATAAAATATGTTGATTTAAAGTTACAATTGAAAGCTCAAATAGTCTTAGAATTGTTTAAGTGAATTGATAAATAGATGCATTCTAGGCATATACTGAACACACTATGCTTGTGTTTTCCTGTTTAAAGCTTTTGCTTTGCCCGCCATCAAGGAACATCACTGTTCCTGGTTTGGCAATGGAAATATATTGATTTTGGAGCTCCTGCATTCGAAATTGGTCATACTCTCAAAAGTGAATACAACAGCTAGAAGTTTATAACAACCTCTGTTAAGTGTAACATTGTTGACTATATATGTTAGTGCCAAAAGAAAAATTGTGCAGCTGTACTGACTTATGGTTTGTAATCAAATTACTTTTGATTCTACAATCTTAATTATACTGACCCAGCCAGTGTTATTTCTGTAACATCTGTTTCATTGATACCAAATGAAGGGCCCAGGTGGCCTATAGGTTCAAGGCACTGACCACAAATTGCAATGTTCCCGATTCAGTCAGGACTTTTGTTGCATGTTTTAAAACATCTCTCTCACCTTGTTTTCTGTCATGCCAAATGAAACACTTATTATTTGTGGTAAAGTTGGTATTGCCTTCTAGAAATAAGAATATCCTTTTCTACATTGCTTCTCATTTTTCTGATCCCTCGAGGGCTTTTCTTACAAAAATCTTTCAAAAAACTCTAAATAGGTGGTGTAGTTCCTTTTATGGGCCAAGAAGAATCACTATCTTAAAATAGCATTTGGGTTTCAGGCTAAGGATGTCAAAATACCACTGTGCCACTTTTTATTGTTTTTTTTTGCAGATTGCTACAAAATGCTGTGGCTAGTGGCTGATTGGAAATGCCTTGTCTAGTTAAGATCTTGTTTCGGTTTGGTCTTGTCTAGTTTATCAAGGTACGTCTTTATCAAAGGCAATATGTGTTTCAATTCTGGGGCAAATTCACAAGGAATTAATTGCTGATAGCACCATGAAGTGCACATCACTTCCAAACACTATCTGCACCATCTCAAGGTCTGATTCATAAAAGATATTGCGTGCAAATATGACATTACAGTACAAAAACACGCTCATAAAGTTTTGCAGCTGAGTCCAATTCCAATTTTTTAAGTGTCTGATTGCAATTATCCATGTGACAAATTATAAATGTTGCCTTTGCGCCAAGAACACAGTAGGCAGAACAATAGCAGAGAGAAAAATAAAAAATAAATGTTCAGAGCGAGCTAAAAGGTGCTGACCGACGAGGTGCAGAGGGAACTTCCATGTCTTGGATTTAATATCCCGGTCTGTCAGTGCTGTAGGAGTCTTCAAACTCACAATTTCCGCCTATAAAATAATGACAATAATAATAATAGAAAATCTTATTTGTAGAGGACTTTTCAAGTCATAATCACAAAGTGCTTTGCAAGGTGAAGAAATTCAATAAGCATAAATATTATTACGAACAATTTCGAGAGGTAAATTGCCTATTAAAGGAAGATGGCATGATTTGAAGCAGAGAAACATCTGGGCCTTACTCCCTTTACTGTTACCACCAACGCTCCGAAGATGCTAATAGTTTCATTGTAACTGCATGCAGCTATTAGAGCTGAGATTTGTGAATTGGACTGTTTTTGCAAGGAGGCTTTGAGAATGACAGATTTTTTTGTGCAGGTTAATCCTTTTGTGAATTTGTACCTGAGTCTTTGATATCACAACTGAAAGATCAGCTTATACTGTGGGTAGTAGATTTTCTCCAATAATGAAGTGGCACTTTACTATTATTGATTGCACTGTTCATATGTATTTCTTTTTTAAAATTTTCTCATTTTTAGACATACAGTATCCAGTTCACTCTCCAGGTCACAGTCTTCCAGTTGGTTGCCGAGTTCAGCAAACTGCTCTGGATATGTTGTGTTTAGCTTCTCGATCCAATCAAAGACATGGTTCATGGTGATGCTGTCCTCTGCTAGATTAAAGGTATTCAGCAGCAGTAAGCGTGTCCTGGAAGAGGGGAAAAAAGGACTGTTACATTAGGGACACTCTTGACCCTGACCTTCACCCAGAATATTAAGCTACAGCAGTCTCCTTTATTACTGGCTGAGTATAGTTGAGTAACAACCCTGTGTCCTAAAATGATGCTTATATGTTAGCCTTGGCTAATACTGTACATTTTGAAGTAAACAATATGTCAAAAATGTCCAGGACGAAACGATTACGATACTTAACGACTGAGTTGAAAATAAATAGGTAAAACCTTAAAGGTGCAATGTTTAATACCTGGCCACCTGCTCCAAAACAACTTCACCTCTACTACTGCCATACAATCTAAATGTACAGTCATAAGTTATATAAAAAAAGGAGAAGCCTACTGGTAACTAACAGCAGGGCAAGAATACCCAAAATGATGTTACTAACTCAGCATCAGGTGCATCATCCCCAGAGCTTTTGTGTCTCTCATCTGGCAGGTTGCCACTTTTTATGGTTGCATCTGGATCATGAATCCTGGCTGCGCCTGTTGCTGTGGTCCTGCCTGACGCCCACGTTAATATTTTTGGCGGCACCTGTACATTTTTGGATCCATCTTTTTCATATACGTTCACATAATCATTTCTGTCACATGGATTGTCTATGTTGTAATTTTATTATGTTGTTTATTCTGTACACATGTCATCTATTGCACGTGTGTCCGTCCTGGGAGAGGATCCTCCTCAGTCTCTCCCTGAGGTTTCTTCCATTTTTTCTTCCATTTTTCCCCCGTTAATTGTGGTCTGTTTTGGGGGAATTTTTTATTGTCTGCTGCAAGGGTCTAAGGACAGAGGGTGGCTGAGACAAATTTGTAATTTGTGATATTGGACTATATAATCAAAAAACTGCAGCTACCATTCAGCAGCTGAGGTGTGAATAAAGAGTTCAGGGTTTTCCGAATGAGAGGGCATTAGTGGCGTCTGGGCGAGTGGGGTTGGTAATCTTCCCGCAACCCCGCTACGACAGGGTTCAAGGCAGGGACAGATGCCATCTAGTCCTGGAGGAGGTACGGTCAATTGGAACGGAACAGCATAAGTTCCCAGGCCACAGAAAATCAACTTCATTTAGGTCTGATGTAGTCCTTACATCAGCCTACTTAAATGGTGGAGCAATGCAGGGCACAGGGCTGGAGAGAAAGAATTAGACTAGAAGAGTGCAAGTGTGGGTGATCGAGACAGAGGCAGCATGCATATTCACAGAGAGGTGAAAATGAAACTTCTCTGTGGTAATTATTGGATGTAATTCAATGTATTTTTTTTATGTTTATTGGTTGAATTTATGAACTACACTGCAGAATGAAGTATCTTCTTACAGTGAGAAGCAGGGCACCAGCTGACTCATATGAATGGGTCCAACAAGGAAGTTACTTCTCTACCTCTCTCAATCATCAATCATGGGAAGAATAGTTACAATAGAAATGACAATATTACCAAATTGATCTGTTCACAATGATCCCAACCCTACTCAGTCCCACCTGGTTTACATCCCTGGACTCATCTCCAAATTCTATTGTAAAAATAATACATCCAGAATCAAACAATCCACCCTTAAAAAAAACAGAACACTCTAAGATCTTGAAGCCCCCAAATGTCTCAATTACATTCTCTCCAATCAGCTACAATATATTATTAGATGGATTAATCCAAATCTCTAAAACAGCTCCTGGATAGATATTGAGCAAACATTATGCAATGGAATTCAACTTGCAGACCTCCCATTCATCTGTCTAATACCATCCTTGTTTTGCTAGCTCAACAACAACCATTTTCTCACCCTCAAAATGAATGAAGCAAAAGTCTACCCTCATACATTCGCAAACAATCACACAACCTCGTATGCATAGAAACCACAGACAATTAGGCATAGGACATATAACCATGCCAAATCCAACTTACAGCCTCTCCGCTTCTGTTTAAAACTATAAGCTGTCACTGATTTTGTCTTATTCTGTATTAATGTCATGTATCTGTCTTGCTTTGTTCTGTCTTTTTGCCCTATGTCACCTTTTAATTGCACTAAAAACACAACAACAACCAAACATCCCAAACAATAAAACAATGAAATGAGTTGCAGCTCTAGGGTACACATATACACAGCATCTGTAAACTATTTAAAGGAACACAGGTGTAAAGGTGCACTCACATAAAGACATTAGAACAAAACCCACACACACCTCTCTAGGCAGTTCTCGTAGTTGAGGGTGGCCTTGAACCCATAGATGGCAAAGGTGACGATGCTGGCAAAGACGGAGGTTCCACTGTTGATTAGGGAAACAACGATGGCCTGGCGCTCAAAGTTGTTGTTGTAATGGTTGTAGCTGGCAAAAGCTATGAGTGTGCCAAAACCCAAACCGAGAGAAAAAAAGATTTGAGTGGCCGCATTGATCCATGTAGTAGGGTTGGCAAGCTGTTCCAGCTGAAACCAGACACACACACACACACACACACACACATTTTAAGAATTCACACATAAGGCGTACATAGGCACAATAATTGGATAATTCATGAGCTGTGGGGGTCAACAGTTTAAATGGCATACTGTATTTTATTTAATATTTTATACGGTTCATTGGATTACCGACTTATCCCATGTGCACTTACCACATTTTAAAATTTAATTTACACTCTTTAAATAGAAACTTTGTATTGGAGAATATCAACAAACCCCACTGCACACACCCCAAGCCTCCTAAAAATAATGTATGGCCAATATCGAGTGTTGCCCTTCTCCATGGCATACAACTATATAGCGAACAAATATCTTCTACTTCTACTATTGATACACAATACAGTGTGCCAGTTGTTTGTTAGGTTTACCTCTAAGCTGTAAAGAAAAGCACCCATATGTCTGTATGCCAATTTCCAACACAACCTTACCTTCGGTGTAAACATGTATTTGACACCATTGATAGCACCATGAAGAGTGATGCCCCGTATCAGGTAGATGAACAGGACCACATATGGAAATATGGATGTTAAGTACACCACCTACAAAAGGAGCCAGACAGCAAAGTTAGGGGGAGGGGGCGGCATGTTGGACGACTTCATCACCCACTATCATCCTTCTAGTCAGGTCAAAAGGAAAACATTTGCATGCTGCACATTCTTTTAAATGTGCACTTTCAGTTAGCTGGTTGGGTCTACAGGTCCAACACACATGTAAATAGTTAGTTCTTGTGGCTTTCAAGTTATGTTTTTGATGTTGCAGCTGCAGTTTTTGTATTTTTTTTGAGAAAGTTAAGATTTCATCACTTGGCATTTCAGATCCAAGTCCTCATAGGTGCTTTATACTAAACTAACTCTTGACTGTGTTCAGCTAACACATTTACAGTATTTTTAGACAGTGAGTCATGTTGATACATGGCTTGTCTTCACTTTACTAAATTAAACAGAACATGAATGTAATTTCTATAAACATATTATTTCTCTAATCTAGAATCCCACTTATATTATCAGAATAATGCTTTGGCTGCGTGTTAAAGGGCAAATGTAAATTTCATGATTTGAGTTTGATACAACCAATATATGCACTGTTTCCAATACAAATGAATACATCAACAATATTGATCATCATTGATACTTTTGTTTTGACTTTTGATTTTGTGAGTTGATTTTGTAAGTATCTCTTAAAAGTTGTAAGTTTCAATTGACAGACTACACCCGAACATGGACAATGAGGATACTTGTCTTGGACTTGGAGCTCTCTTACCTTTCCAGTTGACTTTACCCCTCGGACAATGAATAGGTAGGTGATCACCCAGGCAAGCAGAAGACACAGTGCCTGACCTTTATTAATGCCTCCATGCTCTTCAATAGAAGAAGAGATGTCCAGTGTTTCCCTGTAGAAGAAGTACTGGGTGGGTGTAGCAGTTTCACATTCCTCTATTGGTCCTGTCAGGTTGGAATTAATGGGACAAACTCCCCAGGGCAGGACTGACTGGGAGGGGAGTGAACATAGAACACTATTACCTTACTGTCCAAACGAGATCCAACATTATGTATACACTGTATATAGTATCTGCTACTGAAAAAATTACAGTAGTTTGTTATTCAGCATCTCACTTGAAATGAATGAAAGAGGTACCAGAAACTCCATGCATTGATGATGTTGTAATAGAGACACAGATATAGGGATGTCACAACACTAGCAAGACCTAAAACAAGAGAATTGTACAAAAGAAATTCATCAAAAATCATTACAAAGGACAATTTGTTTCCATTTCCATTTTCTACAACCTTATTAACCCATAATTCTTCCAATCTTCCAAGTCAGAATATCCATGTGAGTCAACAATGGAGTCAAAGATGGCAGGTAACTCACCTGGTAGCCCATATACCAAGGCTGAGTCTTTGTAGCAAGGCTGAGTCTTTGTACCAAGGCTGAGTCCTTCTACCAAGGCTGAGTCCTTGTACCAAAGCTGAGTCCTTGTACCAAGGCTGAGTCTTTGTACCAAGACTGAGTCCTTGTACCAAGGCTGAGTCTTTGTACCAAGGCTGAGTCCTTGACACAGCGGCCTGGGGTTGAATCTGACCGAGGCCCTTTGCTGCATGTCATCCCCTCTCTCCCCCTTTCCTGTTTCTATTGGACTGTTCTATCCAATAAAGGCAATATTATATTTTATATATATATAAAATGAAAAACCCAATGGAGTCAAAGCTCTATGACGTAGAAAGCAAGACCCATGAGCTCGGCCAAAAAGAATCAAGAGTTTCTAGAGTTTTGTTTTGTCCAACAGCGTTGAAAAGTAATGCTTCACATATTGGAATGCATTACTCAGTGACCAACAATGGTTGTAATAAAATCAATCACAACCACGCAAAGCACCAGAAGCATTAGAATTTCACTGATAGTACAGTATGAAGTGGAAGCACTTGAAAGTGTCCCACTTTTCCACCACACGATCGCTGCACGTCCAGCCTCATACAATCCAACATGCTATTTTCCTTCCTGACACCAGAAAGGCGAGGAAGCTCCACCACTCACTACTGGATCTGGATGCAGTGAGGATTGCCAAAGCTGCATCGATGAACAGTACAGTCAGTTAGTTTAGTCAACACTTACCTATTCCTCCCAAATAAGGGCTGATGGCAGTCCATGCCCCAATGCTGCCTAGGCTCATCTTCTGACCAATGGCAAGCTCCATGTAGAATAAGGGAACGCCCTCCAAAATCAGCATGATGAAATATGGAATCAAGAACCCCCCTGAAGGTGGAAATATAGCATAGTGTTAAAATATAAGACAAACAAAAGAAGACAGTCAAAAAAAACCTAAACATAACAAGTGTTGCTGCTACTCTCGGCATTCATTTTTTAAACTGGAGGCTATATTGCAGATTTTACTGAAAGATAATACTAGTGGCATCCCAAGGTGTGTAATGCTTAAAACTAAAGAAATTATAAAAAACATAATATTTGATGAATAGCAGTCATAATGCTAGTTTGTTACTCGTCCATTTTTTGTACATGTGGTTGGTGAGTCCTGTCCTTAATACCAGCTTTCAGTAGTTGACAGTTTTCAATACTCGGTGCCACAGACACATTTTTCTGTAACAAAAAAATACCTAGATTTGAAACCCAGATATATTATGTGCAAACAACAATTCCTGGCTTTACACATTGACATCTTCAACGCCACGATATCAACGATATCTTTCATGTACTATATGCTTCATTATAGTGGTTTGCAATTTCCAAACAAAATCCAATGAGTTTTCTGAAAAAAATTATGTATTTTGGTACTCACTATATGGAAAATGGAGATCATGTTGAATTGCCCTTCACTCCAAATGAATCAACTCCAATTCCTCCAATTAAATGCTTTTAAAGCTTTTTAGTCAGTACGCAGTAGGTCAGGTCTAAAGGCAGGATACAATTCAACCTACGATATATGGAGAATAACCTTTCCACTGATAATAGTTATTTATAGGAAACTTAATAGGAAACTGTTAGGAAATGATGGACCTATAAAATAGCATTAGGCCACTTTTGAAGGCAGCGATGCTTCTTTTTAATACTACAATTTTGGACGTTTTCCCCTCAACTTCCAGGGCTGAATTTTATGTGCTCTTTAAAATTAAAAGCTTGAATTCGAAGCCCTACAGCATTGTAGAGATATTTATTTTGTTTTTGTTAGTAAAAGTTAAAAACCTAAACATTTGATAATAAACGACAAATGATAATTATTTAGTTGCCATTAAACATTATCTCCCATAAATCTGAACCAATGGCACAGCATCAAAGCCTCATGGGAATCAGAATTGCTGAATTTTTACATTTATTATTGTTCACTTGCAATTTCCGTGGACTTAATGATATTGCCTACATTTTGTGGAGTTGGTGAACCAAGGTAAATCAATAATGTGTCCCCATCCAACCTTGAGAGCAGGCTGTCACATGTCTCAATGGTTTCCTTCTCGGAAGCTGCACATTAAGGACAGTAATGACAGCAGATGTGTGCTCATTGTTCAGAGATCCATGCATAGGACCAATAAAGACATGCCAATTGCCCTATATTAACACATTATATCTGCTCTTTGTTTGATGAGAATATCTGACAATGTCCTTGTTTATTCTTACCTGCACTATAATACTACTGTTTTATCCTTCCTGAGATCCACATAGGAGAAACACTATAAAAGCAACTCTTCATTCTCATTTACAGAGAAATCTTTATACATACTGTGGAGTAGATTTTCCATTTATCAGCTACTCCTGTGTTTACATACAGTACATGTGTTATCCTTCTTTGTATAACTTTACTGTAACTGTACCCAACAGAACTAGTAAATTATTTTTTTTGTTTTTTTACACTTTTTGTACTTGTGTTGGGTAAAAGTCAAACATGGAAATAAAAGTGTGTTTTGGACCAAATAGTGCTTTAAAGAAAAAAATATCCACATTTTAAAAAAACAGGGTAGATCCTAGGACAATATTATAATCACTACTGCACCTATCAATTGCACATCCAACAATTGTGCAATAGGTTACATATATCCCTCCTTGTGGAGAAATATCCAAACTTTTAACTAAAGGAGTGGACCTGGACTTGACTAGATTTAAATACATTACATTGCAATATAATATTGAATTATTATGCAATCATTAATTCTAATGGAGTATATTATATATTTAATTTTACTCTGTCCTAATGTTTGCATTGCATTGAATTATATTTTACTGTTGTGTATTGTCTCTTATCACTTCACTATGGTGCTACAGCAGCAGTTACAGTGTAAAGTCTGTAGATAATCTACATGCTATATAAATGTCTACTAATTCCGGTTCTACCCCCATTTATGATCTACAATAGGTTTATTGCTAGTTTCAACTTTGGGTCAACTGACTGTCTAACACTAACTCATACAGTGCGGTCCTTTTGATATTTCCGAAACAGCTCACCTGCATGACTCAGATTGCGGGTAACAAGTCAATAAACCTGTGGATAATATGTTGCCCTGTACCAGAAATAACTCATTTATTTATTATTTTACGCAAAATGGATAATAAGTACTACTTGCGTCGAAATCGTATACCAGGACAATACTGAAGCCAACAGTATTTACACTGACACAACACACTTATGCTATTATTGTTATTATTATTATTATTATTATTATTATTATCTTATTCAGGTCCAGCTGTGTCGCACATGAGAATCAACCAACTAGACTTTGTGTGCATGAGTAATTATCTGCTCAGGCCTCATACACACGATATAAGAAGGCAGAGTCATTATTAAAAATGAATTTGTCATTATTCAGTGATAACCTATCATGTAAGTGAAGAGGTCTACAGTCTGGAAGTGGTGACTTACCTCCACCGTGCATTTGACAAAGGTATGGAAAACGCCACACGTTTCCCAGTCCGATTGCATATGATACACATGCCAGAACAAACTGTATGGGGTTGTCCCAGTTGGGTCTTGCTTCTTTTCCCATATCTGCGTCCTGTGAACGTGTCCAGGTTCGTGCTCCGCGGCCGAAACTCAGCCAGTCGGTAGAACAACAACAACAAGTGGATCAGTACGTGCTGTGGAGGAGGCTGCGTGTCGCCGTGCGTCCTGTCAACGTTTTATAAGCTCACTGTAAATGTGATGTGGTCACTCTCAGGAGGAGGGTCTTCTTTCAAGACTATTTTATTTTTGTCTTATTACATAACTACTTCTCTAATGACCCTTTGACTTCAGAATGCTGATAAAGTGTATTGTAGTTGATATGTAGTCCTTGAATGATAAAACAATTGTAGATACATCTGTTAAATTATGAGGTGTTAAAACATCACTGTCAAGTAAGCATGCCAATCAAACTAACCGTGAACTGGGCGGGACATGGAAGATAACCCAGGTGAATGTTTAATTGTACAGATGAACGCAACAGTAATAAGTTTTCTGTGGGAAGAAAAAGGCCCAGCCTAACTTCCTTTGTCTCTGCCTAACCTGACCTGGCAGAAAAGGGCTATGTAACTTCCATGCTGTGGTGCCTGGAGTGTGCCACTGGAATAAATATTGACATTTATAGTGTTAAATTATAGTTCAGTAATTGTGTAATTAAAAAGCTATCATAGATTGATTGATATTTAGAGAGCTCAAATTAAAATAATAATATAATTACATTTGCCAATTAATAATTAACCAACTTGGGGTCCCACCTTCCAGAGACAGCAGGGAGAGCTGTGATTGGCCAGCTGTAGCATTCTGGCAGAAATGATGAGCCTCATTTGCACATGATGAGGTAACTGTGCTGGACACTGATATCACTGCTGTGATACATTACCATGACATCAGGTCACTTTTAACAAATATTCAGGCGTCCACTTCATGGTCGCAAACACAAGTAGCCACTGTATCTCAGGAGGCAGGTTGTCCTTAAAGATCAGGGTATGTGTTGTCCACATATAGAAGTGTCACTGAATCCCTATTTACTCGTCATGGCCAGGCGAGCACCGTGCATGGTAGCTCCGCTGCAAACGTGTGTAAGAGACCATACATCATACCTTACAGTATTACATGGTTTGGAATTTTAACTATCTCATACTCCTTTCAGATAATTCTCATTTTCTCTGGTAAATACAGCATGTAAGATCATCCCACACCCTCAGACTATCGGGCAATCCATTGGGATTTGAATTGACCCTTCACATGTGTTGTTGGGTGCAGATAACCGTTAGATGGTTAACCCTGCTCTTGCTAGATGTTACCCAAAATTCACACCAATTAATTTCTCTTTTCTTTTTTCTAGACCAATCCATTAAAAAATTGCAAAACTTATAACTATTATTTTACAATATTGTATTTACAGGCTCCCTTAAAAGTGCAATGTGTAGCTCTGTAGCATCTGTAGGCAGTATTTCACCTCTACTACTGGGTCAATACAATCTAAATTCATCAATCATCATCATCAAAAAAATAAAAATACTATAGAATTGTATCCTGTGTTTATATTTACACACACACACACGCACACACACACACACACACACACACACACACACACACACACACACAC
>CALSBV010012154.1:625024-649466 GCA_943590825.1 Bovichtus diacanthus
CACACACACACACACACACACACACACACACACACACACACACACACTCCATACAAATATAGAGGACATGATTGCATACAAATAGAGAGGAAGAGGGGGAGAGAGGAGCTCTGTGTAAGTCCTCCGGCAGTCTAAGCCTATAGCACTATAACTAGTGGCTGGTCCAAAGCAAGCCTGAAACAGCCCTAACTATAAGCTTTATTGAAGAGGAAATTGTTAAGCCTTCTCCTAAATGTGGAGGGTGTCTGCCTCACGAACACAAACTGGCAGCGCATTATTCTAGTAGGGTCATCGGGTACTATGAGCTTTTTTATAAATTCCATTCTGGATTTTAAAGGGAGCCAGTGCAGAGAAGCTAATATGGGAGTAATATGATCTCTTTAGGTATGATGTCTTATACTTGCAGCATAACAAGTACCCAGGTGCTGCCATCTTTGTGACTGGGGTTTATGACAAGTCGAACCTTAAAAACGTTCTGCTGAACTTCTATCAACACATTTTGTATCCCAACAGAGAAGGTACGATTCTGGATCCTTGTTCTTCTTCATTCAAGGAGGGTTACAGGGCTAAGTGTCTATCCCTATCCCTGCACTCGCAATATTTGTGACTAGACTACTGTACAGTAAATAGACATAATTTAATTCAAATGGATTTGTATAACAATATTATTCAAAAGCAGTCTTTACGAAAGGTCTTTATTTGGATTTTAAAAGAACACAATGTCAGAGCAAGTCTGAGATCAGCCGGCAAAGTGATCAATTCTTTAGGTGCATAAACACTAAAAGCCATCTCACTGTGGAGCTAGACCAGCAAGTGCTTTATAAACCAAGAGGATGATTTTTATTTGTATTCTGAAAGTAACAGGTAACCAATAAAGGTTTTGGAGGACTGCAGTGATATAGTCTCATTTTATTTTTTCCTGGTTAGATCTCAGACATCTGAGTTCTAGATACGTTGAAATCGATGGATTGTTTAGTTTGGAAAACCAGGAAACAGATCATTGCAGTTATCTAACCTTCTCATAACAAATGCATGCATGAGTTTCTCTAAGTCTGTTTGTTAAAGAAAGCCCCTGATTCTGGAAGTGAGTTAGTAAAAAGGCAACCATGGTGATGCTGCTGATATGATCCTTGAAACTGAGTTCACCATCAAAAGTTACTCCAAGGTTTTTAATCTGTTCACATTTGTTTTGGTGATCTGGACACCAGGTACTCACAGACAAGGTGTATCTGGCTTTTCCACCCACTACCAAGATCACAGTTCTCTCAATGTTAAGCTAAAGGAAATTTGCTGCCATCCAGTGCTTGATTTCTTCCAAGCAGCTGACTAGGGAGGTAATGGGTTGGAAGTCATCATGGATACTGGGATGAGAAGCTATGTCATCGGAGTAATTATGGTAGCTGATGTTATGTTTGCTGATAATTTAGCCAAAGGGAAGCATATATAGGTTAAATAGAAGAGGACCCAGGAGGGAGCCCTGTGGGACCAAATACACTAATTTGTGACTGTTGAAGTGGAAGTCCCTAAGTGTGACAGTGTCAGGATCCCATGTTGAATGTAAGGCTTAGGTCTAAGAGTCTTAGGACTTAGGCTTTTTTATTGTCATTGCTGATCCTCATCTGATTGACAACTTTACTTTTCTGTGCTATGAGACATGCATAAACCAGACTGGAATTTATCATAAATATTATTTTCTGTAAGATAACAGTTCAGTTGCTGATGTACAATCTTCTCGATGATCTTACTCAGGAAGGTGATGTTGAATATTGGCTTATAGTTACTGAGTGTATTTGGATCAAGGTTGTTCTTTTTTTACAAGTGGTCTAATAGCAGTAGTTTTCATAAATCAGGTTTTATTCAATGATTGATATCAAGGGTTTGGTATTGTTCCGCAGGTGAGAGAGCACAACTTTCAAATGTAAAGGGATTAGATGTGTGGAGCAATCGATATTAATTCTGTAAGAGAAGTTAAAATTAAAGAATCAACCCAGATACTTTATGATGGGAGGGGTTAACATTTCCCACCAGGAACACAACTGGAAGCCTTCATTCATTCACTGATTCCACCTGGTCTCCATGGCATTCTGCATTCATTCATTACATTACAGGTCATTTAGCAGATGCTCTTATCCAGAGTGAGCTTACTACAGGGACAGCAACTAGGGGATAAGTGGCACAATGGTGGAAGCCCCTGGTATTGAAGTCCCAACCTTCCGGTGTTCTATTTGTAAGTCTAACCACTACACCACCACCCAATCATTCACTAATTGTTCATCGTTGAATTCATTGTGCTAATGTATCATTCATTAATTTATTGTTCTGTTCTGTCGTTTAGTTGTGTAGTTTATATTTTAAAAAACGTTTATAACATTTATAAAGAACTTGATCATGTGTTTTGTACAGAAGCCCTAAACAAGAAGGTGGATTAAATTTTTTCTGCGGGAAATGTTGGCCAGAACCTAGGTTTGTCTCCTAAACTTAAGTTAGGACTGGTCCATATTATCTCCAATGTAGGACAAAAAAAAACCAACTAAATTAATGAAAGAAAATAAGGTAAATGTACTTCAGGGTCAGTTCGGCACCATGGAAACAATCACAACAGTGGAGCGCACATACAGATGGGAGAGAGGTTCATAGAATGCTATTTTGAAATTGGTCTCAAATATAAATATGTTAAATCAGTGCTAGTAAACACTTGGAACCTCAACTTGCTGCAGACGTGCTGCAACAACGGAATAATGCTTAAAGTATGAAAACAATTCCAATTAAGCACTGGTTAAAGTAGAGTGACTCTCACAGTATCTGCTGTACACAGCTGCTTTATACTGTATGAAAAGCTCCTTCAGTTCATGACATCCCTATTGCCTCTGAAAAGTGCACAGAGCACAGTTCTGTTATGCACCCCCCTTAATTAAATAGCAGGAAAACCATAGCAGACTGCCACAGTATAACCATACAGACCTCTACACACACCAGACTGGTCAGTGCACTCCATATGCTGCTTTTTTATGAAGGATACGTCTGGTAACCAGGGCTCATAGCCTAAAATCTTTAAGCTTGTTTGCTGAGCTGTCGTTATCACGTTTAACTGTGATTGGCTCAGCCGTTTCAGAGCGATGAGAGCAGTGATGTGACTGGCTGAGGAAATATATTTAATATTCTCCACACCCACTGATCTGTATTCACCTTCACCCCATACTTTTGCATGTCACGCCGCTGCACATATTCGAACCAAAATAGAAAGCGCAGATGGAGACGGCCACACAGCCCTACCACCTTGCACTTGACATTATTATTCAAATTTCAAGTGTGCATAATAATAAACTAAGGATCCAATACATGGTTTTGCATGTATTTTGCTAAATATGACAGCTACAGATCAGACCCCAGTGCTGGGGTTTGCACTAGCTGAATTTGAGTCACTACAAAACCACTACCTGAAGGAGAGGTCTGTCTCCGCAGAAGCTCTGGGGCTTCAGATGTATCTCACTTATGTCATAACTGTGCCACCTACCAAGCACTGATGTCTTAATGTCTTTATATTTAAGGACAATCTTAAAATAAAATTCCTCCACAAAAATGAAACTCTCTTATTCTCTTCATCTCTTCATTGTTGAGGTTGTTCCATGGTGCCAAACTTACCCGGAAGTACAATAACCTTTTTTTCTTTAATTAATTTAGTTTAGGCTAAACAAAGTTCTTGTGCATAGGAGATAATATCTTCTATGTATAAGATGATATCCCGTAGGCTTTGGCCAACATTGCCCTTAAACTTTTTTTTTTCATCTTGCCTTGCCTGTAGTTTTGTGCAATATGGTAGGCATTACATACACTACATTAAATTAATTTAATTATATATCTTTTGCGCATCAACATTACGATGTTCACATGCTCAATGGTCTCGTCTCAACTTTTTTGCTGCTTAATTGAAATTGAAAACTCACATGGTTTTGTACATACTGTCAAACAACAATATGGATATTGATCGATTGTTCCATTTGATCTTGTAAAATAGTGTCCTCTTCGACAAACAAAATAAAGAGTAAAGACAACAAACACAAAGAAAACATCTGTGAAAAGGCAGCAGTGGAACTAACGGTATGCTATGGAAATTATATGTGTCAGAAATAGGGGTTTCACAGAATAGTTGACTAGGGGCGGTGTCACTGTGCACACACATGCACAAACACGGACACATACAGTACATGGCCAGTTAGAACATTTTAAACATATCACCTAACAAACCATATCTCTCGCGAATAATCCACTAGTTGCCTTCTTTCGGTAGTCGTCAATGACTGCTAGAATACAGTTGTGAATGCCCTAGTCAGAAACGACATGTCATTGTTGTGAAAGGTATACTATAAAACCTGAGCATAAAGGATAAGCGATAACGTTACATCAATTATTTCTGTTGCATATACACATGGAATGCACTGAACATTTGGGTTGGACTTGGTCTGAAAGGTTTGAACATAAAAATAGTCAACAAATATTTTCATACTTTTGTTTAGTTTTCTCGTTTTGTCCCTGGTGTGTAAAGGCCTTAACCTCTTCCACTACAACCCTCCCTACAATAGCCACATTTTTGTATTTTTCAGGGGGGACAGGCTAACTTTAGGGGGAGATAGCAGGTCATCTGTATCTTCCACATAGAAGCGGTGTACATCGTCTGAAGGCTGGGAACCTGAAAATGTATTTACGTGTGTCAAGTTCTTCTAGTCATAAATCTGTAATAAACGTTGTGTTTTAGTTAGGTGCCTTTTAAAATGTTTAAAGTTTAGTGTATAAGATCTTAGAACATTATGATGGATGTATATGATGACCACTTCATTGCTCAATTACGTCTTATAAATTGAGTATTTTTGATTGCAGAAAGCATTCAAATAGAGGCAATACATTTTTTTACAGAGATGTAGAAAAAAGATGTCAGTTAATTATGTTTGTGACACCCTCTCCACATTTAAGAGCAGGTTAAAGACTTTCCTCTTTGATAAAGCTTATAGTTAGGGCTGGCTCAGGTTTGCCCTGGACTAGCCCCTAGTTACGCTGCTATAGGCTTAGACTGTCGGGGGACTCACTCCTCTCCTCCTTTCCCTGTCTTTCTCGCTCTCCTCCTCTCCCTCTCTATTGACATGCATTCATGTCCATTAAATGCATGTTACTAACTCACCATCCGGGGCATCATCCCCGGAGTTGGCTGCACCTGTTGCCCTGCTCCTGCCTGACACCAGAAAGCCTTGACATCCCCCTGGATCCATCTTTTTTTTAATATACCATCGTATCATGTTTTCTGTCGCATAGATTGTCCATGCTGTATTTTTAACTATGCTGTTTGTTCTGTACACACGTCACTTATTGCACGTCTGTCCGTCCTGGGAGAGGGATTCCTCCTCAGTTGCTCTCCCTGAGGTTTCTTCCATATTTCCCCCACTAATTGTGGGGTTTCTTTTAGGGAGTTTTTCCTTGTGCGATGTGAGGGTCTAAGGACAGAGGGTGTCGTACATTGTACAGGCTGTAAAGCCCACTGAGAAAAATGTATAATTTGTGATATTGGGCTATATAAATAAAGTTGATTTGTTTGCGTGATCTTGGAGTGTTACTGGACAAAAACATGCCACAAGCCATGTCATGGATCGGTGGATGTGGTCCCAACCAGCTTGAATAGATACCATGAGATTCTTTTGAGATTTGGATGAAATTACGTTTTAAAGGTTTCAAACAAAAAAACACATTTTCTCACTTTTTCTTTACTCCCATCTAATGCTATCTATCTATTTATTTCTGCTTCCACCACATAACAATGGAGGTGAATAGTGCTTAAAGCATCAGGAAATTCAACTTGAAAAGCTTACAATGTCCAGGTTGCTGTCGATAACCTACAGACCTCACTCTGAACGTTTTTTATCGAATAGTCTCTCTAATAAAGAAACTGCCCCAAAGAAAACTGTGATTCACTTCCATGCAGGTCACCATGACTCTCATATGGTGATGCAGCTGGTTGTGTAATGGCCCACGTGTGGTTTCTTGCTGTGTCCCACTTAACTGTTGTTGAGTCCACCCCACACAAGAGACCATGTTTGTCAGTGCATGTGAGGGGCCAATAGTCTCAGTATTTAGGACTATAGGCTGTATGACATGACAGTATACCTGTTTCTTGTTTCATGAAGTGATGCAACAAACAGAATGAAAAAGCACCTATGTGTTATTGCTATACAGTGTGAAAAACACTGTTCCTATTTTAACACAACTTTCTATATGAGAGGTAAATTAGGGTTAAGGTGTTGAAGGCAGCACTATAGACCCAACTCACCTTCATTGAATAAGCACAAAAGGAGCACTCTCTAAAAGAATTCAATTAGTCTGGGTTTCAGAAATCTCTCTTGACAGACTCTTCATGCAGAATGAACCCTCCCGCTGTTTGATTCCATTTAGAACAAACATCTCTTGACAGTCAAACACTGTTAAATTATTACTGGGCGGAAGAGGTGCTCAGAACCCGAAGCAGAGATTTAGAGGGCTACATTAAGTAAAAAGGGGCTAGGCGCCCAACTACATAGCATTGTTCTAGGGGCCGGCCTACAGGACAGACTATCCTTCCAACAAAAACGTTTCAGCAAGTGCCCTAAAACGACAAAGTGACAAAGATCTCTATTGGCCATAAGTGTGATGGGACATAAGGTGATGGTGTTATAAAGCGAGACATAGGGTGAATGATGGATCAACTAAACACAGGACTGGAAGCCGCTGTTTGTTTCCCAATTCCAACCAACAGTCGTTTTTTGACCATGACCATGATTGTCCCCAAATTATAACCAAGTATTACTGTGACCATGACGATGAAGGTCCCCTTACCTTGGCAAAGTAATCATTTAACCCAAACAATGATGTTTTCCTAACCATAACAAAGGTTATTTTAACCTACATCAAGCAGACAAATGAACAGTCCCATCAGAAATCTTAATGTGTTGAATGATTTCTGGTTCATGCTTATCTTCTGACTGCTAGATGTTGCAACAGTTGTTGATTTACACTTAGGTCACCTGAGCCAGTTGTGTCACACAACATTGGATGAATACAAAAAGTTTGTGGATCCTGTATATGTCGTCATATTGCTAAAGCTAGTAATTTTGCATCAGCATTACATCCTTTGCTATTCCTTAGGCTAAGGGTCATATACTGGCTTCTAAACAACACATACATGCATGGTATTCACGGCTGCCTGTGTGCTTTGAGTGTACCTTGAGAATTAAAAAATATGAATTGGTGGCAGATGAGGGCTAATAGTAAACATGATTACTCATGGCAACACTCAATGGGGTTACTATATATATTTTTATTTTATTTATGTTAAGATCACATCAGAAAATGCAGCAGTGGTGACAAGCTTTATTACTTTTTCTTCATAATGTTCTGCAACATCTGTTGCTGACCCTATTTCTCGTCCTGAAATATTTCCCTCACTGTTCACATGCTTAATTGCGTCTTGTAGACATATAGTATAGTGTTAATCTCTCAGCTCCAAAGGAATCCAGGATACATGGGGTAGCCATTATGCACACATGAATGTTACATTGTAGAAGTTTGGCAATCAAATGGTAAATGGGCACTTCTAACCTTAAATGAGTATTTGACTACACTGTAGGTTCTGGTCTGTGTGGCAGGAACCTGATGGGAGTGTCCAGTGTTTAGCCTTCTGCTCTGCACTGCTGGAGGCCATGTGATGCTATGAACACGAGCTGCAGCTGCACAGCAGAGAAGAATCTGTTTTGCCTTGTTCCCCACAGACAGGACAACGTTATGTCCTAGATACGTCCCTCTGTCTCAGATGCTATGTTTATTTGGGATTCCGTCACAGCTCTGCTTGGGTGGTTAAGAGGCCTGGAAAACAAAATTGTGTGAAGTGAAGAGAGTGTTTCTGGAAAGGGATTTTGTAGAGCAGCCTGGTTGGCAGAGGGGGGCTGAGAAGGACATATTTTGTAAACAGACAATTTTACAAGGCCCAATTCTCAAGGAGGCCCATACTGTGTCCTGTTCCCTTAAATCAGAACAGCTTCTCCGCAGTATAGTGGCCTTTCAGACACTCAGTCCCTGAAGAAAGGGACAGCTGGGGCCAGTCAAACACTAAAATAATGTGGAACACCCTTGCTTTTCCAGTTAATAAGCACCATATGGCAACAGTCTCTGCTCTCCACCTGCTCTGACATCCTGTCACTTTCTTCACTGCCTGCAATGTTGTAGCAAACTGTGTAAAAACATAATAAAATTTTTAGGTCAGATATCGTCTCAATGTAAATTCCGTAATATACACTGAAAAAGAGGCTGTAGCCCCACTCTACGTTTACATGAACTATCATTAAATGTTAACATTATTTTTTAAATTCAAACAATTATGAGCTCACTGAAAATGTTTAATCTGACAATCAATAGGAAAATGAAATGCCTTTTTATTTATCTATTTATTAGTGGACAAATATTTATTGACATGTGCACAAGAGGATAAGAAATGTGAATAGTTTTTGGCGATTAGACCCCATCATGATATCATATATTTTAGGGAGAGGTGAAGCCGTAAGTAGAATAGGACCCCCCCCTCTATGGAGTCTAGACTGTCATGGATGTGGGGGTATGGACCCAAATGCAGCACACAGGAAACCAGGAACAGCGAACGATAGGTTTATTTACCAGGATTGGCAGGTACAGAGACTCACAGAGGGTGGGTGGAGGTGGAGGGGGGCCGGAGGAGGCATAGCCGCTCTGGAGGTCGGCCGGAGGGGGGTGGGAGGAGGCGTAGCCGCTCTGGAGGTCGGCCGGAGGGTGGCGGGAGGAGGCGTAGCCGCTCTGGAGTTCGGCCGGAGGGGGGCGGGAGGAGGCGTAGCCACTCTGGAGGTTGGCCGGACCGCTCAGGGAGAACGGGAACTGGAGGTCGGCCGGACCACTCAGGGAGAACGGGAACTGGAGACTCGAAAGGGGCCTGGGAGAGGGCTCGGACAGGGGCCTGGGAGAGGGCTCGGACAGGGGCCTGGGAGAGGGCTCAGACAGGGGCCTGGGAGAGGGCTTGGATCGACAGCGGGATCAAGGGTCTGACGCACCTCGGCGGCAGAGAGATCAGGGGTCTGACGCACCTCGGCAACAGCGGGATCAGGGGTCTGACGCACCTCGGCTACAGCGGGATCCGGGGTCTGGCGCTCCTCGGTAACAGAAACAGTGGTCTGGCACAGCCCGACGGCAGAAACGAGGGTCTGGAGCCGCTCGACAGCGGAGACAGGGTCTGGCGCAGCTCAACAGCGGGAAAAGGGGTCTGGCGCAGGTCGACAGCGGAAAAAGGGGTCTGGCGCAGCTCGACAGCGGAAGCCAAGGAATTGCTTGCGGCAAACACGCGGCAGTAAAGGAGTCAAGGGCCACCTAGTGACTGCTCTTGAGGATGTGATATGTATAGAAACAGTTGCTGTCGGACCGCAGGGCCAATTCCTAGATAGTGAACAGGTAGTCGTGCAGCTCAGCTGTGGAAGACAGAACAGATGGTATTGGGACAAACGCAAATTCTACTGCTGTGAATACTTTGGAGCGTGGAGTCGAGTGGCTGGAAGGGGCAAAACGGGAGAAGGGCGAAAGAGGGAATGAAATGAGACAAATAGGATACAGAGGGGGATACCACCTGGCCCTTAACGAGTGCTTGAGCAGTTTGCTGCGCCACTGTTGTGGGCTATGTCGTGACATCATCGGTGTGACGCGCACAGGTGGTGCTGGGTCGGGAACCTGGAAGCAACCTCCTATGTTGCATGCAAAGCTTCTGTACAGGATACTTAGAAAGTGGAAGCCATGAAGAGCTGGAAAAGCGTGGCTTTGTTGTCAGTCTGGTGGAATGGGATTGTTCTTTCCTTGAGGGCACCAGAGGCTGGGGACTGTGCAGTCAGTAATGCTGCTGTGCGGCTGCAGGTTGATTGTCTGGCAGGTCTGACATACAACGTCTGGAAGAGTGGCTTTGGGACATGGATGGTGGAGTGAAGCCCTGAAAGCTAATTGACTGGCCGCATTTGAGAAGAGGTGACTATGGACAGAGGAGATTTGGAGACCACGGATCGATCATCGAACAGATCAGAGTCCAAGGGGTTGAGATCCAGCTTATAGTCCATGGTGAGCAAACTGTTAGAAGTAACACTATGTCAGTCTAAGCAACGAATGCAGTGGTCATGAGAACTGACACAAACGGGAGAGAAGAGGGTTGGACACACCTATGTAGGTCTGCACAGGTGATTAAATTAAAGAGGGAGAGAAATGTGGTCTTGTTCCTCGTTTTCTTTTGCAAGACCCAGCTCTTTCAGGTATAGAAAACATGATACTGCTATAACAATCACATCTTTGTCTTTCGTCAATACCTTTTTGTAATATAGGACTGAATCTTTCGCATGCACACACATTTGTGTATCTGCCTCTTCATGAGTACAGGGAGATACATTGTTTTGACAGATTGCTTGATCGGACTGTGCATTGTCCCCTTTGGTCACAACACTTGTTTTTGTTGTTTGAACGCCAGCAATTTTGTCTGCTAGAAAGTGAAAGACTGTCTCGTAAAATATGTTAGTCTTGTCCGTCACTGTCTGTCTTTGTACTTCCTGTTTTATTTTGTAGTTACTTCCTTGTGTGTTTTCCTGCTTCTCGTCAGTGTCTGCCCTGCCCCTGATTGTTTCCACCTGTACCCACTCACCTCATGTTTAAACAGTCCTGTCTCCACTTGTCTTGTGTCACTTCGTCTTGTGATGTCCTTGTGTCATGAACCTGCGTACCAGCCTTATCAAGAGATTTGTTGTAAATCTATTAGTGAGTATTTAGAGTTTGTACTGTTACTGTACTAGTAAAGAAGTTTGCTTTACACTCCACCTCAGTTCCTGGCATCTGGAGTCTTCCTTCCCTGTGTCTGTGGTCGTGAGAAAGAGCTCCATCTTGTTGGTGTTGACTTGCAGAACGGTCTGCTAATTATTAAGTGTTCTTTTTAAATCTGTCACCCATCATTTTGCCAAAATCTGCACTTAGCTGCCCCACTAAAGCTATCTTCACTTGATAAGCAGTAAAACCGCTCTGCACTTTCTTTGCCATTGTTTTCCTATTGAGAGAGCAGTGCCGCCCGACTAGGCGGAAGCGCTGTCCTTGGCGTGGCGCACCGCTCGAAATTGCCACCTCAAAGTTCTAATTATTTCAACTTTGACCTCGATTGCTGCTTAAGCGGCACAGGCAACCAAGGGAGGTAACCACAGAAACAAAACCAACCAGCTGCCTTCACTGCAAGGCTCTGTTTTTCCAAAGCTTTATTTGTCATATGCACAAAAGCTACAGCGTAGTTGTTGGCAATGAAAATCTTAAGTCCCAGGCTCCTCCAACAATGAAACATACAGTATACTTAAGACATAACAAAAAATAAAGAAGTAAAACAGTGCAATAAAATAGTGCAGGAGACATAATGGTACAAATAAATTGCAGGAATAAGTAAACTATATAATGTACATATAAGATAAAACAGAATTTAAAATACTGTAATAATATATAAATATGTGGATTAAACAGGTGTACTATAAACATATGTAAGTAGTGACACTTCACAGAGCTCAGGAGTTCAACTGTGTAATGGCCGGTGGGATAAAACTGTCTGAGTCTGGTGGTCTTAGCCCGGATGCTGGGGTACCAGGTGATGGGGGTCTTTAATGATCCTGTGTGGCTTCTTCCTACACCGCTGGGTGTCGAGCTCCTCCATGGATGGCAGCTCCGTCCTGGTGATGTCTGAGCAGTTTTCACCCTCTGTAGAGTCTTACGGTTGAGGACAATTAAACTGCCATACCAGGCCATGATGTAACCAGTCAGCATGATGTAGCCAGTCAGCATACTCTGCCTCTACCTCCTCTCTGTACGTCGTCGAGCTGTGTATATTCACAGAGTAATGTGTGAACAGTAGAGGAGAGGGCTGAGCACACAACCCTGAGGGGCTCCGATGTTGAAGGTCAGGGTGGCGGATGTGATGTGGGCCACCCTGGGGTCTGCACGTCAAGAAGTTCAGGATCCAGTTGCTGGTGAGCCCGAGGTCCCTGAGCTTAATGACAAGCTTGGAGGGCACAATGGTGTTGAATGCTGAACTGTAGTTAATGAACAGCATTCTCTCATATGTGTTCCTCTGATCCAGGTGGGAGAGGGCAGTGTGGAGGTTGAGGGCAAAGCCAACTGTAGAGGGTCCAGTGAGGGAGGAGGTAATGAAGCTTTTGACTAACCGCTCAAACTTCATAATGATGGAGGTGAGGGCAACTGGGCGGTAGTCGTTGAGACAGAGGTTTTTTGTCTTTTTGGGGACAGGAACGATGGTGGACTGTTGCATGGCACGGCCAGTGATGTCGTCAGGTCCAGGAGCGGGTTAATCCAGCTGACGGCAGCAGAGAGAACAGATTTAAAGTTTTACAGCAGCAACATGACTGACTGTTGGAGATGGTGGCAAAATCAAGTTGGTTATTGTTTTTAGTCCAGACCACATGTCTCTGATTTGAGAATGTCTGTACAGTAATCCTTGGCTTGACGTCATCGATGCATTTGCCGATGTAGCAAATGACTACGTCTGTGTGTGTGTTCATGTCGTCACCCTCAAACACGTGATCTCCATGATGACAAAGCAGCGGCGGAGAGCAGAGTCTGACTGTTCAGTCCAACGCTGAATTGTTCAAATCACCGGTCTATCCGTTGGAGTTTCTGCCTATAAGCGTGCACCAAATTGTCTGGGCTCTGACCTCTTCTCGCCGTCTCACCACCGTTGGTGATCTGGCCGATGATGGTCGTGCAGCCAGCAAACTTGATGATGGTGTTGGAGCTGTGTGTGCAGCTGTGTCTGCACCCTAACTTGTGGTGAGCGAAGTGAAAATGTCCTATCTTGTCAAGGCATCTTAAGGTTGCTTGTTGGATTCTTTCACCAGAGAGAGAAAACAATGTTATTGAACATTAAAAAGGTCAGTAAGGAAGTTTGCAGGTAACGGGTCAAGCATTTCAGCTGAGAAATGTCAAAAAGCGGTTTGTGTCAAAATAGGAAGTGACTGTGTGTGTCTTCATTTCACTCCAGAGCAGGGATTCACATTCTATCATTTTATTTAGTTAAGTGAAATGAAAATGAATAAGTTGTGTCTGACAAAAAAACACTTTAATGTATATTTCAAATGTTACAGTTGGTTATGTGGGAAATGACATGTAGCATCACAAATATTACATTTCATAGTTCTCAAAGTTGTTTTATGAGCAAGAAATTAGCATTGAAATATATTTGAACCATAAAAACGTAAAGGCACTTTTGTTAAGCCAAAAAGAAAATAACCTTTATTATTTTCCTTCTGGTGATATGTATTCACTCAACATTTCTGGATTTCTAAAGAATGGATCTCACACCTTCATCTGTACATCAATGCTCTATGCTATCAGTGACTCAGGGATGAGGCTGCTGGAATTAAGGTTAGCCAAGTTCGGCATTCAGCAGCTATCTAATGTGAACTTGTTAAACTATGGTATTAGGTTAGATACAGTGTTACGAGGACTTTCCTATAGTGAAAAGTGGACCTGGATTCTGCTGGATTATCAGGCATCAAAACGGTTGGCCCTCTTTGGCTTTCGTGGCTCGCTCTAGTTCAGCCATCATGGGTAGAGGACCCTCATACATGTTGGTCTTGATTGCTCTCAGCTTCTCCTGGTAGTCCTTTGGCAAGCCGTTCTGCTCTGCTCCCATCATGATCACCTGCAGTGGTTGATGAAGCTAAATAAATTGACTGTCCAGTCTTTAGTTTCTCATAACCAATAATAGCCACAAATCTCCACATTTCTTCCCAGCTCATGCACTGTGATTGTTTTTTTAAAATTTTTTTATCTCAGCTGTCAAATGTGTTGAGTTGGACCAGATTATCAGATATTGGATGATATCACAATTTTGTTAAACAAAGGTAAATAATTATTTTAATGAATGAATCATACAACATATTAGTCAGTGGTATACACACACACACACACACACACACACACACACACACAGTATATGTAATCAGATCCATTCTGCTGTTGGCAATATTGTTTTGTGTCCTTGAGACCGCATTCACAACATTTTTTTAAGGCTCAAAGTAGCTACTAACTGGTTCATTACAAGAAACTCCTAAAAAGCTTGGAAGCAGGGCTTGTCAAAGTTAGGATTGACATTTACATAATTAGCGCAGTGCTTGTTGAAAACATACCTGTTCAGAACGGCCGAATGGTATTACTGCTAATACTAACAACTTTGCACTCAACACTGTACTTCCTTGGGTCAGGAGCAATACACCAGCCAAATACATAGTTTTGTCACACACCCAAGTCGCAGCTACTCACAGTCAGAAACACCAGTGAACCACAAACGCACTCAACCATGTTTATTCACCATTCCGCCATGGATATAAGGCCCCCTCTTTGGATGAGTACAGGAATTCCAGGTATGCGCTCCGGAGAGCTATTAGATTACATTACATTACAGGTCATTTAGCAGACGCTCTTATCCAGAGTGACTTACAGTGAACTAACTACAGGGACAGTCTCCTTGTGTGCCTTGCTCAATGGTGGCAGCCTCGTATTGAACTTACAAACTTCTGGTGTTCTATTTGAAAGCCTGACCACTAGACCACCACCACTCCATATATTAGCAGTGCAAAAAGACAATACAGACACAAAGTGGAGTCTGACTACAACTACAACAACTACAACGCTAGAAACATGTGGTCTGGACTAAAAACAATAACAGACTATAAAAGGACAACGAGCTGCTGAGGAAGTGTCTGCATGTCTCCCAGATGAACTGAACACTTTTCATGTATGTTTTGAGAGCTCCCAGGCTGTGGAGGTGCAGAAGACTCAGGATCCCTGCCCACTGGTTTTTAACCAGAAAAGATGTGTGCAAATCCTTCAAAAGGATTAACCCGCTCCTGGACCTGATGACATCTCTGGCCGTGCCATGCAACAGTCCACCATCGTTCCTGTCCCCAAAAAGACAAAAAACCTCTGTCTCAACGACTACTGCCCAGTTGCACTCACCTCCATCATTATGAAGTGCTTTAAGCGGTTAGTCAAAAGCTTCATCACGTCCTCCCTTCCTGACTCACTGGACCCTCTACAGTTTGCTTACAGATTGTGGCAGTGGGGTGTGGTGGCTGTGTTGGCTGCTGGGGATGAGATGGGAGTGGTTCAGTTGGAGGCCAGGCAGCTGGACGGGTAATCAGTCGCACAATAAAAGCACGCCGATAACCTGGTTCTGTCTTGCAGTAGGTTGGGTTCGTCCGGAGAGACGGAACGGAGACAGAGACGGCGTCCGTGTCAGCACCAGCGGCCGCGGTAGTCAAGGCCGGGGAGAACCTGGCACCGAGTGAAGCCACCTTAATAAGCTGTTTACCCTCCAAGAGAACTCTCCGTCTTTTATTTCCCTGTGTGAGCGGGTGAGCTCACATCTGGCGCTTGAACAGGGACTATGTCGGAGGAAGAATCCCCACCCAGTCCCCTGGGGCAAGCACACCAGCTCCTCGTCGTAATGCAGGAGGGCACGGCCACCCTACAGCGGCAGCAGAGCCAGGCTCTCACGGACATTGCGGCCGCTCAGTGCGAGGACCGTGCTATCCTGCGGGAGCTGCTGCAGCGACCGGCCACTCGGGAGGGCGAGTTTGGTGCGAGCCGGCCCAACCGCCGCAAGTCGCCATGCTGAGGATGACCTCCGAGGATTACCCGGAGCACGGCGGAGGGAGACCGCTGCCGGTTCAGGGGTCTCTCCTTCGAGGACGCCGGCCACCCCTTCCCCTACGCGCAGCAGCTCCTAGAGGCAGCAAGGCGCTGGCTTCAGCCAGGGATCAACTCCGCAGAGGACGTCGTAGGGCAGGTGGTACTGGCACGTTACACAAACTGTATGCACTACTGAGCGTCCGCTCCATCCGGACTAGTGTCTATCATCCACAGACAGATGGGCTGGTGGAGCGGTTTAACAAAACGCTTAAGAACATGGTGCGTAAGTTCGTTCACGAGGACAGCCGTAATTGGGATAAATGGTTAGACCCCCTGTTGTTCGCAGTGCGGGAGGTTCCCCAGGCCTCCACAGGATTTTCTCCCTTTGAATTATTGTTTGGCAGGAAGCCACGGGGTGTGTTGGACCTGCTTAAAGAAAACTGGGAGGAGGGTCCAAGCACCAGCAAAAGTGAAATTCAATACGTGCTGGACCTGAGAGCAAAACTCCATTCACTGGGTCAATTCTCAGGCGAGAATTTGCTCCAGGCTCAGGAGCGTCAGCAGCGCCTGTATAACAGCTGGTCACGACTGAGTCAATTTACACCGGGAGATAAAGTGCTTGTATTGCTCCCGTCCGATAGCTCCAAATTACTCGCAAAGTGGCAAGGGCCCTTTGTGGTCACACGGCAAGTGGGGGACGTCAATTACGAGGTGGCACGATCGGACAGGGGGGGAGCGGCACAGATTTACCACCTCAATCTCCTAAAAGAATGGAGGGAGGTGGCCTCTGCCTCTCTGGCTACTACGGTGATGGAAAAAGATGAGTTGGGACCGGAGGTAGAAAAGAAGGACAAATCAGCCTTGTGACAACCATCTTTCACCGAGCCAGAGGGCAGACGTTGGCGCACCACTCTTGCACACCACCACATAGAGACGCCCCCGGGCGCTCACGGCCCTATCGGCTGCCTGAACACAAGAGGAAAATTGTTCAGTCAGAGCTTCAGGCTATGCTGGAGATGGCCGTAATAGAAGAGTCCAACAGTGACTGGTGCTGTCCCGTCGTACTGGTGCGCAAGGCTGATGAATCAGTACGGTTCTGTGTGGACTATGGCAGGGTGAATGAGGTGTCCAAATTCGATGCTTACCCGATGCCCCGGGTCGAAGAACTCCTGGATCGGCTAGGCACGTTTTTACACGACACTGGATTTGACCAAGGGCTACTGGCAGATTCCCCTGTCTCCAGAGTCTAGGGAAAAAACGGCTTTTTCCACACCGTACGGCTTATACCAATTTGTGACTCTTCCGTTCAGGTTATTTGGAGCCCCTGCCACCTTCCACCGGCTCATGGACCGGGTGCTGCGACCACACTCGGCATATGCTGCTGCCTACCTGGATGACGTCATCGTCCACAGTGAGACGTGAGAGCAGGATATGTGACAGGTGGGGCCAGTACTCGAGTCCCTGAGGAGAGCGGGGCTCACGGCTAACCCGAGGAACGGAGGGAGGTATGGTATCTGGGGTACCACTTGGGCGGCAGGCAGGTGCGGCCACAGCTAGAGAAGACCGCGGTCATTGCCGCCTGTCCAGCTCCCAAGACAAAAAAGGAGGTCAGGAGGTTTATGGGGCTGGCAGGCTATTACCGGCGGTTCATTCCGGGGTTTTTGGAGCTGACCAGCCCCCTGACCGACCTGACCCGAAAGGGTGCCTCAGATCCGGTCCAGTGGACGGAGCGGTGTCAGCTGGCGTTTGAGAGGGTAAAGCAAGCTCTCTGTGGGGAGCCGCTCCTGTTTTCCCCTAACTTCGCTCTCCCGTTTGTCTTGCAGACCGACGCCTTGGACAGCGGGCCGGGGGCTGTTTTGTCCCAGGAGGTGGAGGGGGTCGACCGCCCCGTACTGTACATTAGCTGGAAGCTGGCTCAGCGGGAGGTGAACTACAGTACGGTGGAAAAAGAGTGCCTCGCCATACGGTGGGTGGTCAGTGCCCTGCATTATTATCTCCTGGGACGCTCTTTCACCCTCTGATCGGACCATGCCCCACTGCAGTGGCTCCACCGCATGAAGGATGCCAATGCCCGGATCACTTGGTATCTGGCGTTACAGCCGTTTAACTTCAAGGTGATCCACAGGCTGGGTAACCGGATGGTTGTGGCTGACTTTCTCTCGTGTTCGGCAGAGGGGGGGGGGAGTCAGCTTACGGCCGCTGGGCTGAGTCGGGCAGTGGGGGTATGTGGCAGTGGAGTGTGGTGGCTGTGTCTGCTGCTGGGGAGGAGATGGGAGTGGCTCAGTTGGAGGCCAGGCAGCTGGACGGAATCAGGTAATCAGTCACACAATAAAAGCACGCCGATGACCTGGTTCTGTCTTGCAGTAGGCTGGGTTTGTCCAGAGAGAGAGAGAGAGACGGAGACGGAGACGGGACGGCGTCCGTGTCAGCAGCAGCGGTAGTCGAGGGCGGGGGAGAACCTGGCGCCGAGTGAAGCCGCCTTAATAAACTTTTTACCCTCCAAGAGAACTCTCCCTCTTTTTATTTCCCTCTTTTATTTCCCTGTGTGAGCGGGTGAGCTCACACAGGTCCATCGGCCTCACCCTCCACACTGCGCTCTCCCACCTGGATCAGAGGAACCCATATGTGTGAATGTTGTTCATTGACTACAGTTCAGTGTTCAACACAATTGTGCCCTCCAAGCTTGTCATTAAGCTCAGGGACCTCGGGCTCACCAGCGCCCTCTGTGACTGGTTCACCAGGCAGTGTGGGTGGCCAACATCACATCCTCCACACTGAACTTCAACAACGAGTTGAGTCCCTCAGGGTTGTGTGCTCAACCCTCTCCTCTACTTCCTGTTCACGCATGACACCGTGGCTACACACAGCTCCAACACCATCATCAAGTTTGATGTCAGAGCCCTGAAATCTTGGTGGCAGGACAACAACCTCCATCTCAACGTCAGCAAAACTAAGGAGCTGACTGTTGATTACAGGCAGAGAGGGGAAAACGCTCCCATCACCATCAACAGGACTACGGTGGAGAGAGTCAGCAGCTTCAGGATCCTCTGGCTTCATCAGTGAGGACCTGACCTGGACTCATCACACAAACACCATCACAAAGACAGAGAGACAGCAGCTCTTCTTTCTCCGCAGGCTGGGTTCAACATGGACTCCAGGATACTCTGCAACCTCTACAGGTGCACCATCCAGAGTCTCCTGACTGGCTGCTCAGGGACAGTTTTATCCCACAGGCCATTACACTGTTGAACTCCGAAACTCTGTGAAGTGTCACTACTTGCATATGTTTATAGTACACATATCTCTTTATTCCACATATTTATATATTATTACAGTATACAGTATTTAATTCCACTGTACAGTATTTAAAATTTCTGTTTCTCTCCGTCTGTTTTATCTTCTATTTTATATGTATATATTCTACTTTTTCCTGCATTTTACTTGCACCATTATGTCTCTTGCAGTATTTTTATTGCACTATTGTATTACTTTATTTCTTTATTTCATTTTATGTCTTAACTATACGGTATGTTGCATTTTTTGAGGAGCCTGGGATTTAAGATTTCCACTGCCGACAGCTATCCTGTAGCTTTTGTGCATATGACAAGAAAGCCTTTGAGTCTTTAAATCTTCAAATCTTTAAATCTCAACTGTATAGGCTACTAATTGTGTAACTGTGTACTGTGTTTCAGAGTGAAACATTGCTACTTTTACCCGACAAACTGCAATGTAACCAGTAACATTTCTCTAAGATTTTACTCACTAAGTATAACAATTAAAATGATATTACAATATTATATTCCACCTTAAACAGACGTTTAGTAAATGTAAATAGCCTACATCGTGCCTCTATTTCACTCTTCACAAAGTAAAAATTTGAATGCAAAACTTTTGCTTTGTGGTATTAATAGTTTTACGATTAAGTTTTAATTCAGAAAAAAAGAGTACTTCTTCTACCACTGCCAATATCAATATTCTCAGTCAGAGCAGGGGAGCAAAGTAAAGAAAGATGGCGTTTACCTCATGCCCGAAAATCACTAAATCTGCCCCTGAAAAACACACCCAGGTCTTGGCTACTCAGTCACAAACACCGGTGACTTCGATCACTTATATGACACCCGAGCAGAAGACCTGGCAGAACCCACCCCATCAGCTGTGGCCTGCGGCCAATATTGGCAGAACGACATTTGAGATTGCCGTCGACTGGAGAGAAGAAGATCGTAGCTGGCTCCCCACACTTCAAAGCGACGCGCTTCAGTTGAATGGTTAAGTGACTGACTGCGGCTGTGCAGGGCAATGACTTTCATTATGAGTGATCTGTGTGTGAATGAAATAGAGTGAGTATTTATCCACTATCTTACTTGTCGTGTTGTATTTCTTTGTGTTGATACAGCTATAGATTACTTCTGTACGGGGCCTGGGTACTTGCCATGTCATGGCTATGCTAATTACACCTGGTTTACAGTAGTTTATGGCCCTCACCTGTCTCAGTACAGTCAATCCAGATACTCTGGATATGTCTAGTTCAGTACAGTAACTGTTAATTGTTACAGTAATGTTTGAGCATATATGAAGTGGCTTGTGTCTTACTGTTACCGGAACTGCTATTGAGGCTTTGCTAACTCTGTGAAAGTATATAGCATGCCTGTAGGGCTTCACAATAAATGCATCCTGCCATTTCTTCAGTGGGAAAATTTAACACATAACATCAATAGCAGGAAGTTTCCAGTCAACATAAGCAGTAACTTAACACAGTGTTCGTATGTTTGAGAATTCCATGCATGTAATAAGTGTTTTGACTGCTGTGTTAGTGTAAAAGGGAAATACAATCTAATTGTAGTCATCTGATGAGGCTATTTCCTGTTTACAATTATTGGAGTTTAAGAGACATGTAGTTATATTTGTATCACTCCTGACTATTGTTTATATTGGGTTTAGTAATATTATGCATATAACTGCATATAGGTGAAATTAATGTATACATATGTTATCCTTCATTCAGTTGTATTTTGTTATTGTTTGTCTTTATAGAAACTACCATCACAACCACAACCAGACATAACCAACAAGCTGTCACAGCCATGACTGGATACCTGTATGTGTCCCTGCAAAGAGAAGAAGTAAACAGCATATCAACCATCTCTCAGCTCTATATTTCATACTCTAGAGATTTGGCCATAAGTGTTGTTCTGGCCGACACACCGGTGTGAACAGAGTGACAAATACAGAACTAGCGCCCACACTGAGCATGTCTGCACTACACAAACATTAGATGATTTAGAAACGGGACTAGATTATACAAAGAGGGGCTGAAGATAAATGGAGTCTTTCCACCTCTGTACTGTACTGGACCCTGCATTGTTCTGGATGTATCAACTGTGAGCTACACTACGCCAGTATCCAAAGATCACAGTAAATTTGAGAACATCTATAGCTCACACAGTGACAAGGCCCGGTATAACAGAGGGAACAGTATAGTGGACTCTTGCATACACACGATAGAAAACAAAGCTGTGACCACAAAGCCACGCTGTCCCAGTCTGCCTACTGCCTTTCTCTCAGGCATGTTTGGAGCTCTCACATGTGCAAAAGAACAGTCTGGTACTCGAGCTCACTGCTGTCAGATCTGTAAAACGTAGCATGGCAGCGGGGGTGTGTCCTGACTGTTAGGACCTGTTGATCACATAGTCAGGTGACGAGGGGCTTAAGCAGACTGACGCCTTTCCAGATGCTTCACATCGAGAAACGGGTACGAGTGAATAGGTGATGATGCTCCTGACCTCTTTCATATTCTCTTGTCTTCCATATTCAAAACAACAGCATTAAAGAACCATGTTCACAAAGAATCACAAAGAGTGAAAGAGATCCCTTAAAAACATTTACTATGTCATCCATGGGTGACTAGTTATAATTCTATCATTACAAAGTTGTGAAGCAAAATGCAAAATGTAGACTAAATGTAAAGCTTTCTTTGTATTTTTATAATGTAATGAAAATGTTGATATTCCCAACGGCCTCACCTTTTTCCTCTGTCATTAGCCTTTGCATTTCATGCATTAGGTTACCTGCTCTCTAGTTTATGAAATTGTTAGCCCTGGTTGCTTCTAGATGCCAGTAACGTTAATAATCCTTCCATGTTGCCTAGCAGCAAAGAGGTCAAATGATCAAATATTCACTCAAAAAAGCAAAGATTAGAGAAATGCCAAAAACTGAAAACAGATTTGTGTATCAGGCAGTCCTCAGATTGATCTTGTGACCTCTAGGAGGGCCCGACCCCTACTTTGGGAAACCCTGGGCTTAATTACGTAACTGTGTCTAAAGTAGATATACTAGCTCCATCTGGAAACAGCTACAACATTGAAAAGCTGATCAGTATTAAAAATCCGATCTGTCACAGGGGACATTTCACTGTAGAACAAATACTTTTACTTCTGATACTTTTACTTTGTTAATAGTACTTCTCTACTTTTACTAGTAGGATTTTGCAGGACCTTTACTTGTAATGAAGCTTTTTTTTTTACATTGCAGTATTTAAATATGTATTTTACTTAAGTAACAGATCAATCAACAAATAAATCAATCATATTTTATTTATATAGCCCAATGTCACACGATTTGTCTCAGTGGGCTTGACAGGCTGTACAACAAACGACACCCTCTGTCCTTAGACCTTTGCAGGGAAAATCTTTTAGAAACCTCAGGGAGAGCAACTGAGGAGGGATTCCTCTCCCAGGACAGACGTGCAATAGATGCTGTGTGTACAGAAAAACAACATAGACAATCCATATGACAATAATGATTATGGAAACATACATGAAAAAGATGGATCCAGGAGGATGTCAGAAAACTTCCTTGTTCCACCCACAAGCAGGACCATCGCAACATCAGTTTTCTTCGTCTACAGCTAAAAATAATCGCAAGCAAATGCACTATTTCCTCCTATTTTAGTAATGTTTGCCAACTACTAAAGTAGCCAGCTGTTTAAGGAAATGACTGACCTTCTTTGCAAACATAAAACTATATATTTGTGAGGCTTCTTTAAAGATTGACATCTTCAGAAGGAATGAATAGGCATGGGGCTACTGACAGGCTGGTCAGACAGTATTGAGAGACGGACTAACACAAAGTCTATTTGGGTTTTTGTGGGAATTGTTGACAATAAAAATTTAGAATAACATCAGCCTTATCCTTTAAAATGTTTGGAATCATGACTCTCAGGGTTGAAGAATTTGTTTGAAAAGAATCATTTCTCCACCATTAGCTACATTGAAGTGCTCTGAGCCAACAAGCATGGGTGCAGTGAAAGCACTCTTACCTGTAGGTACTGTGGTGATGGTGGGGCATACACACAGCTGTTCATCATGTACGTTCGACAGTTGAGCTCCCAGTGTTTTGTCTTCACCGATAGCTCCACAGGACTGTACGCACCTAACGTCACATTCTCTTGACTGAGTGCACATGCACAGAGAAACACACACATGGTAGATGTCAGTTTCAAGAAAAAACATTTAAGGAAACCCAGGAGTGGACATTAAAGAAATTGATAAATGAAAACTTCACCTGTCTAGAGATTCCAGATCAGACATGCTCAGCCTCCACACCACACCCCACACCTCGTCCCCTGGGCTGTGCTCCATGGTGGCCACACCTCCATGCCACCGGTCACTGGCAAGGCCTTTATGGTTCCCAAACACCAATTTATAGTTCTGAAAAAGAGAAAAGTTGTAATTGTGTACAGCTGGAATGGGATAGAACATTGATGCTCCTGTGATCAGAAGGTACCTTGAGCCTGGCCACGCAGTGTACTGTTGCAGAGGGATTCTTGAGCTGGAGCCGCTCCTTCAGCAGGTTGCTGCCATATGCAAAGTACAGGAAGGTGTGCTCATTCTGCATGTTGTCTCCAGCTTCTGCCAGGGGGAAGATGAGAACCAGGAGAGTTGAGGTGAGGAAGATTATGAGCTGTCAGAGGAAGGCTACAATGACAGAGGTGGAGAGTCGAGCTGAGTCAGCTGTGTGTTTGGAGGAGCAGAGGACTGAGGTGAGAGAGCATCAGATACACGGACACAAATGATGTACTGGCCTTCCAGCACTCACACACCATTCTCATGCTAATCGTATGCTGGGCTCACTGCCATTGAGCCCAATTCACACTCACAATACATGGTTTACCTCATGTGTTGAGCCAACAGCTCTGCGCCATACACAGACAGACAGACAGACAGACAGACACACACACAGACAAACACACACACACAAACTTAAACTTTATTTATTTATATAGCGCCTTTCGTGCAAAGTTGCAATACAAGGTACCTATCAATACAATGAAAATTCAACAATACAATGAGCACAAATACAATGAAAATACAACAATAAACATAGCAAAGTAAAAGGGGGTAGATAAAAGATTAAAATATGTATTTAGTGTATTAAGATTGAGTAAAAAGCTAAGGTAAAAAGATATGTCTTAAAATTTACTTTGAAGGTATTCATAGAGTGTGATTTGTTGCGAATTCGTTGATTTCAAATGAGGAGACTTGACTACGAGTAGATCTGCAACTCAGTTTATTAAAACCTGGTGAATGACAGCTTGGCCAAGGACTCCAAATGTATCAGGAAATCATAGTCAGCGGATTGCTGTTACTCTATAACAGGGGTCGGCAACCTATGGCTCGCGAGCCAGGTGTGGCTCTTTTGA
>CALSBV010012154.1:679716-693165 GCA_943590825.1 Bovichtus diacanthus
GAAGAAGAAGAAGAAGAAGAAGAAGAAGAAGAAGAAGAAGAAGAAGAGCTTCATGTTCGCTAGTAAAAGGAGGGTTGAAGCACAGATAAAGATGTATGAGTAAAGTATAGAACAAATGGATGTTTTCATATCTTTAGTTATATGGTTGCATGCAAAACTAACATGGAATGCACATATTCATAAGATCAACACCAAGTGTAGAAATATTTTGAATGTAATGAGATGTTTAACAGGGGGAGCTAGCAGATCTGCTATTAAAGATATGTATCGCTGATTATCCCTGACAGTGTTAGATTATGGGTGTGTCATTAAAGAAGTTTGGGGTGGTACAACTTTGTTGTGGTGCTTTCAAAACTGCTCCAGTGTCCCCTCTGCAGGCTGAGATGGGTGCAATGCCGTTACCTATTATTATTATTATTATTATTATTATTACCAATAAACAGTTAATGATGCATTACTGGGCAAATCTTCAAGGGCAGTCTGAAGATCCACATCCAACTACAAAGATACTTCTCCCATGTTGGGAGAGAGAAAGGGCTAAACAGGAATGTTTAGACATTAAGTCTGAAAAGATCTATCAGCACCATCACCAGTGACACCACCCTGGCTGTTTCCCTCAGTGTCAATTGATTTTTATATTCTGGAAAAAATGAAGGTGCATGAAGGTTTTGGAAATGTTGCAGTTTTGGTTGAAGATATGTTATGAACATCATATCAAACATATGTCCCAGTGTATACTGATGGATGTAAGGATCCTCATACAGGGAACACAGGGTTTGCTTTCACTATACCAGGCTCACACGTTTCTGTTAGAAGAAGAACTTCAGACATTTATTTCATTTATACGTATACACAGTTGAGATGTTAGCAATTGCAACAGCATTACAGTGGACAGAAGAGTAACAATTAAAAAGGGTTATTCTTTGTACAGATTTGTGTTCTACATTAATATCATTACGGTCGTTTACATCCCACAGGCAGGATATTGTTAATGACATATGAAACACTGTACAGATTTAGCAATATGATCATTGTGATAACATGTATGTGGATTACAGCTCACAGAGGGATTAATTGCGATGAAATTGTGGACGCATTAGCTAGACAGGCTCTGAAACATGAGGAGATCATGGACATATCACTCAGTAAATCTGAAGCAAAAGGAATAATCAAAAGAAGCATCATTAAAGTGAAAAGACAGGAGAAGTGTGCACAGTGAGGACAGATAAAAGAAGCATCTGAACAAGGCTGAGGGTAGGACATACTAGACTTACTGAAACACTGCACTTTAGAAGGAAACAGGATTATATGAGCACTGTCAGGTACAGGAATCAGTGGAACATGTCATTTTTCACTGGCTCAAGTACTATGGAGAAGGAGGAACATATAAAAGAGAAATCAGGAAGCTTGAGATGGAAGAACTGAGTATTAAAAATGTGCTTGACTTGGCTTGGTTAGGGAGACTATTACAATAATTGAAAGAAACTAGGCTGATCAAAATAATTGAGTTTTTCCTGAAATATATTGTTTTGTTTATTTGTTTTGTTTGGATATCGTTCTGGTCTACACTCCCACACAGTAGGTGGCGGTAATGCATCTCAACGCAGGTTGCCACGCGACATAAAACCGAAGAAGAAGAAGAAGAAGAAGAAGAAGAAGATCTGCACATGTGCTGCTCACACACGCCGTCAGCGCAGAGAGAGAACTACAGAGAGGAGGAAGCATAGAGTCCCGACGGCTGCATCGACATAACGCTTTACATCAGATAACATGAGACCAGGTACAGTACATACATTATGTTTTAAGTAACGCTAACGGTGAATTTACTACGTGTATACTTGGCCAAACTGTCCGTTTGAAGTTAAAGGTGCTGCTGTGTGCTCGGCCTACATCACCATGCTGCCCCGTTAACCTCACGGTAAACTGTTCGCCACGGAAAGAAAAGTTTCGCCAAGTGTGTGTACATTTTCTCAGTTAATGTAAGAGACATGCAACGGTTAAGCTCAATGTAGTAATGTAAGGTTAACGTTAGGTTACTCAGTAAATCCGCGTTCAGTAGCTGCACAACCCTTACTATTGTTAATCACACGTGCTCAGCTCCGTCAGCAGCACACGACCAGCCACGTCCTCCGACGTAACCAGCAACACGTGCTTATTAATGAGTACTACTCCCCGTTAATGCATCATTTACGGTTAGTTTGAGTTTTTTTGTTTTGTTGAAGAAACTGTTCTACTTTGTGCCACGAGGCTGCAGCTCGGAAGTTAACGATAGCTTCAGCTAACATTAACTCGAGTCGGAAGCTCGTACATTTGCATTTACCGGAGGCGGTAAGTCCGTGGTACAAAAGTTAAAACTGAACCCCGGGTTGTGGATGTTCGCAGAACTCTGTAATTATTTGCGTGAAGTGGAAAAATTTGTTCACCGCAAAGGAAGCTGCCGGGGCACTGAATGCTTCCCTTTACTGGTAAATCCTGGCCCCGACTGGTTTTATAGAAAAGTCTTAAGCAGGTAAAGGTAAACAATAGATTTAAAAATATATAAATAGTTCAGTGCTGCAATTAATTTCTCCCCGTGGTGTCCGCCTTCCTTCAGTTAATGTTAAAGATACACTGGGGGGCACTAGGGGCGCTATGGAGAAATGTTAGAATCAGCGGGTCTCATGTTGTCCACACTGTAGACTGGTGAGTTGCTAGTGCGTTAAATGACTGCAGCCAGCCAAAGGGAGGGAAAGGAAAGTCATAGATTGCTAAACATGGATGTAAACAATGCAAGTTTAAAATCTTCAGACAATGATTTTTGCAAAGGCAATTCTCTCAGCCTTTATCCCTTGAGGATATGAACAGTATGTCCACAGGGTAAAAAGGACAGGCCACCATGGTTTACAGCCTTTTTTTCTTTTTCTTTTTTTTTTACCACAGCAAATTGTCTATTGTATTCCCCCCTTTTTCTGTCACTTAGCAGCAACTGGGGATGATGTCACTACAGTGTAGTACCACAGCTGCAACGATAAGTTGACTAATCAATTTGTTGGAAAGGAGAAATGCTGCCTTTCTGTTTTATATCGTATTTCAGAGCATATCTTTGGGTTTTGGACTGACAATATGAGACTTTCCACTATTTTCCAAGGATTTTATAGACTAAACTATTATTAAAATTAATCATTATTTGCAGCCCTACACGATATTAAGTTTTATACTTTCTGCAGCAAAGGTCTGTCTGACATGAAACTTGCTTCATGTAATTGTCCCAATCCCATGTAACAATCCCCCGCACATCTGCAACATGTAGGACAGAACCCAAGCAGCCCGGCCTGATGGATCAACTGTTGCAGTCTTTGGACTACATGCTCTTTTGGTATTCCATAACTCCTAATGGGTTTTAAAAATATATATTTCAGGGTTCAGTCCCCGTGGGGGTAGAGGAGGATTTGGTGACCGGGGAGGAAGAGGACGAGGAGGATTCGGTGACCGGGGTGGACGAGGAGGATTCGGTGGACGAGGAGGATTCAGTGACCGGGGTGGACGAGGAGGATTCAGAGGAGGAAGAGGTGAGACTGCACGATGAGAGAATCATGTCATCTGTATTGTCACATCATGCACATATTGTAGTTAATTGCATATGACACGACAACAGCAAAAAGAGTTTTCATTAAAGAACACAAATGCATAATATTTGTGCATTGGCTAACAAGTTGAACTGAATGGTGTTTCCAGGAAATAAATTAACAGTTACAAACACATTTTAAGTATAAGCTCCAATAAAAGCATAGGTGTGTTTTCTTTCTTTATCAGGGCACAGATAACGTTTCTAATGTTGGTCTATTAAAATGCGTATGTTTTTCAGGTGGTGGATTCAGGTCCCCAGATGGTGGAGGATTTCGGGGCAGGGGAACCCCAAGAGGGAGAGGTGGCGGCAGAGGAGGCTTCGGAGCAGGGAGGAAGGTCTTGGTTGAGCCACACAGGCATGAAGGTTTGTATCACTGATTTTATAATTATTTGAGCAGCAACCCTGCTTGGGCTTGATGTTTGGCTGGGATTTGTTTCACTTTATCTTTCTGCTAATGAAGATGTAGTTGTATAAAAGGAAGGTACATCCACCTCCTTTTTATTATTATTTTTTATAGATAAACTGTCTGTGTCTGACTAGATTTACTAACTATATTTCATGGACTCAGTGTGTCCTGTAGATGCTGACTGGTGTTTTTGTCCACTCAGGAGTGTTCATCTGCAGAGGGAAGGAGGATGCCTTGGTGACCAAGAACATGGTGGTAGGAGAGTCTGTGTACGGAGAGAAGAGGATCAGTGTGGAGGTGAGACATTAGCTCAGTTTGGGTAGCAAATCAAACTCATTAAGATCAGAATTGCTTAACTTTGCTGCATTGAAAACTGTTAGTTATGCAGTGTATTAATGATCTGTGTCAAATTTATAAGGACTCATCTGCATCAGTCTTGAAGCAGGCTTTGGAGTTGGCAAGGTAACTTCAGGGTTCACCCTGCTGGCTTTCAGTCCTACTGATGTACACATTACCTGCTCCGGCGCAACCTCCGGAGGTCATGTTCCAGATAAGAGATCAGTTCAGTGAGCAGATCTTAAGACACACAAACAAGAACTGACTATAATTACATGTGTGTACTCGGTTAAATAATGTGTTGCTTAGATGTGTTCTTATAATCTGAACATAATTCAAAGCAGGTTAATATCTTATAAACGTCATACATAGTGTGTGTGTGTGTGTGTGTGTGTGTGTGTGTGTGTGTGTGTGTGTGTGTGTGTGTGTGTGTGTGTGTGTGTGTGGTCACATAGACTGTATGTAGTGTCGGCCTTTGCTGTGGGTGATTTTTAATATATGAAAGCAAAGTCTGCTTACCGCTTTCAATTATGTTATTTATTTACACCACCAGGGTTGCAGCTGAAAGAATAAGACTAAAGTATTATCATACATGTAATCATTACCGCAAGAGGATGAATAAAGTATCTTGTATTCTATAAGAATACATCTAAAGTGTCTAATATCGTAGTTTGCTCTTCATTTGTAAAATATGACGCTGTGATGACAGCACACGTATCCCTGTTTATGATTGGTCGTACGCTGCAAAGCCCGCCCCTTTAATGTCAGACTGAGATACCCTGGTTCACTTACCGAGCTGATGCCCACCATCATAGGAGTGCTGAGTGGGATCAGGGTTGTTAGGGTTAGTGAAGCCAGACAACACAAAGACATCCTGCCTGTGTTGAACTCCCTTCATAGTGCAGGCCTCTGGTCTTGTGAAATCAGCAGCTATGGTTTTAGTGTTATGGCAAGACTTTGTAAAATATTTGCTGTTTTATTCCTTATCTGTTAGGAAGGAGAAACTAAGATTGAATACAGAGCCTGGAATCCATTCCGCTCCAAGCTGGCAGCAGCCATCTTGGGAGGAGTAGACCAGATTCACATCAAGCCCGGAGCAAAAGTCATGTACCTGGGAGCTGCCTCTGGCACCACCGTGTCCCACGTTTCTGACATTGTTGGACCGGTGAGTACTAGTGTCTCTCTATGCTTTAAATTGTCTTAATGTAATACTATTTGGGGAAATCGGTTGAAATTCTTTCAATTTCAAGCTCTCTACTTAAAATCGATTCACCTTCACTTTTTTACGGTAAAGCATGTGGGTGCAGACTGACTTCATGGTGCATTCAGGTATATCTTTTAAACTCTGAGAAACTCAACCTGTTGTTGAAGTACCCTCTGCCATCTAGTGGATTATATGTTCTGCAGTTTATTCCCTGGTGAAGTAAGTTATCGTTGTTACATTTAAAAAAAATATATATATATTTGACCATAGTTTGGTACATTCTGGAAAATATGGTGGCTATATTACGTGTGTGTTTTTTATATATATATATATATATATATATATATATATATATATATATATATATATATATAATTTTTTTTTAAAATATATTTTATATATATTTTTGTGTGCGTTACAGGACGGGCTGGTCTACGCTGTGGAGTTTTCCCATCGTTCGGGTCGTGACCTTCTCAATGTGGCAAAGAAACGCACCAACATCATTCCAATCATCGAAGACGCCCGTCACCCACACAAATACCGCATGCTGGTTGGTAGGTAGTCCTGAGTCACAGCAGCAGCTCCAGAGTTGTCATGGTTCCAATAGCAGTCTGTTCTGAACAACAGAATCTACTATGAATCCAATTTGACCAATTACCCAATGCACACTGTTGACTTTGCATCATTGTCATACAGCTTGATATTTCTGCTTGTCAGAAATGGCAATATACAGTGGGGAAAAAAGCATAAAGCTCATCAATATTAAGTTAAATTGGATCAACTGCAAGAGAAATGTCCAAATCTGTCCCTCTCTAGGCATGGTGGATGTGATTTTTGCTGATGTTGCCCAGCCTGACCAGACGAGAATTGTTGCTTTGAACGCTCACAACTTCCTGAAGAACGGAGGACACTTTGTTATCTCCATCAAGGTACACTGAAGTCCACCTCAGCCGGTGGCAGCCGTAACATAAAGTACTAACTCCAGGTTTCCTCTTGGTAAACTAGTTTTGTGATGGTGAAGTCTAGAGGTGCCTTAAAATGTCCAAGGGGCGTGCGTCCCCTGGACCTGATGGAAAATTGGATGCTTTTTTTTTTTGAAGAAGAAAAAACCCAATATTTAAAGATGCTGTTTGACCATCAGAGTGGGCTCAATAGACTGAATTATAAAAAATAATAAATGTTTCAGATATTGTTGCTTGCAGTAACATTTTTACATTTAAGTGTTCATTGTGATAAAATCCACAGGAATTGTTTGATTAGTTTTAATCTGTTTTTTGATACTGAGTGTATTGTCGGCTTTTTTTTTTATTAAATCTTTTCTTTTAGGCTAACTGTATAGACTCGACAGCGGCTCCAGAGGCGGTGTTTGCCTCAGAAGTGAAAAAGATGAGTGGTGAGAACATGAAGCCACAGGAACAGCTCACACTGGAGCCCTATGAGAGGGACCACGCAGTGGTGGTGGGCATTTACAGGTAGGGCGACATCACACTGGTCTCACAGAAAGACAAATGTGTACAAATTGTTTTAAATCATTTTTTGGCCCTTTTCCAAAAGGGTCGTTAATTTTTCCTCTAGGTATTGCCTGAAAAAGGGGCCTTGGTAATTTATTACTCTTAATAGATTCAATGCTTGAAACTAGGATTTACGGTATTACTTTTAAACTATGAATGTCTGCCACAACCTATTAATTGAGAGCTTCAGTTCTACTTTTCTAAGTCATTAGGTATATGCATCTTTAAGTATCTAGTAGTCTTTTCATCCAATCCTAGCTGGTAGTTGCGCTTGTTGTCTTTTCATTCAATTTTGGACTAATTGGCCAATGTTCAGATGTGGCGGAAATACAAACAGGAATTCACAAAAAGAGGTTTTAGTCCAGTGATTCTCAATAGTTTCTTCAGTTAAAAAAAAAAAAAAAACACGTTGCATGACAACTCTAGTGTACGCTGTGTTAACTACAGCACCATCTGGTGGAATGTTTAAACTGACATTTTCACCACATGACTTAAAATAAAACTGCTAATTTGAATTGTCGTGGTAGCACAGTGATTTAGAGAAAGCACAACCTGTGCTATCGGCTGCTTCTGCTGCGTCAACTGAACGCAGGAATGCATGTTCATGGTACGGCTTCAGAGCTCTGACTGAGATTATCAGGTTTAGAAGTTTCACCTTCCTACTAATGTTCCCAGAGTTGAGAAATGGTGACAGGTTGACTCATGCATCCAGGCCATCCCCTCCTTACAACCCGCTGCAGTCAGCGCTACACATGCTGTACAGTGCCTGCTCTTTTTCATATACTGTTGTAACATGCTCATTTCTTTCTCTCCTCAGACCTCCACCTAAAGACAAGAAATGAGGTGTGGAAGAAGGCTCAGGGACACTGATTACCATTTTCAACCACCATCTTATTTTTATACTTTTGAGTGTCTATTGCCCTCCTCACCACTGCCTGTCATGCCATGAAAGCAATCGGGGTCAGATTCATACGAGTTTCCTTTTTTTTCCTTTTTTTTAAAGTCCTGACAGTTAACTGACAAAACATCCAACTGCTGGAGTCTTTCTATCATGGATAAGGTTGGGAGAACAGAACATGACATTTAGGGACATTTAAGATGCAGATTCTCATCAAAGTTGATTGCCCAATTGGAGCAAGTCTGTCTGGTTGGACCACCCTTATTTCACATCTGTTATGCACAAGTGATGCGTATATAAGGTTTGTGTGCAACTCAACACCAAGAAGACTAAATGACTGGTCACGTGTTAAATATCCAGTTTTTTGTAGTGTTCCCCATCCTTGAAAGAGTTGAGGGAATCTTTTAATTCAGCTGTGAACAAGGTACTATTACCCTGAGTATTTCAACAGACGGGATGAACAGTTTATCTAAACTTAGTTGAAAGACTTGCGCCAGTTTGAATAACTACATGGTTTGATTTTTGGCTCCAGTGAAGTTTGTTGTTTGGTCAGTACTCTTGTTTCAATATTTTATCACTTCTCTGTCCTCCTGATCCTTGTTTTCTTTTGTGTGTGTTTCTGAAACCCTGCTCTTCTGATGACTGCCTTTATCAGGGTGCTTCTGATTCCAGACAGCACAATCCCATATTGGTAGACATATCCCAACTGTTCACACATTATATGCCTCAGAAGGCTAGTATTTTTAGTGTATAATAAGTTCTTTCATAACTTATGTATGGTAAAATAAACTTGGTCTTAATGTGTGTATATTACCTTTACATTGTAGGTAAGGAACCGTGTTAACCGATCTATTAAGTGGCGAGGGGGTAAACCCTGCATGTACAGACATATATATAGTGACCTTTTCACTCTGACTTGTAATTTGATAGTATTGCATTTGTTTTGGCAAGGAGGAGCAGAAGGATGTAATTTGCAACAATTTATACTTTTAACAGTATATTTTGTTTTGATGTAACAGCATCTTTGTTTTAATAAAATGTGTATGATTGTTCTTGATTGTTATCTTTGACTTGATAACAATGTATTGCTAGCAACATAATGGGGGACACTGTACACAAACTATTTGTCTTTTTTTCTTTTAAACGGTGATTACGATTTTTCTTGATTTTATTTATTTTTTCAACTATTGGACGCCCTCCTGTCACATATGTCCAAGTGTCCGTTCATTGTTAGTGCAGCATCTCCAGATGTTCAAATGTCCATACTGCTATCGGTAAAACATGGATTTATAACTCATAACTTTATGGCTGCAGTCCTCTAATTTGGGCAACATTGACTTCTGACACTGGCTGTGTGTTTGCTGCAGACGATATTGTTTCAATGTAGCCATATGGTTCATACACTATTAAACCTGTCAGTCTGGGTAACTTTTTTTGCTACATTAAAACCAATTACGAACTATTTTAGCGATCAGCTGTTGGAAGTTTCTTGTATGTCGGCGCTGGATTTGTTTTGGCAGCCATTTTGTGGGAAATGTCTCTGGAACGCGCTGGGCCGTACTTGCCTGGTGTCGGGAGTGCGCTCTCAATGCAGCCCCTCTCCTTTGACCGATATTAACATCACGGAGGGGCTGGCCAGCATAGAGCTAGCTGTGCCTGCTAAAATATATTTAGTTCTTCATAGCGTCTGCCTGTATTGTCCAGCTGCCAATCGGCTGGCCGTTGCCCGCCAAGCAGCCTGCAGTGTGCGGACTGTCTTCCTCCAAATTCCAATGGCAGTGTTATATTAGACGGCTAGCATGCTAGCTAATAGCTAGCTAATGTTAGCTTCTTGCCTTTACATTAATAAAAAAAAAAGCTGACGGGTTTCTTAATCCAACTGGCCCACGCTGTAATTGTAAGGCTGCATCTTGTATATCTGACAATGAATCTCGAACGACTAAATGAAGTTTGCTGAATAGAAAGAAGACTGAGTTCGAGGTGTTCGTGGTTGAGGCGGCGGGCTGCCCACCTCCCCTTAGGCACGGCTAGCTGTGTTGCGCCGGCAATCAGTCCCCATCGACACCCGCTCTCTGAGCTCCGGAGAATAACGCAATTTTACTGGGAACTAATCTCACCGGGATTTAATCGGCAAATAATTCTACAACACATTATTTGGATTTCGCTGTGGAAGAGGGACGACTGACCCGGGGGAGGGGGCTCGGTTCGTGTGGACGGAGGGAGATAGGGGTTCCGAACATGGCTGCTACGCGGAACTTGGTTCGACACACCGCCTGAGGTAAGAAATAGCCGGTCGGCCTTTTCTGCTTTTATTATTCATGTATGCATTTGGGGCTAGTTGGTTCTTGTCTTTAATATGCGTGACAGTCAAATAGTGGTAACGGTGCCTGGTGGCATAATGTTACCCCTTCCTACGTTATTCGCCCCTGTCACCCGGCCTCGTGTCCCCATTCCTCTGCCACTGCTGCTCAGATGGCTGATGGGGCAAAATGCAGGCTTCGGTGAAATAGGTGCGTTAACGTCGGTGTTGGACAATGGATCGTGTTGAACAATTAAGGGTTTGGGTGTCGTAGCAACAGTAGCTGAAACGTGCATTATGATGATGGACTACACAACGTTACCCCGTTTTATAGTAGCATGCAATGTCCTCTAGGTCTAACGTTAGGTTATCAGCCCCTTGCCCTTCTAGTTTACCTTGTGACCGTTTCTAACAGCTAACCGTGTGTGTGTGTGTGTGTGTGTGTGTGTGTGTGTGTGTGTGTGTGGGGGCAAGCTTCAGTAGCAGGGGTATCGCGACACCAAATAGAAAGGCATATGCCGGTTGACTAAAAGGGAGAGATGTGGGATGGATTGATGTGTTGCTACATAATCGGGACGTCTTGATAGCCCCTAGTATACAGTAGGTGGTTATAGCCTGATGTGGCTTGTGGATGGCCAGCCAGCAACCCCCGACTGTCCTCTGCAGATCTGCAGCAATCATCTGCTATAGCAGCTAACGCTAGCCGCTAGCTTAGCTACCGCATCAGCCCCAGCCCCTACCCTGCCCTGGAGTAGAGGGACACAGGCAGTCAGCTGTCGGGAGATGGCTGCTCATAGGAAAGGAACAGGACTATGATGGATCATTGCTGATGCACAGCTGGAAGACATCTTGACATCTCCTGTCTGTCAATCCATATGGTTCTCTGGTCCTCTTTCTGTCGTTGCTAAACAGAAGATGTTGTAGTCGTTACCGATTTAAATAAGGAGGTTTGTCACAAATGATGTTGATCCCACTTGTGGTTAACGTTTTCACATTTATCTCTCAAAATAGAAATTTCTCCCCTACCACTTTGGCTTTTCTTTTTTTTTATTCATTCTTTATCTTCTCATAACGTCTTGGTAATATTGAACCTTTTAGTATGCATAATTGTTTACTCATTTGTCCATCATAAAGGCCATATATATATATATATATATAGGCCATAATGGAAATTTCAGAGGAGAAAGGACACAATTCTCAGGTTGAAGCTTCTGTCAGAAGTGTTTAACAGACCAGTGAAGACAAGCATATGCGATATATGAGGCTTTGACTTGTAATCCAGGCAGTTGCAGTTCCATTGACCTACACAGAACTATCAATATTGTTGATTCTGTTACCATAAAAACTAGTATTGACACATTTATTTATTAGCATGAAAACCAGAGACTGAAATAAGTCTGAATGTTTACCGAATGTTGCTTGTAGTTTGTTCTGTAGAAATCCCTTCACAGTATTGGTTGCACCATCACAGACGATACAGTGAAAACATTCAGTTTATGCTGACTGCTAGTTAAGGCACTGAGCTCTGTTCATAATGAACCATGTTCCAGCTGAACCTGCGGCTTAGTTTCATTCAGCCACTATTAGGTAAAAGTGGGAAAAACACCTGTGCCCAGTCGGCAGATTAGCCCACAACATTGTCAGTGTGTCACAACCACTTAACCATCGCCACCACCCTGAGCATGTATAAATACTAAGAATTCTGAGATGACAATTACGATCAGTAGCTTTCACTGTATCTTATAATTGGACAGAAAAAGGCCAAAATAACAAATTAATATACATTGAATATAAATGTAAAATTAGTTAACTTTGTTTTACGTTAAAAGATACTGTGACATTGATATCTTGCAATTTGTCGTCTGACAATATATTAGAGTATTGCAAAGTATAATGCCACAATATTCATGAGGATATGTATTCCCAAGCTAAACAATTTATTTAATATCAAGTCAAATCTTGTCAATTGGATCCCTGACTGGGTGCATAGTGGGGGTGGAGCATCTAGGAGTGGCTCTTGTAAGTGCCAGTCTCAGTGTTCTCGCTCACTCCAAGATAACGCTCCATCCCACTGACACAATGTTAAGTAAATTGTTGGCTTGCCCTGACCGCTGGAGTGGTTTTGCAGTCTGTGTCTTTTGGCATCAAACGGCCAATGGACTTGTTCTCAGACTGTGTGTGACAGCTTTGACACACCAATTTCAACATGTTCTAGACTCCGATAGACTAATCCAAAAACTTACAAGGAACTCTGGTGTCACTTATTTTTCTCTTCATCCTCTACTTTCTCTCATGGTCCTGTTCCTCTCTGCTTCTGTCTCTCTACAACTTGGTGTAACAGCACTGTGAAACAACATGAAACTTTTAAACATTTAAACTTGAGTGGAAGCATCTTTGCTTCAGCTGCTGCTGCCTGTGGATCTGTATCTATTTGCCTCTGTTCACGTCTGTCCATTGACTTTACGTGCATTCCTGCTCGCAACTGAATGACAGCATTACCACATTTCATCTAGAAATTGCAGTTTGTGGCTGTCTAAGGTGTGTGTAGACCGTCAGTACAACCAAGTCCTAACATTTACTTTTTATCATAAGAAGAAATAAATAAATAATACTTTTTAAGTAATACAACTATATATACATATGTATGTATGTGTGTGTGTGTGTGTGTGTGTATATATGTATATGTGTGTGTGTGTGTGTGTGTATATGTAAGTATATATATATATATAATATATATATATATATATATATATGTACGTATGTATATATAGATATGTACGTGTGTGTGTGTGTGTGTGTGTATATATATATATATATACACATATACGTATATATACATATATATATATATTATATATATATGTATATATATGTATATATGTATATGTATATGTATATATGTATATGTATATATGTATATATGTATATGTATATATGTATATATGTATATGTATATGTATATATATGTATATGTATATGTATATATATGTATATGTATATATATGTATATGTATATATATGTATATGTATATATATGTATGTATATGTATGTATATGTATGTATATGTGTATATATGTATATATGTATGTATATGTGTATGTATGTATATATGTATGTATATGTATATATGTATGTATATGTATATATATATGTATATATGTATGTATATATGTATGTATATATGTAT
>CALSBV010012155.1:2500-42419 GCA_943590825.1 Bovichtus diacanthus
AAACAAATAGGTTTGATTTGCAAACCTGCTAAACCTGTTGCTATGTTTTTGTCTCCCTATGGTAGCAATCCAGGCGCTGCGCTCTGTGCTCAACTCTTTCTGTGTGGTCAACAGGAAGAACATGTTTGTCTATCAGGAGCGTACCACCAAATCAGTCTTCTACCTCAGGTTAGACTCATCATTGTTCTTCTTCGCTTTCTCACTTCTTCACTGGATTTCAATCTTTCTCCATTACGGTTCGCAGTTTTATTCAATATGTTTTTCTCAAACGCACAGTATCTTATGAATCCTTCTTTACATGCAAGGACTTTGGGAGGGCTGTTGTAACACATCTCACCTACAAACTTTACCCTCAAAGCAACACTGAGATTTGGGGAACAGTTTCCATCAGTTTCTTAGAAGGAAAAATACATCAACAGATTTTCTTAAGGCAGCAATATAGTAGAAAGGAAATCAAACACTGCTGTCAACACCATTTGTGGATGCCCCGAGCCAGATGGTGGAGCTTCCACATCACATTTTTAACTGTGAGGTTGGAGGGAGCATTGTATTCTCGCAGTGCTGCTCACACAGTTCATAAATCATCTCACAACTTCAACAGGGCTGTGCTCAAAGTGATTCATCACGGGAGTGAGCAGAAGAGAGAGTAGAACCATGCAGTTGTGAAGATGTAACACAATTCATCATGTGACATTGTCGACCACTTTATGTAGGTATAAGTTATGTATGATGAGGCTGTTTCATAAAGCCCCATCATACATAACTTCAGTTTACTGAATATTCTCTTTCATAATGGAGGTTGTGCTGAGAACAGAAGTCCTACATCACGCATCCCGTTTGTCACAAATTGACATGGGCTGCAATTATTACCGACTTCAACTGTGGAACTTAGGTCTTTGTCAAAATCAAGTATTGTACAGTATCCCAGTCCACATATGTGCTTCCAAATGCGCTGAAATGTATATATATTTTTGGCATTCGGCCACTTTAATTTACTTTATTAGCTTTATTTCAATTTAAGCTAATCAGTAAGTGCTGACACAGCAGCCTTCATATGGTGAAACTGCTGTTTAAATAGCTTCAGATTGGATCTCTTGTAATTTTAATAGAAGCATTTCTGTTTAATTTCTTCTTCTTTTTTTGACATGATATGTAACTGGCTGTAGCATTGTAGTCAAACATCAGCTCTGTGCTGTCTTTAAGAAACAGCTTAATCCTTGTTAGTGAGCCCATTCATGCCAGGCTTCTCACTATAAAGCCCCCTTCTTTATGAAACACCTTTGTGGTCTAATACAGGTCAGCTGGTCAGGCTGGTCAGCTGGTAAGGTTAGGTCAGCTGGTCAGGCTTGTACACAGCACCAATGAAAACTAATTTGAACATGTTCTTTGCCACAGTTTCACCATTTTCCTTGAGCAAACATGACATATTGTATTTAGATGCGTCATGCTGCCTTCGGCTTGTAAGTTATCATTTGTCTTTGTTGTTCAGTTTCTAAGAGTTGTTTACTGACTGTGCTGTAATTTACTTTGGTGGAAACATTAGTAATTAGTGAGAGTGGCTTTCACATACAGAAGATAGAAAATAGTGGGACAGATAAGAGATAAGGATAGGATAGTCAGTGGGTGACATTTGATGAATGGCAGAAGATTGTTCTAAAATAAGTGCACAACTATTACCAGTGTACTCACAAGATCATCAGCTTTCATACCTGTTGCTTGTGTTTATCTTTCCAGACTTTGTGAAACGTCGCTAACAGGGAAATACTCCGACGTGGATGGAAACCTCCACATGACTCGCTCCATTGGGCTTGCTCGGAGTCAAGAGCCGTTCTTTTCTGAGGAACTTATGGTTAGTGAACAAATGTAGTATACACCCATTTTGACGGTAGACGGCAGTCCATTTTCAGAATTGATATTGGCATGTGAATCCAATATGAACACTCAATGAGACATGACTTATTTGAGCCTTGACTGCCTGAAGAATCTATTTGACCTGAGACTTGTCCTCAAAAGACTTGAGACTTGACTTGGACACCTGAAGTGACAGAAAACGTAACGATGACCTTTGGAAACAGCAAAGCCTTGGTGTTGTGGGTTGCAATGACATATGGAGTCAGATCAGTCTCAATATTATTAAATGCACAAAGAAGGATTCACAAATGTATTTTGGGATTCATATATAAATTATTCTCCACAAAATATTTTTCAATTCACACAAAAATCGTTACTTTTGTAAAAAAATGTCAAACATTTGGTTCACAAATATATTTCTGGCACACACACGTTTTTGTTTTAAATAAACGTGATAGAAATCCACAAGTATAGTCATTTAAAAGTATTTGAAATGACAAATGTTGATAAGTTTATTAGAATGGATACAGACACTTGTTTACCAGCTCTGAAGTAGAATGATTCATTTGTGAGTTACCAAGAGTAGGGCAGGATTTTGGTATGCATTGGCTAGAATATATGCACATTTGTGGGTTACATGAGGATGCCAAGCCCCTGCACAAATGCTTCACACAGAGGTGAAACTACCCTGAAACATACCAAATGAAAGCTGTTTGTTAAAGGTCAGTCCGTGTAATCATTCTCAATTCACTTTAGTGCTGGTGCCAAATAGATGACATCATTGGTGTGTCTTTTCTCAGGGCTCCAAGTCTTCTCTGGATGGCTCTCGGCCAGTTGGACAAGTAGACAAACACATCCTGCTGTTGGTGCATGGAGTGGGAAACACAGGTAAGAGCTGGGAAATATCAAGGGCTGATAATGATTACAATTTTTTATATTACAAAAATCAGTTCATGATAAAATGGTGGAGTAGTAATAAAAAATCCAAGGTAAAACCAAGATTTTCACAGGCATCCAGTTTGTGTCTAGCAGAAGGCAGCTTCACCTCACAGAGATTCAGTGGTTTAGGGGGGTGTGAAGGAAATGTTTTGTTGGAAAAAACTTTACTCAGGTTCCAAATTAAAGGAAATAATTTTTACTTAAGATTCAGAATAAAACAGATGATGGCCTAAATGTATGTTGTTTGTTAGACCAGACTCATATTCAAGGATTCAAGGATCATTTATTGGTATTATGCAACAGAGGTTTGCACAACAAAATGCAGTTGTAGCTTAGTCTATTATGCTACACATGAAAAACATGACAAAACAGAACAGAACAAAAACAGTAGTCGTAGTGCATTCCTGAAGTGCAATTTTTTGATCATGCAACAGGAGGAATGTAAACAAACAAAAACACTTGTGAATTTTCTGGGCACATAATATGACCATCATCTTAAGCATAAAAAAATTAGACATCAGGGAAACATTGTCCATCAACTGAGACATTTGAGCATTATAAATGTTAACACAGAGTCCGCCTCCTCTTGTCTCACTGGAGTCCTGCGCTCGTCAAGTGCAACAGCTTGACCCGGGATGTTATGATGGAGCCACACATTCCTGTTGCCGGGTTAGCCGGAGTCTTATTTTCCTGCGACAAGACATCGACCAGAAGCAGGCTGGGTAGTCGAATAGCCTTATAATTTCCTAGCTGGGTTAGCTTAGCTCCCCTCTTGGCTCTCCTCCCTCGGTGGTGTTTGGTCCGGCAGGTCTGGCTCACTGGCTGGGTGGTTGGAAGATGCGTGAGCGGTTATCGTCTCATGGTCCGCTGCACTTAATCTAATCTCCACACTTTCTTCTCCAATGTTGATGAGTGTATTCCTGTTATATACCATACTTGCTCCAGTAAAAAAAAGATGAAAAGAAAACAATTCAAACAAAAATGTAGCGAAGTTTATGGGAGCTACCGGCGACTGCATCTATACAGGTACAATACATGTTCCACAATTGCCATAAGACAATATTGTAGTTTACTTAATGACCAATAAGTAGAGTCTCAGTGTGTTACTGATTAAAATACATTGATACATTGTTCAAGGCAGTTAAGAAGGCTCAGATGATCAAGATCCATAACTATATAGAGTTAGGTGTCATCAATACAGCATGATGAGTGGTAACGAAGACTGAAAAGTAGTGGAATCAAAATTGAGCCATGTGGCACTCCATACAAAATATTACTTAAGAGCTGTGACTGAAGTTCCCACCAATTTTTACAGCCTATCAAGAAGAACATTTTGATTAGAAGCTGATCTAAGGTCCAGATTTAGAAGAATACAGAGTTTGTTTTTAGTCACAAACTGAAGCTAGTTGAGTCCTAATTTGATTTTGTCTAAAGTGTGTTTACAACTGCATTTTTGGTTGTGTGGGAAAAACATTCTGCAAGGAATGATTTAAAACCACAAAGCTGATAAGTCAACAAGCAGGCAAAAACCTTTCTAAAGATATTGAAATGTAGGGATACACGTAACATGTTGAGAAGTGCACTCATTACTTTGCTTCATGGATTTTTGTCAATAGTACTGAAGATTTGTAATAATATGTTTGACATTAGAACTGGATTATCAATTCCTTTGCCAAGTTCAATTTAGAGGATATTGTACTTTTATCTGAAGAAAAACTCCTGCTAAACTAAGTGGCTTTGTCCACTGACAGAGCAGGCATTTGTCACCTACTGCTACTGACATCTTTTGTAAAAGAAAAGGTCCTGCGAAGTAGGGCTGCGACTACCAAATTGGATTCAAATAAGATACTTTTATACAGTATGTCAAAGTCTTTTCAGTTATTTGTGCTTGTGTTTTGACTAACCAGGATATATATGAAATAACACTGCACAGCTGATATCAGTGTTTTAAGGTTTAGAGGATGATGCTGACAAAAAACAACAATGTGTTAGTTTGTCTTTTTACTCTCGGATTTAGGACGTACATCTTTAAAACACCTCACAAATACATAGATACATTCTTTTGACAAAGATCACAACATAAACATTTTTTTTAAAAAGTATTATTCTTTTAGTGACTCACTTTTAGTGTTCTGGACAAACTGGTATGGAGCAAGCTGTTCTCTTTGTAATTGTTTTGTTAACATTTAGTTTAGAAATTAGTTAACAAATAGACATGACATAGACAAATAAACACATAGGATGGAATTACTTATAATCATCACCATGCATCATGCATGCTTTCTGGATTACATAGGCCATCCACAAATCTTTGTTTTGTAAATTATACAAATTATAATACCAATAGCAATCATATATCATGGGTATAGCTCTTTTTTGCAATAAGATTGCTAGCAATTTAAGCCAACAACACAATGAAGACCGCCAATAAAAAGGGTCAAATAAAAAATCATCAGCTAATTATTCAAACATCGTCTTTTAAGGTCTGTTCTCCTTCCACTTCCTCATCATAGTCCCCATACCTTAAATATTAAGTCTGAAGGAGTCTTCAAGCCAGTCAGTTCCTGTGTGTGCATTCACTCCAGTCCAATCACAAGAAGGGTCATTACCATGACAACAATTCCCACTGTCAATCACTGACAAGCTTATATTAACAACATTTCAAGTTGCAAGAAAAAGGAAGTTGATGAAGAGAACAGACAATGTTCTCCTTTAGTCCAGCACTAAACCTCGTACAGCAGCTCGACCCATCAACACCCAGATCACTAACTGTAGACAGTCGCACCTTTTGTGCCCACGTTACAGACAAACAGTCAAGCCCCCACGCTGCCTTATTGAATGTGTGTAGTTTTAGTTAAGTTATATAGGCTGTTGAAAATGTTTTGTCATATTTTGGACAATGTATATAACCTTATGTTGCTGTGCTGTGTTGCCATTGGCCTTGATCTCAACCCAATACGAATGTATATGTGGGCCTGTATTAAAAATAGGTTGTAAGAGTTTGTGGAGCAGGCTGCTGTTCTCTTGTGGATGCCTTGATGGCACTGTTGTACTGGGGTTATTTGTCTGTTTTCGACAGGCTTGGATTACATCAGCACTTTCTCAGAAACACAGCTAATTAAAATCCTTGTCTGCTCCTCCGCTCACTGTACTTTGAACTTACTATCTTTATTTTGCAACATCTCTGGATAGCTGTATTGTAACCCTCATTGAAGTGTGAATGTGTGTGTTTTTGTATAGTACAACATCAAGATGTCTTTAGTTAGCAGGAGAAAATAATAAGTCAAATACACAGCACTTCATTTTTAACCCTAATAAATCAAATACTTCCTTTCATTGTTAGGTGTTGAGAACATTCATGCTCATAATTGAGCATAAATGTTTATTCTTGACCTTGAGTAATTTAATTATGGTCAGTTTCCCAGCTTTCCCAGAGCTTTCTTAATGGATGGAGGTTTATTTGTTGAACTCTACATAGCTTAGTCGTCATATTTAAAAGTCATGTGATAACAATTGAGCCTAACCACAACAGAGAAAACTCCACTAAGGAAGGCCAAGAGATGTGGTTAAAAGCTCCATACAATACTAGGGAGTGCACCTTGAGTTAAGGTTTTTCATAAATACATTTCTGTTGACTTAATATGATCAGACTACTTGTATGGACTCATCTTGACCTAGAGCTGGAATAACACCTCTTCTGCTCACTTCTTTTATTCTGCATCTCCTATGAAATGCTTTTGAATTGCAGAGAATGTCAACTTTGTTTTGATACTCCATAATAAAAGCATCACAAAGATATGCTTGGACCCAAAGTCAAAAGTTTGAAAAAAACTTAACTTAAGTTTTTCAACCGCACCATCCTTGAATAAAGAGCCCCTGGTATGATGTGACCAGATTCCAGAACATCTTGGTAAAGTGGGCATGACTGTTGGATGGTCTGTTTCTGATTGTGCCACTTGGTAAGCATGTTTCAGATGCTGTTAAATGCTCCAGCAAAAACACGTCCTTTGACGCATATTTAGACCTTTAGTTACTGAACTGCTATCACATTTTTATTGCACTAGCTAGAACGTTTGGGTATTTGCAGCATGAGGGTGATACAGAGATGTTTATTCACTTTCTGTCCAGGTCCAGAGATCACAGATGAGCTGGTCAAGGTGCTGCGTAAGCGTCTGGATGAGACCACTTTGGACATCATCACCGTCATGCTTGTCAGGAACTGCAAGCTGACACCAGCTGATGTGGAGGTAAATTGCTCAGCAACTGTCATTTTTATAGAAGTAATTGAGGGAAGCCAAATTTCCCCCAAATGCCTACAGAAACAATCTGTGTGTTTTTTGGCTGTTTTGTGGCTTCTCTGTAGTTTTGTGTATGATCTGTGTACTCTTCCACAATTATGGGTTGTAATTCCCCGGGACAATCAGCACTTCTACTGAAAATTGCTTTGGATAAAAGCCTTCACAAAATGTTGTGTGGTCAGTTCATCCAGCCATCAGGGTCTCCAGCCACTGAGGTGATGAACTTCAGCCTCCCCAACTACTGTCTTCCCTGGCTGCCCGCTGTGGCTCACTACCTCAGGCAGAACCTCCTCATCTTCCTGCATCTACCCAAGTATACCGACAGCAACACAGCACACCACTTCAAGGTACAATCCACACCAACCTAATGTTATTAACTTAATATTGTAATTTGCATGTGGCATGTTAATGTTAACATTGGGGCGGCAGTAGCTCAGTCTGTAGGGAGGGGGGCCAGTTAAAGACCAGTTCTTGCTTCTTTCTTTTTTTCCATAAATACCTAGAAAATAACAAAAATACTGGATATCAAACCTTTCTTCAAGGAACAGACAAAGTCCAGAATTTGTTGGTTGACTTTATTACAAATTGGGTCATATGTTATAGTTTTTAGAGCTAGCTAACTTGCTCACTTCTAAACAGTCTTCCACAGACATATTTGTTTGTTTGAACTGTTTGCAAACCCTGTCTCTTTAGTGAAGCAGGTATACCAGAAGGCCAGGATTATAAAGGTAGATGGTGCTACACAGCTAATAGGCTCAAATAGTTCCCTCAAAAGTCAGCTCTGTCAAGCTGTTTAGTATTTGGTCACCAGTGCAGATTTATATGTCAAACTTCACCAAAGATGAGTGGTGTGACCAGAAGAAAGAGCTTGACATGTTGGTAAATTCCTCTTTCATACCAAGCCAAAACTCTCATGTCTCATATTAACTATGCAGCGGGCAATAAACTGAGATTAGCATAAAAACTGGAAGTGGGGGAAAAAGCGAACCTGGCACTGTACCAAGTTAAAAAATAATCCTACCTCTATAAAAATCAATAGTTAATATATCTGTTGTTTGTTTATTCCATACACAAAAAAAATATTTTACTGTGCTAAGCTCTACAAGTTAATGCTCTCACTGTCTCTAAAAAAAAAAGGCATAATCCCAGAAACTGTTGCTGTGTGCTCAATGTGTTGGCAGCAGTGAAAAGGTTTGGCTAATAAAAACCCAAAGTAAACAGTCTGACTTGCTTAAGTCCTCCAACTACTTTGAATTATTTTTTATCTTGTAAGTCATTGCTGCTTCAAAACCAAAACTGTCTCCCTGCACTGGTAGATGGCTGTTTGACATATGCAAGTGCACTACAAACAGCTCTGTTTAAAGTGATCGAGATTAAGAACGAATAAATCCTAGACATGGGGGGAAAACTGTGGCAGAGAATAAAATCATTTTGGCAAGTCTCTTTGTGATGTTTGAAATAAATGCTGACTCGTACTCTCCTGTCTGCAGCACTACTTTCATTTGAGCAGCGACTTGGCTGACGGTGATATCTACCTCTACAATAAACCTGGAGGCCAGGGGACCGGAGGCAAAGGTAATCACATTCTGTGCGTGTGTGTGCGTGTGCGTGTTCTTGTGTAGTTGTCCTGAATATTACGTTAATATTACGTTTGCACCTTGTTTTTGTCTGAGTGTAGCATCATTCACTCTTTTTGTTTTGCACCAGGGACCAGGAGAAACAGAAGTATATAGAAGGATTAGTTCATGAAAGCCAAACATTAGCTGCCTTTCAATAACCTGAAGTTTTATTGGGACCTGGTTATTACCTGCGTTTCGCAGAACTGTGAGGTTTTCGTTATATGCTATTAAAAAGGAAAAGTTGGACCGACTATATCATTCTATGTGCTGTTTGGAAGGCAAGTGAGGAAAACGATTGTGGGACAGACGACAATAGAAAAAGTGACAGGGATTTTATGTGGACACAAGATAAAGTTTCTATATCTAAGGAGAATTAAGGGCACTACTGGGACCATTGTTGTAAAGAAGTCTGCCGCTTAGTTTTTCCCCTCACCTTGATGTCAATCCAGCAACAACCCTAGAGGGTCAACCGCATGGACGTACCCAACCTATTCATCAAATCATATCAAATGACGCTGCTGAGTGTGTTGCACATAATCTGTGCAATGCCTAACCGTAACCTTATTTGAGTACTAACCTCTGCAAGGTGTCAAAAGGAAACAGACTTTCACACAAGACCAACACAAGCTGGCAAAAACCCAAAAGCATGTTCAACCCATTGTTTTCTTGGTTTGCAACACCTCAACGTTTCCATCTTTTTTTTTTCACCTGTTTACTTTTTCCCTGCACTGTTGGGCTTTTTGTTGTATCCTCATATCCACCACACACTGAATATATTCTTGTTCATCTTTTGTTTTCTAAATGCTGACTCCAGCTCCTTCTGAATGGCCCCTCTCCCCAAATGCGAATGAGGAAATGGACATGTCGCTTTGTCCAACGACGGTTCTCCACTCTGTTGGATTTGTTAGTGTATTGGTTGTGCTTGTTGATGCACCGTTAGTTTATTGGTGGTTACTGTTGTTGTAAATGAACTGGTGATGTGACAACACATCTGCTCGACCAAACACGATCAGTAGCACTGCCAGCAACCTTTGACAGTACCTGGAACCTGCATTCAGTAGCCTGGGCACCTCCTGCGAAGTGCCCAGGTTTTGTTACAGGTTCTCAAAAGCAGAACTTTTTATAATGCTGTTACATTTTTTTAAGTGAAAAAGTAAATTATTCATGTGTAATCAGGACAGGAAATAGAGCTCCCCAGATCACAAGAGGCAGGTGTTGAAGAAACATTAATACTTAAACCATGTTCTTCTTATCTAAGCCTGATACATTCTCTTTCTTTTCCTTAGTCTTTTTTTCACGTTTCCACACACATACATTTTCTTAGCTGTAAGCTCAGGTTTTGGTTTAGTTGTAGATTGTTGGCCTCTCTCTCCCCCCTATTGTTAAGCTGCTAGTTTGGAGGCAGTATGATATCATAGGATATGCTGACAGTTTCTTTTCCTATTTATAACTCCCATATTAAAGTCAGAGCACATTTTTCTCTTTCTGCTGCCCTAACAGCCCGACTATGGAGTCAGTCGCAGACAGTATGTATTCATACTTTAGGAAGGAAATTGGTTTCCTTCGTATGCTAATATGTAAATCAAGGTGAAAAAGTTCAGCTATACTCACTGTTTTGCCTCTCCATGGGATCAAAGCCATTTTATAGTGCAATACTTTCTCATTTATCAATATGCTCACGTCATCTATTGGCATTTGGAGACAGATACAGGGAGTGTTGCTGCTGGAATGAGCTCTGTGACTGAATATGTGGCTGTGGAAAGTAATAAATACCTCGCACCAAAGAGCAACTAATTAGGGATGAGGAGTTTACTGAATTAAAACCCTCATTTATCGTTAATCATATTTTTGTGATGTGCTAACTTTCATTGCCATTTTACCTGAATCACAGTGCTACTTTTTCATTTATAGAACACATTATCCTGGGCGGGCTGGCTCAGGTAGTTTTGTTCCATTAATCAAAAACAAAAAAACTACTGATCGGTACTCGGAGATCGCTCTCTCTTTAAAATCACCTCTCTGTCTGCGGCTGTCAAGTCATAAACATTGAGGCGAGGAAAAGTTTGTCACTTGCTCCTGCACTCGTACAACTTGCTGTCTAACTACTTTTTAATTGGTTCACGGAGGAGCTCTGACTCCATCTCATTAGTTTTAGCATCTGCCGAACAAAGTGCTTTAGTTATATGATGTCACCTGATCCCTGCCCAGTGTGGGAAATAACTCCGAGTGTCACCTGTTTCCTGTCAGCACATTAATTAACTGTGTTCTAATGACCCTTCGCTGCACTGCACAGTTAACTATGTATACTGAATCCCAGCAGACTCACTGTGTAATTGCAGACCTTGGCAGTTATAGGACAAGAGACATTTATTATTATTATTATTATTATTAATAATAATAATTATAACAATAATATATGTTATTCATAGAGCGCTTTTTATAGCACTCCAAGATACTTTACATTTACAGGTTAAAATGTATCATATAAAACAACCCACTAAAGCTATATAACTTTAATATTAATTACACATTACAATCAGTTCTGAAACGGTGAGTTTTGATTTGGGATTTGAACATGGACAGATTGGTGCAGTCTCGGATGCGTTTGGGGAGAGAGTTGCAGAGGGAGGGGCAGCTATGGTGAAGGCTCTGTCTCCCCAGGTCCAGTGCTCGGTCATGAGTGGTGGAGTCAGGAGGTTGGCCTTAGAGGAGTGGAGGCTGCGGAGAGGTGGTGCAGCAGGTCTGTGAGGTAGGAGGGGGCCTGGTTGTGAAGGACTTTGTGAGTGAGGAGAAGGACTTAAAAATGGATCTGTTGTGGGACAGGGAGCCAGTGGAGCTTCTGGAGGATAGGGGTGATGTGATCATGGGAGCGAGTGTGGGAGAGCAGACGAGCAGCAGAGTTCTGGTTGTACTGGAGTTTATTTAGGACTTTAGCGGATGTGCCATAAAGAGTGATGTTGCTGTTGTCAATACTGGATGTGATGAACGCAGGGATCACAGTTTTGACAGCAGAAAAGGGGAGTGATGGGCGGAGACGAGCTATGTTTTTGAGGTGGAAAATGCAGTTTTGTTGATTTGACTGACGTTGTGTTTGAAGGAGAGGTTGCTCTTGAGAGTGACTCAGAGGTTGCGGGTATGTGGGAAGCAAGACAGAGTAGAGTTATAAATGATGAGGCAGGAGTTGTGAGTGGTTTTGGTGAGGGAGTTGGGACCAACGATGATCAGATTTATCACAGTGGAGTTTAGGGAAGTTGGCTTGTATTCATGATTTAATTTCTGAGGCAGTTTGTCAGAGTAGAGTGAGTTGTAGTGGTGATGGATTTTGTGGAATTGTAGAGCTGGACGTCATCAGCGTATGATGATGGGGTGACAGCAGCCAGTTTGGGTGTTTGAGGGGACTGAACCAGAGCTGAAGGAGGAGCTGATGATGTCTGTGATGAGTGAGGAGATGTCTGGGAGACAGTCCTTAACGAGATTGAAGGGGATGGGATCCAGAACACAGGTGGAGCTTTTTATCCCGATCATGAAGTTGGACAGCTCCATTGGGGACACAGGGGGAGAGCTGAGAGAGGGTCTGATTGGTGGAAGTGGAGAGGGCAGGGGGAGGTCAGGTTACTGTTGATGGTGTCAAATCTTGTTTGGGTAAATGAAAGGAAAGAGTTGCACTTGTCGACTGTGAAGGATCTGGAGATGTTGTCGCTGGGTTTGTGAAGTTTGTTCACTGTGGATAAGAGAGCCTTGAGGCTGGAGGAGCCAGAGTGTATGAGGTTTTAGTAGTAAGTGGACCGGGCTGTGCTTAGAGCATCTTTGAATTGATAAAGGTAGCCAGTAGGCTTGGAGATGCACTGTTAAACCACATCATTAAGCATCTAAGCTGTTCTGTGTTATAAGCTGTTCACACACTTTTACTTAGTCGATGTTTGTTTGGTAGCTCGTTCAGCAAGTCGAGCTGTTGTACAGGTTGTGCCCGTGCTTTTAGCTAACGTTGCTAATTTGGCTTGTTGCTCAGGTCCATGGCTCTTGTTGTGTTGTATCTCAGGCTGTTAGTCATTCGCTGTCATTCACAGAACAGCCACGTTACTGCTTTATGTAAATGCATTTAAATGAAGGTTTCAGTGAATGTTGAAATGGTTATTGGTTGCTGTAAGCATTCCTTTGGCCCACACTGGCTGTGAAGTGATTGCTCTCGGCTCCTCATTCCATGCAGAAATCCATTAAACATTTAAGCTGAAGATTTAAGGCTCCAGCAGTCTGAGGTAAACAATTGAAGTGAGTATCTTCCAATGTTACCGTGTTTAGTACAAGATCCCCCTTTTGTGTTTCAACAGATTGTGTTGCCACAGAGAAACGTTCTGCTTCTCTATTAGGTTAGTTGCTGGATTATGTTAGCATTGGCTGACCTTTTAGAATGCATTATTGCACAAAACAAACATTTTCTGATCTGAAAATGTCTTTACAGCATTTACAACTCTCGTTTTGTTGAAATATATATGATAATGATTAAACTAGTATCAAAATGAGCTGTGTCTCCTTTGTGGCATGTTTTGCTTAAAATGCATCTGTGTCTCCTGTCTCTGAGGGCGGGACATTCACCCGGCTCCATGCGTGGTGCTGCTTACCCATTGTGTGCAATAATACCCAGTACCATGTCAAAGCTAGCACATCCAGCAATACTGCCTCACAGTATATCTTATAGGGCAACTGTACCTTATGGTGAAGCATGTACACAGGAATGAAGTATCAAAGGATCATATTTCACCGTAAGGTTTTTACTGTGCGCATTTTAAATCTAGGCTGCTGTGACAAAACAAAAGGATAAGGTGACAGGCATCATGGCAGGCAATTAAAACCAAACATTATATTTTTCAGTTAAATGGATGTTTGCCTGATAACCATTAGGCTAAATGGAAATCACTTCACTGTCGGGGCTCTTTGGATAACTGTGAGCAAAAGCAAATTGTTTGTAACTTTGCAGGTTGAAAACTAAATGGAGCTGACTAGATTTCACTTTGTTTGTGATTTAAACCTATTCCCCTCCTCTTTCAGGTATTGCCTGCATCGCCCTCTCATTCGTGGACGCCCATGGTCGTCCCCTTCAGGTTCCAGTTCAGGACTGTGCATCACTGCAGAGATCAGAGAGCTGCACCATCCCCATTCATCCAGAACATTTTGATGAGCTGACTACTGTGGGTAAAGTGGACTCCAACAACATGAGCTCAGGTACAGGTAAACTCAACACTGGGCAGCTGTTGCCAAACTTAATTTAGCCTGCACTGATAAATGGCTGATGCTGGTTCTTGGGGAGGTGGTTCGGTTTAGATAGAGGGTAAGATCAAGGGTTTGGGTTTGTCACACATAGGAAGTGATAAATCAAATGTGAATCAAGAGAGTTCTGAAAATCATTGACTTCATTTTACTCTCTTTAGTGTAAAGCTAAATACACTGGTCAAGTTGGTAAACGTGAACATGCTCAGTTTACTGATGACACGAGGGTCATGAATTAATGGGGCCTTAAAGCAGTTAATGCACTTTTAATGTCAGAAAACGCAAGATGAAGCAAAAATGAAGGTCCGTACCCACCTTAGACGCTATTACCATCACTAGTGGTAAGGTACAGTACTGTAAAGTTAACTTATTGAACCCAGACAGGGAAATTATCAGAATCTTCCCAGAAACTGATGTGGGATGTGAGATTCAGTTCATTCAGGTCTGTAGCTACAGCATTGAAACACTCCAATGAGAGCAGTAGAAGCAGGCCTGTAACTCCAGCTCTGCCTCGTTGGTCCATCTCCTCACAGGCTTGACCACAGGTTTAGCAGATTAAAATTTATGCCTGTAGGTTGAGAGAAGATGAACCAGACAGTGATTATAGAGTCCCAAAGCTGCACGGGGGACAGAGCGATAATATTGCACAACAATGGACCGGTTTGATCCCTGGTGGGACACTTAACATGCTGGAGTTTGTGGTTGAGGGAAAGTTCCTAAGGACATTACTCAGGGAATCTGGATGTTTGTGCTGCTTGTTCGTATCTGGTCAGCCAGGTGTTATAACGCCCCACTAACTCAGGCCTAAGGTGTTTGCTCTGTTGAGAAGCAGCAGTTCATCTATTTTGTTGGCCAGAGAGCGGACATTCGCCAGATGTATTGACAGGAAGCAGTTTGAAATCCCCACTGTCGCAATTTAAACAGCCCTCCAGCGCGCTTCAAACAACGAGCTGCTGTGTGAAAAGCAGTGGAAAAGTTTGACGTGTCAATTGTTGAATGTTTAAAGGTTACTCCCTGATGAATTTTATCAGAGAGGGAGAGCTGAAAACTGAACAAATAAACAGAAAAAGTAGCAGAGAGCACAACACTGAGCTGTCAGCTGCAGCATCAGGTCACAGCAGCAGAAAAGTAGAAAAACAGCTGAATAATATAGTTTATAAAAATACAGTGCATAGCATGAACATGCTCATTGACCAAGTGGTTGAAGATAAAGTAAAAAGATCAGCTCCATCAGATAAAAAAATACAACAATGTATTTACACAAGAGTGGAAAGGGTTGATGGTATAAAGTGATGTCCCTTCGTACTCTGATCAGAGTAGTCCTTTCTGTGTTCTGTGTGGATGGAACTGAGAATTGGATATTTTTGGGCATTTTGGCCTTTATTTGGGAGCCGACAGTGCAGACAGAGACAGGAAGCAGTACAAAGCAATGCTGGCACAGGAGTGAATATGAACTGGTTTAAGAAGGAGTTTGGAAAATAAAGATGTAAAGATTGTTTCCTGGTATGCCATGGAAATGAATTGTATTGCCCTTAAAGAGGCCCAAAATGTGCATGAAACTAAAAATGGATCACAGGGGGAAAATATCCCCAGGGGAGACATGAAACACATACATATGATTTCAGGTATTAAAATTCCCTGAAGTTGTTTGAGAAATGATAAAAAGAGACAGATCCTAACTTAGTAGTGTGGGCCAAACTCCACATTGTAATACAGGCTTTCTGTGAAATATGGACCCTGTTTACACCTGGTATTAACATGACAACATTCTAATTTGTTTTCACTATTCTCCCCACATTTCATTCAGAACTCAACATGCACATAACTAGGCAGTGCTGGCAGACTCGTTAACAAACATGGCGTGTGATACTGTGGAAGGCCTTCGTAGGATACTTTTCAGTAGCTTTGCCAACTGGGCTAACGTTACTAATACTGTGAGAAGGTAATCAGAGGTTTGCTCAACCCCCAGATGGTCATGTGAGTCCTGCACATCATAGCAGTCTCCTGAAGTGATGCAGCTGTATGAGTTCTACTTACTTTCCTGGGGCTGATTAAGATAGCAGAATTGTAGCACGAAGAGACAGAGTTAGTGGTCTTCTAACAGGTTTTTTTTCTAAAGGATGAGGTCTGTACAAATGTAAGTTGTACCTGGCTGAGATTCGATCACAATGTGAGACGGACTGCCTGAGACAATCTGTTCTGTGTGCATTGGCACCTGCATTAATATGTACATGTGTTGCCCTGATCCAAATAAGATATCCAGATACAGATCTCATGTTAATACCAGGTGGTATTTAATATCTTCAGGGTTATTTTCTCAGACTTGGCAAAGCTCTTAGAAATCCTGAGAAGAGATCACACGACTGTTTGCATAGGTTGTGTAGTTCTAACAATTACCAGTAAACTGAATCTGATTTGTGAAGTCAGTGCACTTCCCCTTTTAGAATTACAATTTGATTTTCTTACAAGGTTACACTAGGTCCCAGGAGTCAGGGTATTGTATTAACTGCACTAATTTGAAAATGATAAATTACAGTCATAAATGTCAAGCTACGTCATAGGTAACAGTCTAAATATTAAATGCCCCTAAAATTGAACGAGTAAATCTTCCTGGTAAATGAACACAAATCTGTAATATGAAGAGATGTTTGTACCTGGAGGCTAGATGACACTGCACCACAGGGCCATAAATCAAATCAAAACAAAATCAAATCATGGTATTGTGGGCTTCTAATATAATTGTGTTTATAAAGTGTTAGACATACTATGTTGTTGGTGCTGCAACAGGAAAGAAGTGACCAATAATACTCCAGCTGTTTGGTTTTGGGTATTACAAATAGTCATCCAAATGGTGGTGGTTTTAATGAATTAAAATGTTACTGTGCAATACATGTCACCATCTGTGCTGTTGCATATTGTTTGAAGACATGTTAACAAAAAGTTACCCAGAATAATAAACATTTGCTTGAAATTTGTAATTATGCTGAAACACTGGCTGCTGGTGAAGGAAGCAGCAGAGGACAGAAGCCAGGAAGACACAGTTTACATTAGTGCCAGATCACACAAATCACTCGCTTCTCATCATGGACATGATTTATTTACTCAATATTAAGACCTCATTTCCCATAAATCCTTATTCAAATTGAATGTTGTTTTTTGTATACTAAGCTTATATATACTTACCTACTATATGTACTCATTCTTCTTCATTAACATTTTCCAGATGCCACTGATCCCTTTCTAGGAACTGAAACAATATCATTTTGTGCTGAGTCAACAGGATTTCCCTCTCATGTTTTGTCTAACTTTATTTTGATCTTGTTAAACCTACCTATCCCTGTTGTGTGTGCTTGGTGTTCTGACAGAGCCACAGCTGTATGTGCGGTTTGACATCTGGGAGCAAGGCAACGTCAGTCCCTTACAGCTGAGTGACAAACTGCAGGGGGCGCTGCGCCCCGCACTCTGTGACGTCGTCATGGAGCTGAGAGTATTACCCAATACTCTTTGTTTGGGGGGGATTTGCCCAGCAACCAAAGTTCAGACAGAAGATGCTAAAGGTGAGGTCATCATCATTCCTCTGTGATGCATGTATTGCATGTACTGTATACTGTAATCAAACTGCAGGGGATGGACACTATACAGCATTAAGCAATCCAGTACAAGCTGAAACTTACGATGTCATGTAATCCAGTCCACTATCACACATTTGAATCAACTTTTCTGTGACACGCTGCCAACAAAAGATTTTTTTTTCTTCACTGAAACACTATCAGATTACATTAAGTTGCCCACAGTATGGTGAAAGTAGTTTTGAACTCATTGGTATTATTTATTTAGGTATATATTAAGTATATGTTTAATAAAAGGAAATACAAGTGTTCTGCTGTTTTATTTGTTGCAGTACAACACACACCCTGGCCTTTTGGGAGTGTATGTTTTATTTTAACAGCAGGGCTTTCATGTAGGTATGTAGCGCATGTGTGGCTATCGTGGTCCAACCAGACAAAGGGCAATCGACACCCCCAGCATTTTTTGAAGTGTTGTTGGAGTCTTTCTGCCGTTTATCACTTGTCCATCTCATGGAAAAGATAGACTTCTATTTCTACAAATGTATCGGTCTACAAAAAGTTTCTTTGCGGGTCTAAAACAAAGACCTGAACCTGGTACGTACCCACGTTCGCGCGCCGGTCCAATTAAACACATTGGCTGCACTCTTTGTCTCTTCCCACTGGGCCTCACGAATGCACCTCTTGAAATACATGGACACGTGTTGGCACAGTCGGGAAAAGAAAAAGAGAAATGTATTAAAAAAAAAATTTAAAACACGACCCCAAAGCTTTCCCCAATAAAACGGCCTGAACTTCACCTGATGCTGAGACTTGAGTCTCAGTTAGTTCAGACTGACTAAAACCACTTAGAGAGACACGTCATTTCACAAATTAAGTCTTTTCATTTTTAATATAGTTAAGATAAATGTAATCTCGACAGGCAAATCACACAAAGCTCAGGATGTCTACAGACCATGTTATGAACTTCACAACTATATTTACATCATTGAAGACCTCCAGTTTGAGAAAAAAAGAACTAACAAAGATCATCTCAGCGTCTTTGGCAGCTTGATTATGTTATGTGTTCTATATTGGTAAAAACATGAAAAGTCTCAAATTCTCTTATAAATGTAAAATGTGTCTCCAGGACTGTTGATCCCTTTGCCTGAGGTGAAAGAAGTGAAGGACAGTCCCCGGCAGCGCAGTGGCTCTCGGGTCTTTAAAAGCAGCCCTTCTCCCATCACCTTAACCCAAGCTGGAGGGAGCAGCCCCATGCCCGGGACCAGCACACCCGAGTCCACCACACCCACCAGCAAGAGCACCCGCCGGAGCTTCTGGGACATACTGGTCAGTTCCTCCACAGGCTGAAGGCTTAACTGTGTTAAATGAATAGTATAGTTATATTGTGATTTCTTTTAATGTGCTGACTGAAATAATAACTGAACTAGAACCACCTCCCTACTGATGGTATTCAGTGTTTTCTGCACATTTCTATAATACCAACAGAACAAAATGTCTTGAAAAAATGACAAGCCAATCTCTAAACTGAAAGAAAATGTTTTCTTTAGGTGTAAGGGCTCAGTTATTGTTTTTAATTGTTTGCCTCATATCTTTAAGATCGTATATTCAGTGAACAGAGTGTGTGTGAGTAACTGTGCCTCAGGAATAATTATAGACTTTTTCACTATTTTGTAATTACGATTAAATCATGAATTAACAAATTTAAAAAAAGGGTTATTACATTTTGCCAATTATTTCGAGTGGTGAATTGGTGAAATAATATTTCAGTTTTAAAATGTAATCATTGAATTGATTTTAGAAAGGATTTTAAATGATTTTGTTTACTATTGTGTCTGACTGCCATGCCACTAAAATGTATTGTTTGCCTACTTTAATGTTAATTGTTTACACTTTGTGATGCTATAATTTAGAGTTGGCTCTCTTTAATTTAAAGATGTGGAAGCAGTATGCCACCTAATAAGATTCAGAGCAGCAATTGATCAATGTAATTGTTGATTTGAATTACAACCAGTTATGATGGCAAACTCCATACCACATACTATTAGGATGCTCTGATGGGCTCGCAGGTGGCACTTCGAGGTCACATGTTATTCCATGATTATATTTTACATTTCGGCCATCATATAAACAGACATACTTTTTATTACCACTTTACTCTATTATGCAGATCCGGTCTTGCAACACACAAGAGCCACATGGAGTTGGCAGTCTCAGACATTCAGAGCTAACTATGTGCAATTAAAGGCAGATAAAGCTAAAATTCTTCAATCAGGCAAACTGAATCATTAGCCTATAATCTCCAAACACGGCAGTAATCTGGATGACGACAACCTCAGCCAGAGCAGCATGGTAAAACAGTGATTATACTGTAATGCAGTGATATACTGTACTGTATGTTAAGAATTCAATGGCCATTTGTGAGTTTTAGATCAAGTTTGCATTACCTCAGGTAGGTCTGGATCCGTGTCCTGGTTAGATTTTTAGACCTAATTACTCCATATGAGCAAGTGCACCCCCTGAGATCCTCGGATGGAGCCTTGCTGGTTGTTCCTACTACACACAGTATTTGTGACTGAAATGTGTTCCTTTCAATCCTTGCAGAGTAAGCCAGATTCATCCGAGCTTGGGAGCCCAAAGACAACTGACGACATTGTGCAAGAAAAGGGAGAGGAGGGCCGAGTAGCACGACGAAGACACAAGACGGAGAGCGTAAAGCAGCAGTGGAGCCAGGAGAAAGCTCTGGCTGTGGAGCTGGAACAGGCCCAGAGGTGGAGTATCACTGAAACCTTATCAGAAACATCACGCATTAAATTATTACCATGAGTGCTGATGCTGCAGAGATTTGACCACAGAAAGGTCACCTCTTTTTGTAATTAAAAGTCCCATAAAAAGGATTTCCAAATCGAATGCTAATATTTTGTATTACTAAAAGGAAATAGATATTTCCTCCTTTAACCTCCAAGTCTCTGCGTGGGTGGGGCAATGTACATATTTGACTGACAGTGAAAAAGCCCTAAAAACCCACTGTACACTATGTATCCAGCAGCCACACACAGCTAGAGACTAGCTGGTAAACAAACATATTGAAGCATTTAGCAGCTGGAGAGACAGAGATTTCACTAAAGCATTGGTGGAGTTGGAACCAGAGCTACAGGAGTGAATATTAGACTAGCACTCATAAGTGGACACGTGCTGGGTTTTATGTTAAAAGGTGCTAAGGAGACATTCATGTGGGTTAGTTTTACTTTTAGCTACCTGTACTGTACCATGATGTGCATATTTGTTATGTTATATAACAACATATGACTTTTTTATTAGATATGTTGTTTTATTGTACATCTTTTTAACATCTGGCCAGCTGTTCAATCAGCATTGTCACTGTCAAATAAACAAAAAATGCAAAGCAAAAGAAACATCAGTTAGAAAGTTTGTGGGGGTTTGAAGTCCGAGGCTCTTTTTGTTTTGTGTTGCAGAATATGCACAGACAGGGGGGCGCTGTCGTGACACAGTATAACGTTCTCCCTTGTGGTAACTGATTAGATAAGATGAGATCGTATGCTGTATCAGAAAAACAAACAAACATGCAATTTAATCTCAATTGGACTAAAATCATGCCAAAAAACTAATTGCTAATACAGTATGTGAAAACTCTACTACGACAGTGTGATGGTAATTCCAAGATGAATTGCCTTCTGGGAAGAAATGAACAAATATAGAAGTTAGGACAAAGTTGTCTTTGGTGTTATTTAATACAGAAGTGTTGAACAGAATCAATCAGTTTCAGCAGAAAGGACAGATAACCTGCACCAAGTGTCTGACCCCGAGTCTACAGAAACACAAGTCATTTATACAGTAGAGTTGCTTGGGCAGGACAGCAGGTAATACACATCTCTGACATCCGACATGTTATTTACAACCGGTAACATCCGTCTGCTAATTGCCTGACACCGGTCACAGTGGCACCTACTGTCTGTCAAGGGCCAGCAGACACAGGGTCAGTCACTGGAAGGCCAAACAACAACTTTATAGAGACAAAATATAACTAAATGAGACTATATGATACATTTCCTTGACATACAGAACCATGGGATAGCAGTCTCATGAATTTACTATCCTGAAATTGATTTGTGAAAGCCAGAAATCACTGTAGGTGATCAAGGATCCTTTGAAGAACGACAACTGTAAGAATGCCCTAATGCAGTCTATGTGTTTGTGTTTGTGCAGGAGGCAGGTGTCCCAGTTGGAAGAGGGAGATGCAGGCACTCTCCACCCCGTCTACCAGGTTACCTGCCAGCCATGGATCACCTTCATGGCTGAGCTTGGTAAGTGTTATTTCATTCTCATATGTTCTGCTAAATGGGAAAGATATTTTTGCTGCTTCTGCCAATGAGAGGTTTTATATTCTGTATGCTGAAGTATCTCTCACCATCTGTATGTGTTTCTCTCCTTCTGACCTGGCTGCTGAATATCAGGCTGCCCCTCCATTCAGCAGTGCACGGCTGAGATAGCTTCGCACTTTCTGCTGCCTTCCATCTTAGCAGAGATTGTCAGTTTAGTCAGTTCTCTGGCCAGTGACACAACAGTGAAGGCTTTTGAAAAGACAAGGTAAGTTGTTTGTGCTGTGTGTGCAATAAGAATGCCTTACAGAGCGTTTAGCTCCTGTGCCATAGAAAACGAATGGCCTGTTGAATGTAAACTCGACGTTGTGTCCCGCTGTGCTCGCTGGGTCCTCACAGTTACATTTCATCTGAAAGTCGTGCTTTTACTCTTCAAGTAGTTCCATAGTGTGAGCCGATGCGCTCACACAGGGAAACCACGAAGGGACAAATGAGACAGGGAGCGTTCTTTACGAGTGTGAGACAGTTTATTAGAGGCGGCTTGGTCGTTCTTTCCGTCTCCGTCCCTGTCTCCGACTCCATCTCCGTCTCTGTCTCCGTCTCCGTCTCCTTCCGTCCGCTCGGTCTCTCCACCATGAGCCTAGCCTACTGCAAGACAGAACCAGGTCATCGGCGTGCTTTCATTGTGCGACTAATTACCTGATTCCATCCAGCTGCCTGGCCTCCAGCTGAGCCACTCCCATCTCCTCCCTAGCAGCCAACCTCCACACCCCACTGCCACATACCCCCACCGCCCGACCCACCGGCCGCAAGCTGACTCCCCCCCCCCTCCGCCGAACGCGAGAGAAAGTCAGCCACAACCATCTGGTTACCCGGCCTGTGGATCACCACAGGCCGGGTAACCACCGTATGGCGAGGCACTCTTTTTCCACCGTACTGTAGTTCACCTCCCGCTGAGCCAGCTTCCGGCTAATGTACAGTACGGGGCGGTCGACCCCCTCCACCTCCTGGGACAAAACGGCCCCCAGCCCGCTGTTCGAGGCGTCGGTCTGTAAAACAAACGGGAGAGCAAAGTTAGGGGAAAACAGGAGCGGCTCCCCACAGAGAGCTTGCTTTACCCTCTCAAACACCCGCTGACACTGCTCCGTCCACTGGACCGGATCTGAGGCACCCTTTCGGGTCAGGTCGGTCAGGGGGCTGGTGAGCTCTGAAAACCCCGGAATGAACCGCCGGTAATAGCCCGCCAGCCCCATAAACCTCCTGACCTCCTTTTTTGTCTTGGGAGCCGGACAGGCGGCAATGGCCGCGGTCTTCTCCAGCTGCGGCCGCACCTGCCCGCCCCCCAAGTGGTACCCCAGATACCGTACCTCCCTCCGTCCAACTGCACACTTCCTCGGGTTAGCCGTGAGCCCCGCTCTCCTCAGGGACTCGAGCACTGCCCCCACCTGCTGCACATGCTGCTCCCACGTCTCGCTGTGGATGATGACGTCATCCAGGTAGGCAGCAGCATATGCCGAGTGTGGCCGCAGCACCCGGTCCATGAGCCGCTGGAATGTGGCGGGGGCTCCAAATAACCCGAACGGAAGCGTCACGAATTGGTACAAGCCGTATGGTGTGGAGAAAGCCGTTTTTTCCTTAGACTCTGGAGACAGGGGAATCTGCCAGTAGCCCTTGGTCAAATCCAGTGTCGTATAGAAACGAGCCGTGCCTAGCCGATCCTGGAGCTCGTCGACCCGGGGCATCGGGTAAGCATCGAATTTGGACACCTCATTCACCCTGCGATAGTCCACACAGAACCGTACTGACCCATCGGCCTTGCGCACCAGAACGACGGGACAGCACCAGTCACTGTTGGACTCTTCTATTACGCCCATCTCCAGCATAGCCTGAAGCTCTGCCTGAACAATTTTCCTCTTGTGTTCAGGCAGTCGATAGGGCCGTGAGCGCACCGTCACGCCCGGGGGCGTCTCTATGTGGTGGTGTGTGAGCGTGGTGCGCCCGGGCAGGGGGGAGAACACATCGGCAAACAGCCTTTGCAACGCGGCAACGTCTGCCCTCTGACTCGGTGAAAGATGGTTGTCACAAGGGACCGGGGCTGATTTGTCCGTCTTTTCTACCTCCGGTCCCAACTCATCTTTCTCCATCACCGTAGTAGCCAGAGAGGCAGAAGCCACCTCCCTCCATTCTTTTAGGAGATTGAGGTGGTAAATCTGTGCCGCTCCCCCCCCTGTCCGAACGCGCCACCTCGTAATTGACGTCCCCCACTCGCCGTGTGACCACAAAGGGCCCTTGCCACTATGCGAGAAATTTGGAGCTGGTGGTCGGGAGCAATACAAGCACTTTATCTCCCGGTGTAAATTGACGCAGTCGCGACCCTCGGTTATACAGGCGCTGCTGACGCTCCTGAGCCTGGAGCAAATTCTCCCGTGATAGCTGACCCAGTGAATGGAGTTTTGCTCTCAGGTCCAGCACGTACTGAATTTCGCTTTTGCTGGTGCTCGGACCCTCCTGCCAGTTTTCTTTTATCAGGTCCAACACACCCCGTGGCTTCCTGCCAAACAATAATTCAAAGGGAGAAAATCCCGTGGAGGCCTGGGGAACCTCCCGCACTGCGAACAACAGAGGGTCTAACCATTTATCCCAATTACGGCTGTCCTCGTGAACGAACTTACGCACCATGTTCTTAAGCGTTTTGTTAAACCACTCCACCAGCCCGTCTGTCTGTGGATGATAGACACTAGTCCGGATGGAGCGGACGCCCAGTAGCGCGTACAGTTCGCGTAACGTGCGTGACATAAAGGACGTGCCCTGGTCAGTTAAGATCTCTTTCGGGATCCCAACTCGGGAGATCACGTGAAACAGTGCCTGCGCCACGCTCTTAGCCGAGATAGTGCGCAGCGGCACTGCTTCGGGATATCGTGTTGCGTAATCCACGAGAACTAACACAAAGCGATATCCCCGTGCACTCCGGTCTAATGGCCCGATGAGGTCCATGCCAATTCTTTCGAATGGTACCTCAATCAATGGCAACGGGCGCAACGGCGCTTTTGGGGTGGCTGGCGGGTTAACCAGCTGACATTTGCTGCAGGACGCACACCACTGCTTCACGTCCGCGCGAATGCCCGGCCAATAAAATCGGGCCATGATCCGGTTCAGTGTCTTTTCATACCCTAGGTGACCGGACATGGGGTTGTGATGAGCCGCCTGGAAAATAATTTCCCGACGGCTGCTCGGCACCAACAACTGGGTGTTTTCCTCCCCCGTTTGTGTATCACGGCTCACGCGGTACAACCTGTCCCTAATCACCGTGAAGTGCGGGTGAGTGAGTGGTGCGTTCGGGTGCAGTGGGGAACCATCGATACTTACGACCGGGTCGAAAGCATGACGGAGGGTTTCGTCCCGGGACTGTTCGAAGGGGAAGTCCTCCACCGGACGCACAGGGTTGGACAGGGAAGCCTCATCCCGAGCCTCCCACTCGAAGGCCCCCGCCTCCTCCGAGTCCCCACTCAACACCTCACACAACTCACATGCCCCCACTGCACGGGAACGCACCCCCATAGCCTTCCCCACTAGCCTATGGAACCCCGGCCAATTCGTTCCCAGAATTAGGGGGTGCGTAAGGCGAGTACTAACTCCAGCCTTAACCCTATGCTTTTTCCCCTTGAAGGAAATGGTAATAGTCACCACCGGGTACTCGTGAATATCACCATGCACACACCTCACCCTCACCCACGATGCCTCCACCAATGCCCCGGGCCGAACCAAGCGCTGGTGGATCATGGTTTGAGTACAACCAGTGTCCAACAGAGCCTGGTGTATACCCCACTGTACACATACCGGTACGCGGTATGTCCCCTCCGGACCGGGGGAGGAGTCTGGCGGTCCCGCAACCCGGACCAACTGTCCGACCTCCATGAGTGGGCACTCACGCCGGAAGTGGCCGGGTCGCCCGCACCGCCAGCAATCCTGCCCCGGCGGTTGAGGACCCCCTCTGGGTGCCCGAGGACCAGACCCGTCGACTGGGCCCTGTGGAGAGACAGGAGAGACATTCGGGTGGTTGGTGGCGCCGTGGAAGCGCAGGGGGCCAGCAGACACTGCCCCCGCAGGGAGCCTCCTCCTCGGGGCTGGGGTCGGCCGGCTCGCTGGGCCGATTGGTACCCCGCCTTCCTCCTTCCCGCTCCGCCGGGGCAGGGAGAGATGGTCCTCCGCGAGGACGACGGCAGCCTCTAGGCTGGTGGGTCGGTGGCACTGGACCCAATTTGCCGTGGAGGAGGGCAACCCGGCGACGAACTGCTCCAGTACCACCTTCTCTGCGACGTCCTTCGCGGAGTTGGTGTCTGGCTGGAGCCAGCGCCTCATCGCCTCGGAGAGCTGCTGCGCGTAGGCGAAGGGCCGGCCGGCGTCCTCGAAGGGGAGCCCCCTGAACCGGCGGCGGTGCCCCTCCGGCGTGCCCCCCAGCCGGTCCAGGATGGCCCTCCTCAGCTGGTCATAAGTCTGTCGAGAGGACGCCGGCAGACTGTGGGCCGCCAGCTGTGCCCCCCCAGACAGCAGGGGTAGCAGCCGCAACCCCCACTCCTCCCTCGGCCACCCGCACGCTGCCGCCGTGCCCTCGAAGATGTCCAGGTGCCGCTGTAGGGTCATCCTCAGCATGGCGACGTGCGGCGGTCGGGCGGGGCTTGTCGCAAACTCCCCCTCCCGAGTGGCCGGTCGCTGCAGCAGCTCCCGCAGGAGAGCACGGTCCTCGTGCTGCGCCACCACGATCTCGGTGAGAGCCTGGGTCTGCTGCCGCTGTAGGGCGGCCGTGCCTTCCTGCATCGCAGCGAGGAGCTGCAGTGCCTGCTCCAGCGGACTCGGTGGCACTCTTCCCTCGGACATGGTCCCTGTTCAGGCGCCAATATGTGAGCCGATGCGCTCACACAGGGAAACCACGAAGGGACAAATGAGACAGGGAGCGTTCTTTACGAGTGTGAGACAGTTTATTAGAGGCGGCTTGGTCATTCTTTCCGTCTCCGTCCCTGTCTCCGACTCCGTCTCCGTCTCGGTCTCGGTCTCGGTCTCTGTCTCCGTCTCCGTCTCCGTCTCCTTCCGTCCGCTCGGTCTCTCCACCATGAGCCCAGCCTACTGCAAGACAGAACCAGGTCATCGGCGTGCTTTTATTGTGCGACTAATTACCTGATTCCATCCAGCTGCCTGGCCTCCAGCTGAGCCACTCCCATCTCCTCCCTAGCAGCCAACCTCCACACCCCACTGCCACACATAGTTTTAATGGTTGAATACAAACCAGTCAACTACCTACAGGGTTTGCACTCAAATCTAAAATTTCAAATGCTTTAAGCCATTGTTAGTTTTTTTCACAATTTCAAATTGTTTTTATGTTACCATGGTGCCTAGTTCCATAAAATGCCTTGAGAAAATGTTGTCTTTTGTGTTTGTCTTCCCTTAAATAATGAGATTTATGCCTGCATTAGTCGTATTAGTAGCATTTCAAGACTTTAAGGATTCTTCTGTACTTTTTTATTCTTAATGTCCTGGGAAAATGTCACAAAAATGTCCCAAACACAGTGTTAACCTCACAGATATTTGATCTTGCATCATTCCCACAGACTGGATGATAACTTTGAATCAGATATATACTATGACATTTTCTTTTGGAATAATCCTCTAACTCATTGTACAATGCAACTACTCAGTCCAGTGTGGCTCCCTTTCCCCTGCCAGGCACACATCAGCGATAAAAGTTTGGAATACATCGAGATTTGAAGTCTATGAGGATACAGATAGTGCCGGGGCACTGTAGAGACGCAGGGTTTTTAACCCCTGTTGTAATCAGTTCCTCCAACTTGGTCTTGCATCCAACATACACTAGTTCTCAGGAGGTGGAGCGGGTCGTACACTAATCGGATTAGATGATGAGCAGTTTGGCACCTTGTATGGCAGCCCTGTATGAATGGGTAAAAAAAGCACTTTGCGTTGTCAGAAGACGCTGTAGAAAGGCGCTATATAAATGTCCATTTACCAAGTCTACAAGTCTGGTGGGAGGCCAGTGAGGGAGTAGTGACTCCGACTGGTTGCTTGAGACAGTGTGTTGACAGTAGAGTTAGCAGACAACAGTGCATTACAGAGGGAGAGGATATTCCACCTCAGGACACAGAAGTGTAAAGGATCTGTAATCATCTTATATCCCTTTGTTCTTTCATGTGCATCTTAGTGTCCTTAACATCTCAGACCAACATCGTGTTACAGCTGTGTCATATATCTCAATAATGGTTTTCTCTGCTTCTTTTAGCTGTCCCACATCTGGAGACATATTCGTCCCCTTTCCTCTTGTCCAGACCCTCAGCCAGCCTCCAGACACTACGAGGAGCTTCATTCTCATTGGCCGCAACTTCCATCAGTGGCACTGTAGCACAGAGCAAGGTAACTACTGAAGCCAGTATATACCATTGTTTTTTTCTCAACACAGAAACAGTTTCATGGACAATGTAATACTAGCATAAGATTATGCACTGGCTGTAGTTTCATTTTGATTTGTAAATACCTCTGCCAGTGTTTAGCTCCTGTGCCATAGAAAACGAATGGCCTGTTGAATGTAAACTCGACGTTGTGTCCCGCTGTGCTCGCTGGGTCCTCACGGTTACATTTCATCTGAAAGTCGTGCTTTTACTCTTCAAGTAGTTCCATAGTTTTAATGGTTGAATACAAACCAGTCAACTACCTACAGGGTTTGCACTCAAATCTAAAATTTCAAATGCTTTAAGCCATTGTTAGTTTTTTTCACAATTTCTGGCTATGCTGTAGCTTTATCAAAAACTATTTTTCTGAGAACCATTTGTTAGTGGAGGCAGTCCACACTTTTTGACTGGGTTGGTCCAAGTGGGGCACTGACTTGAAGAAACATGGCAAATTCATAATGATAACTAGATACGTAACTGGAAAATGCTCCCAGGCCTGTGGAGTGATGGTTAAAATATGTAATTACGGAAATGTAATAGCAGAATGCAGTCCTATAATTCAGCATAAATTAGACTTTTGAAGTGTATCCACAGATATACCTGACTTTAGTTGAACAATAGCTGCAGCTACATGGACAAAATTTCTTCAATCCGATGAAAAGAATTATTCTGATTCCAGGCAACTGTTTACATGGACGCTAAATAAAGTGATCTGATAAGATGTTTATTTACATGCCCCAAAGCATTTAATCGGAATATAACTGTTATGAATTTCTCTTCTGCCAGAAATATAACGGCAGAAGTTTTTTGCCCCAACTTCATTGAGAAATACATTCAATACATGGAGTAGGCTATAGAAGGAGAAGACGTGGTTCCACCTGTTAATAGATAACAGATAGATTATAATACACCTTTTGGAATGGGATGCCGGTAGAATCCGGGGTTACAGCTCAGCAAGAAGGGTAAACTTGGTACCCCTTTCGCGGTAAAACTCTCCCTCTAGAGTTTCTGTTTCGCACGTGTGAGTAGTAGATATAAATAGACTCTCCTGAGAGCTCAGCGGTCCCGGTGAATTCATTAATATTCTGCGGGCCGGATGGGAAGCTTTGGGGGCCCAGATGTGGCCTGCGGACCGCCAGTTGACGATCACTGGTATAGGACGATGGGGTGTTACCTGGGGTGGCCAATCAGATTTCAGGGGTGACAGGTTTAACCAGAATACTTTTTTTAATGTTTTAATCTGTAGTGTTTTTTGGTGTTGGTAAAACCCCAAAACAATGAACCTCAACCTGATACAACCCACTTCACTACTCTATCGGTCAGAATGTTCTGTGGTGACTCTTCTTTAAGTCATAACTGTGGGAATGGAAATTGAGACTTCAAATTGAAAGGGAATACTCTGACTGTAAAGAAAAGAAACAACATCACAGTATGAGTTACATGATAGTGTTATGTTGCTGAAATGAAATTGGAAGACAAAGGACCAGAGAATGTGGTGGTAACTTGATGAATGTTTATGAAGGCCTATATTAGTGTATGACAGTGTGTAAAGAACAAACGTGTAATCAGCAGCATGAAACTAACACCTGTTTTCACCTCATGTTGTGTAGAGGAAGAAGTCTGAGCATGGTTTGTGTCGAAGCTTTCAACATGCCCTCCTTGCTGCTGCTCTTTGTTTCTGTGTTTCTCTGTCCATGCTAGCAGATGTCTAACACAACTGTGTTATTTGCAAGTGTCTGCTTACATCAGTTTGTGTCGAGCTGTGTGCTTCCCTGTCCATGGCGCCTTGCTGTTTGTACCATCTCTGTTTGCCTACAGAAGACAGTTCAGATGAGGAAAACACCCCAGTGCTAAATAGGTTCACACGTAAGTTTGCCTTTCAGCTTAACACATTGATGCTGATGGGATGTATTAAATTGCTGTTTTTCTGATAACAATTTAGTGCTAAGTATATATTTTACATTTATTAAATATATGTATTAGTTAAAAGTGGACGAAAGGCAAGTAGCTTTCTAACTCAAAGGGAATTCTAATTGCTTTACATCTCTACATAAGGCATAAAACAAATACATTGGGCCCTATGTTTGTGAATCAAGGTGCGGGGCACAAAGCTCAGTCCAGTGGATAAAGGAGGGAGAGGTTTATGTGGGTACACCTCCCTCAATTAAAGTGACAGAAATATTGTAGAACCGAACGAAAACACAGACATCCTTTGCACCCAATTGAGGTTGGCACTGACACGCTCTCCTGCAGTGCACTGCCAGGCATCAGTAATGGCATCACAGTGCCAGCATTTCACTCACATGTGTGTGAATGTGACCAATAATTTGTGTACACCGGTACGAGTGAGTGAGAGTGCTTCCACTGAGGTTGGCGAAGTGCCACACTAACACATTTTCTCATCTTTAGCTGGCACTGACCCTTGCTTTGGCCAGGTAAAATGATGAACTTCAGCGGCTGCAGATTATATCAGCTGTTACTTATTAACGTAACTTTTGACTGTTGTGAGGTTAACCTGCTCCTCACACTCAGACAAAGATCATTTGTGAGGAAGGAATCTCCACTCTGAAACACCACTTTACTATCAGAGTGGAAGTTCCAACAACTCCAACTGACCGTGTCACATCAGCTTCAGCAGGTGGAATCTCCCAGTTAAATGTTTATTCATATCATAGCAGTCATTTAAGATGATCAACTAAGATTTGAATCAGGACTTTCTAATTTGGATCAAATACTTGATCCAGGATGTGCTGCCGCTTTTATTTCAGTGAGTCAGACACATTTAATCAACATTTCACATCTTATGGTGATGTGTCCATATTTATTATCTGTACTATCTGTACCCAACATCTTTGGGACAATCGGTAGAATAAATACAATTATATTATCTAATTCACAGGTTGTAGCTGCAGAACTGAGATTTTAATGAAATATTTTCTTTAAAAAAATGTTTTAATTTAAAACTTCAGTTACTTACTGTAGTAAGTTTATACTAAATGAATTACATGTAAAAAGTGGATCTCAAAGTCATGGTACGGGGCTGTCCATTGACTGTTAGACTTTGGTTAGAACAGATGAAATGGTCCTAACAGTCGGGAGTCAGCCTTCTGTCTGGCTTTGATTCATATTGCTTTGCTATTTCACTGAGTTCCTCTCTCTTCTGCCCAGCTCATAAGGGCTTCCAGCGCTTCGAGGCTCTGGAGCAGAGTGATTGGTTCAGTCCCAGCCAGGTCGGGGCAGGACTGGCTCCCCGCCAGAGGTTCCTCTTCATCAGCATTGTGGACAAAAAGGTGACTTGGGATATGGAAGCCTTAGTACTGGGAATGTCCCTCAGGCCAAGAGTGTGAGACATAGTTCTTACAAACTAAAGGATTGATTGAGCTGTGAATACATCTCTGACCCCTGGATTATACTTGTAACCCCTCACTGCTCCTCATGTCCATATAATCGCATGTAAGCATCTCATGTGTGTGTTTGAGTTACATTGTTACCATCTTTGCTTCAGGTGACTCTGTACAGCTATAACTGGTCTGTGGATCTGGGCTCTTCTCTGAACCGTGAGCTGGTCCGCCTTGTTAAGTGGCAGAATGCCAGGGCTCATGTTGTCCACTGCCTGCTCAACCAGAAGATGGGCCTCTTCCATCACTACTGCTTCTCCGATGCACCCATCCACGAAATGGACTCCAAGCAGGTAAAGACACTTTGCCAGCAAGTCGACAACAGGAAATTGGTCAAGCTGTGTCAATTATTTGCTGTTTAGAAATAATGTATTATTTATATATATTATTGTTATATATTTATACTGGAAATTGCTCCAGTTTTTAAATTTGAATAATTTTAAGTCTCTGGAAAAAATTCAAGGTTAGGAGCAATGTTCCACTTCCAGGCAGCCATTTACTTGTTTTTTTGTCAACAGAAAAATAAAATGAGACAGACGTACCTTAGCAGGACTTTTAATTAATCAATCAATCAAGTTTATTTATATAGCCCCACATCACAAAGTCCACATTTGTCTCTGGGGGCTTTACAGACAAACGACACCCTCTGTCCTTAGACCCTCGCACCACACAAGGAAAAACTCCCCAAAAGAGTATAAGCATTCGCTACCTCACAGACAGCACGTGAGGCTGCTTTTACAGACATGCTGACACACTTCAAATGTGTCACTTAAAAGCAGCTGTAATGTCAGCATGTCTGCATTTGATGGGGGTTGGGAGCTGTTGAGGAGAATTGACTGCTAGTTGAGCTGGAATCAGCTGTCAGGACAGCATCTGGCGTCACAGCCTGCAGATTTCATCCAGCTGTTGTATCCTGGGGAAGAATCAGAAGTGATGATGTCATCACCTGTACATTACCAGCCTGTTTGACATGTGCTTCATTTAGTGATGGTGTTTCCAGTGGTTGCGTTACACTTTCTTGTTGTTCGTCCTTTTGACTTAATAAGGCGTGTTTAATACCATTAAATTGCCATTATTTCATTGTGCCTAAACAGGCAAATATGAAGAATGCAATTTTACAAAATTAGTTTGTGTGTCTTTGCCTCGAACAGACGACTGCTCATGGCAATTTAATTTAATGTTGTTGTGACGGCTGAACCCGCAGTGCTCTGCTGCCACACTACAGAATGAATTACCAGCTACTAGAAACATTTCTCCCAGGGAAGAGATCAGAGGTCGGCAAGACTTTCTGAACGTGGAATCTAATATCCCGTTCCTGAAAAAATTTGCTTCACCAGGAAGAAAACCTGCAGCATGCGGGGAAGAGAGGAGACGCGCTGTGAGTTACTTCGTTACGGTATATTGCCCCCAGTCAGTGTTCCAATCTGTCAAAATGACGAATGGCCTTCAGATTTTTCCATCATTATTTTAAAAAATCGGTCAAATATTCGGTTAACGCGACCTCTTTCACTCAGTAATGGATGAAAAATTTTCTTTTTTCTACATATAGGCAACATTTCTAACCACAGTGGTCATCTGCAACTCAGGCTGATGATGTTTACATTTAACAATGACATAGTTTTGTATTTGCAGCGCTCGTTTTATACATCATCGTAATTCTTTCTCCCTTATTTTCCATCACTTCGTCTTTGTCTAGGCTTTTGTGATGATCTGTCTTGGATGATGGGCTTGTTAGGCATGGTGTTCCTTAAATGTTGTTAAAAACTGAAAAATTAAGTTCCGTTAATGATTTGTATTCTTCTTTAAACTTCCATTTATTGTTTACTTTTGGCCCCACAACAAGTTGTAAAACACTGACATAATATCATCTTAGAAAGCTAGCTAACGTGTTAGCTCACAGTAGTAACAGTTGCCTACAGTACACATCCAGCAGACACGGCAGCATTATTCATTTGGAGTTGTGTTAGTGTCCACCTGATGAATGCTCCAATATTCTCTCTCTTTTAGCTCTATTTTGTCTCTACCAACTCCTAAGGGAATATCTGTCCACTATGTTCACCAGCTAGTCTCTCACTGAGTCTGTCTGCTGTTTTCTGCTGAACATGGAAAGTACAATGGGTTTTTAGAGCTTTTTCACTTAAAACAACTGCCTGCTGGACACCAGGTTGACAAGAGTGGTGGGACAAAAAACAGTAAAGATGGGGCCAACAATGAGCTGAAAGATGCTAAGATGCTCAGTACATCTGAGGGTGTGAGAGAAATTCTAAATGAGCAGCGTACTGGAACCAAAGAAGCTGCAGGAGACGGACGTGACGTCTGATACTGAAGGTTCATTAGATGGCCAGTCTGAACACACGGCACCCATCTTTTTACATTACAGGTCATTTAGCAGGCACTCTTATCCAAAGCGACTTACAGTAACTAACTACAGGGACAGTCTTCTCGAGCAACTCAGGGTTAAGAGCCTTACTCAGGAGCTCAATGGTGGCAGCCTGGTGTTGACCTTCCGGTGATCTATTTGAAAGCCTGACCACTAGACCAGTGTACTAGCACCACCCATCTTAACTCTTATCTTGCAGCTGTAGGCTGTCCGCTCCGGGAGACTAAAAGATGAAGAAAAAGAGACTGTATGTTTTGGGGGAGGTGACCTGACCAAAAAGAGACACTCAAGACGTTAGTGTTTCCTACATTTAAGTAGGCTTGAGGTCAGCCTACTATGTATAGAGTCTTAAGGTTTGAATATATTTTAATATATGTATATTCTCCAAAAATTACTTAACAGAGGGGAACTACAATGTATTTCGGTTCGATTGTATGTAATTCGGTAATGGAGTTAACCGAGTCCAGAGCCAATCGAGTGCTGTTCAACACCATAATAGGTAATAGTGTCTTTCCAATGCTAATCCTCCATAGGTATAAATAGCAAATATAGCAAAGTGAAAAGTAGATAACTGGACCATAATAATTACTCATTTGCATTGCACGAGTCCAATAAGGCACGAGGCCAAGACAAGTCCAATTCTTTGCACTACAGTTCATGTAGCTGACGCTGTTGTCCAAAGCGACTCACAATAATTGCAAACCATCATGAGGATACAGCTCCGAACAGGCAAATTCTTCAAAATAGTGGACTCAAGTGACTTAAGTCCTACAGCCCTGGTTTAAACTATTAACGTACACTAAAAAGTGAGTTATTAGTAAATTGAACTGAATTTTTGAATAGAAATTGAATCATTTCCAGTTGAAAACAGTGTTCCAGTTAAAATTCAGTGTAAAAGCTTGCAGGCAGAGGCTGTCACTAAACTCCCTTTCATATTCCTGTCAGCTGCAGCTCCGTCGGAGCTTGTTGCTGCTTTATTCAGGCTTATTTTCTGTTTTGAGTATCTCAGCAAAACTGCTGCACCTCGTGTATTAAATATGGAGCTGCAGATCGATATGTGAATGATGGACTCGGCGGCACAAACCAAAACCAAAAAGATTTTGTGTGACTAAGCATTTTTATTCTTGATTCTTACCCCCGCTGTATGCCTTGTCTTCTTATGTTGATTATATCGTGGAAATACAATCCTGTCACATCAACAGCCTTGTTTTTCAAAATGAACCACTTAAATACCTAAATGCAATTTAGTGCCTGTCACTTTCCATCTATCCTCTTGGATTATTTATGAACAGCTCGGGCACAGAGAAGTTTTCACAGTCTGTAGTTTGTGTGTGCTTCCAGTGACAAAAGTGTTTGCTAAGCATATTAAACAACCCGTCTTCTTTTACACTCCTACTCCTGCTGTCCTCCAGCCTCACATCATGAGTCAGCTGTCATATAAACCTCACTGTTCCCTCTGGTGAGTAAGAGGACAGTGGTGCAGAAAGACTCCATGTCCACAGCCCCTGGTCAGAAGCTTGAGAGCCTGGCGTGCTGGAAAAAATCTATGGGAGCACTTGCATATACTAATGATTTTGTAATAAGAGCAGTGTTGTAGACCTTTCTTTTTGTTTTGGGGGTGGGGCATTTGGATTCTATCTGTAGGCTACGGATATATTGACAATTGATTGACTCAAACAGGCTGGAAAAATGTGGTTACAGAAAGCACATTCACACAATCATCAACAGTCTTCCCTCCCTCTACAACTGCTGTTGAAGTGAAATAACTTCCATGCCAAGTAAAAGGCCACCGGGCTGCAGGTTTTCCTGATCTCACAAAGTAATAAGCTTCCAACAGTTTCTAAAAGAATCCATTAAAACCAGATGGCAGACACATACTGCTGCCTTAGCCAGGATATTACATCATTTTAAATAACACATCAATTAGGTTAGGTTATCTATATAATGATATTATACTGTCACAATCATTGCAAGAAAGTTGTGCAGGAAAATCGTATGAGAGATACATTTCTGTGTTCTTTTGATCTTCCCTTTGAACTGAACATGATCCCATTAAATGTAAAAAAAATTTAATTAATAACTGGAACTCAATCCTTTCTTTCCTAATAACACAAAGTGTTGCAAGAGAGCTGCTATGAACTGCTTCCATTACAATAACAGCCCACATATCAAGCTGAATGTGGGGAAAGTCTGAAACTTAAACAGGAGTGATAAAAAAAGACTGAATTACCAACCAGGCAAAGTGGAGCTGGAAAGTCCGAGGTTCAACGTGTGTCAAGTGGTCTGTAGTGAAAAGAACAACATCGACTAATATGATAGTAAGTGGAAGGTCTCGGTGCACAAACTGTCTGCTGTTGTGGTTTATGTGTGTGCAGCAGCGCAGAGTGCAAAACCTACTTTGCTTGATTACTTGATTCTTATTCCTAAATGAATTTGTGTTTAATAACCTTAAACCAGCATAGGAATAACATGCAGAATGCACAGAGTTGGGTGCACGGGTTAATCGGGCCCAGCAGCTCCCCTCGTAGGTCAATCTGGCCACAGTGACGTTGACACAATGCATGCAACTCAGTTAAGTTTAAATTATGGGTAAATAAAGGTTAAACAATACAGAAAAATGTCACATTCAGTGTTGCTCCTGCATTGTTGTGTCGGACAGGCTGCAGTAGAGATTTATCAGAGCAGCATTTTACAGCAAAGAAGTCACCAAATGCCCTTTTAGCATTCCCCCTACGGCCAATTACAAAACAAGCTCAAAGAATAGAAATAACCAAACTTTTCCTTTCCCTCCGATGGCCACGCTCTTCATCGCTGCATTACTAATGAGTCCGGACAGAAGGCAGAGTCAGAGCAGCAGAAAATTTGCCTGAACAGAGCTTCATCTGTCATGGCCCTGATGAGAAACAGAGGGAGTACCAGTGCACAGTTTGACCCTCCAGCCTGTAGGCATGCTGCAGACAGCTCTGCCACACTGTACTGGGGCATCTGTCCCTGAGCTGCTCTGCTGAACTAACACGCCCAAAAGTTCCTCTCAACAGCAACCAGGGCCCACGATCAATGCTCTGCAAATGTAGGAATCAAATATTAATAAAAACCCATCAACACTAATATACTATGCAGACATTAATGCATTTGAGATTGTCCCTAAAGTTTTCAATGGGATGAAGCTGTTCATTGATATAATTTAACTTCAATATTCCTTAGACTTCTTTGATAATGCATTTACTCTGACAGCATTATTATTCAAAAGTACCCAACGTCTCAGCTTCTGATGCTTCAGGAGCTCGACCTATGGCTATTCTCTTGTCTGTCCTTACTGTCTGTTTGTATAGCATTTATTGTGAAACCATGTGTTTGATCTTCTATTTTTCTTCCTTCCCCTTCGTCTTCTCCAGGATCCCAACCCGTTCCTGAGCCCCTCCATGGAGCCTGATGCATTGCTGCGTAGTGCAGTTCCTCCCCTGCCCAATAAAGAGCAGGGCAGGCTGGGTAGCTCTGTCCGAAGTCTTGCTCCGCTCCACTTCCCCTCTGAGCTGCTTCCCTTTGACGAGGCTCTGAGGGATGTGTGCACCATCCGGCCCTTGATGGAGGGGGATGTGGTGGCCCGTCATGGCAGCCAGCTCTTGGAGATCAAAGCTGCTGAGCGGAGAGGTTAATACTGCTACTAATAATAACAATTATAATAATAGGATTTCTGTCCAATGAGCCCATCAAACTGCACACTGGATAGGAAGGGTAATGGCTTTGTGTTTACCCTGACAGAACTGGAGAAGCAGATGAAGATAGAGAACCTGTTTGTGACGTGGCAGCAGAGGTCAGCACAGTCCAACATGCCCATTTCAGTAAGTACCCCAAGTCATAGATCTGAGATGTGTAACTAAAATGCAGTATTGTAATAGTTGAAGGATATGTTTTTCTTCATTGCGAGAAAAATCTAAAGTACTGTTAGTTGACTGTTTGCATATTTGATAGCATACAAAGAAATTGCTGAAAAATTACACAGAAGAACGTGGCTGCAATACCAACTCAGCCAAGCTGAAGAGTCTTAACTGCTACTGTTCTTCATCCCCTTTTATTATAGCCATAAAACCTCTTGTGAAAGATAACTCTTTGGAGTTTACTATTAAAACATCAGATTGTGTGTATTGTTGAATTCAGAATTGTAAAGCTCTGTGTGTGCTTTCAAACAATGTATGTTTTGTCATGGCTGAGAAAGGATTCAACCAGATGCCATCCCAGCCTGCGTTCAGACCACTGCCTTTAAAGGTCCAATGTGTACTTCTGATCCACCTGCTCCAAAGAGATAGAGGCAGTACTTCACCTCTAAACTGGCTCCATACAATCTAAATTCATCAATCATCAAAACCTTCAGTTATTAAAAAAAAAACAACTATAGTAGGTTAACTGTTTATATTTTAGTTGTAGTAGTTTGGCATGTTTATTATATTAGAAGTTGAAATATTTAATGTGTATTTTTTACTCCTGTGTAGCAAGAATACGCAAAATTCGACCAAATTGCTGAAACTCTGATCTTCTAATCTTAACGTGCAGTTTAGATATCTGTGTTTACCGTGTCACTAACTGGGGGCTGTATGGTCCGTGTGACGTTATGTTTTGATAGTTTGTATATTGACTTTGGTCCGGGGGGGCAGACATGAGGGAACGTGCTTTTGTTTTGTCCTCCCCACTGACATAGGACTGCTCTGCCGGGAGGGCAGTGTGCAGCGGCTCTGGGGACGGCGCTTCAGTTAGTGGCTGTGGCAGCTCGGATTCAGCCGGTGAATAACCCAGTACTGGGAGTCACAGCGGGTTGCGGGACCGCTGGGTCTAACCTGAGTAACAGCAGTAACAGAAATTCTGACGAGCTACATACTAACTGTGCACAGAAACCCGTCTGTCTCCCAGCCGCCACACGCTCTACTCTGCAAGTCTTTTTCTCGTTTCACTTTGGATTTAATCAAAGCAAACTATCAAATATGCAGGGATCATGGCTGTAATATTAACAAGAGAGTCAGACAGCTGGACTTCTTCTCCCTCTGTACTGAGGCAGACTGGAGCTACACTGACTCACTATCACCTCTAGAGGAACAAGTGGTATTACAGGCTGGACGGAGCAGCTAGCTGTTAGCATGCTAACTTCAGTAGATATCTCTGCAACACAACACAGAGACGTCTTTGACATAAAGTTAACGCTGTTACCTCTTCACACTCTGTTGATGATGTTGGTTCATTGTTTGTTTTTAAGTTTACATTCTGGCATATCTTACACATTGAAACTTGAAGGACACGTTGAAGGAATTAATTTGAAAGTTAAACACTAAAATGTATTTTTTGTGCTAAGCCAGGTATGAGCCTCTATACTTCCTGTACATGAGCAAGAAAGTTATTAAAGCGTAGTGGGGTATTCTACTTTTGCTCATATGTTCGTTCAGAAAGGTGACTAAGTGTTACGGCTTCCAGAGAACCCGGGTGCAGAACAGAGGCTGGAGGCAAAGAAATCATATTTAATGATATACAGTTCAGTTTGAGCTGTAGGGGGTCCAGTCAGGCTGGAGGAGATAGCAGAGACAAGAAAAACAAGGGTTAGGAACAGAATTTACTGGCAGAGCAGTTAGTCACGGAGCTAGCGCTTGACTGACTGTGAATAGAGTCTACGATCTGGCATTGTGGAGGAGTCAGGACCGGAGCTTTATAGCAGAGGTGATTGGATTGTTGGCAGCTGGTAGCCTGGCTCCCACACACACCTGTCTCCACTCGTGCAATCACACACACACACACACACACACACACACACACACACACACACACACA
>CALSBV010012155.1:146832-161869 GCA_943590825.1 Bovichtus diacanthus
TTCCAGTCAAATCACATATACTTTACATCACTTGCATCATGTGCCATAGAACTGTGAACCCTTTCTGATCCTCCTCCATCTATTAGCACACTCTTGAAACCTACTTGAGTCGTTTGTGTTTATGGTGATGAAAGAACATGGCAATAATGGAGCTCGATGGCACAGAGGCACAAAACAAAAGATGAATCAGGCTGACACACACACACACACACACACACACACACACACACACACACACATATACACACACACACACACACACACACACACACACACACACACACACACACACACACACACACACACACACACACACACACACACTTGTTAGGATACATTCATTGTTGGTGGGACTCATTGGACACATGGGATTTGTTGACCACTCAACCCTTTAAATATACTATATTACTGTAGTTATAGTCAGGACCTAAGTTTACAGTTAACAGTACTTCAATTATCCAGGAGAGCCCATTGTTTCTGTGTTGAGGAACTTTGTAGTATTTAGTAAAAGAACACTTGCCAGAAGCTCTGCACACTTTGCTTTTGGATCCATCCCTACTGTCAGTGTTGTAACATTTGACCTTTTCATTGTCAGCAAAAAAGTGTTTCCTATGTTTACATCATATTAACGATCAAAAGTATGAATCCCTGCTTTTAAATGTCCATCTAATCTATATAGATGTCTGTCATATTGGTTTCAGGCTGTTCTGAACCAGAAGTTCACTGACTGCTTTGTTTTGGTCTTTCTGGACACCCAAGCTGGAAAAACAGTGAGTAACTATACTGATATGATTTACATTATTATTATACTATAGTTGTGAAAACATCTCAGTGTTGTTTCTTTCCCCTTCTCCCTCCTACAGAGCCTAAAGGTTGTGTTTCGGGAGCCACTGCCGTCGCAGCAGCAGGCCAGCAACAGCCCTCCTCCCCAGCTGGTGTCCATGTATCATCACCTGGAGTCTGTCATCAACACCGCCTGCTATAACCTCTGGACAGGACTGTTATAGAGCTGAGCAGCGCTGGACTAACTTAACCCCATATGGAAACGGGAAGCAACAGTGGAGGAAAACAGAAGACGAGATGTTTGTTTCCAAAGAGTTCATTTGAATAAAATCCTCCCGCCTGCTCTCCCAGCAACTCCACAGCTCAGTGACCTATCTATCATGGAGCAGTATTGAGGATAGCATCCCACTAGACGGTGATGCTACTGTGTTTATACAACACCCTGTTAGTGCACAGGATACACTCAAACCTGAAAGGACCCGACAGAAACCCAAACTCACCCAATCTGATTACAAACTGAATGGCTCCTAACGTGTGTGTAGAAAACCTCATTAGCTTGTTCAGTATGAGCCTTAATCCTCTGATATACGTGCTTTTAACTATGCTTCCATGTGTGCGTGATAACACCCCCCCCCACAGCACAGCACAGCACCTCTGCTCACGTCAGATGAAATGGATTGGATGAAACATAAGCCTCAAGGAAAATGAGCAGATACATAAAGCTATGTAGACACTGTAGCTGTGGTCAAATAGTCAAAAACATCCTATGTCAGAGGAACAGAGGAAGCATTGAAGCACCTTTCATCAGCATTTAAAGAATTCAAACAGCTGTTATCATGGCTGACACTTCATACTTCCGGGTCACTTCACTCAGTTAGGAACAGAATAGACAGTGTTTTTATTCATCTTGTACAGTGGGTTAACTCACACTACACGTCATACACCCTTTTTGACTTTATGACACTATATGAATCACCCGGTCTTGCTCGACGTGGAGCTCACACTAAATGTTAGCACAGAATCGGTTTTGTCCATTGACAAGAAGGTAGTCGTCTTTGAATGACCAGTAGAGTTCATTCAAAGAAGACCCCCGCCCTAAAACTGAACATCTAATAACAACCCATCTGGCCGAAATTCTAAATTGTATCGGGGGAGACCAATCAGGGTTACAATCAGGCTTCACCTGCAGTGTCTGCCTGCCTTTTAGACAGCGAAGGCCACACAATTAATGAGTGAAACAGTTAGTTACACTTTAACTGTAATCTTATAGAGACGAGATCATCAGGATCTGTCTCCTTCAGCTCAGCAGGGGACTGATCCATCACATCGTCACTTTGCTTCATAGTAATTCATCAGGACCGCGCATGAAAATGTTGTGTGCGTTTTACAAACTGGGAAAAGTAGAGGCGACGCAGCATCGCCGACCACCTTCAGGGGGAAACCCTTATCACGCTAAGTGATAGGTTCATTGTTCCATAATGAACTCATCCTACAGTCATTTGCCATGTTTGATTGGCTGACTGAAGTTGCAGCTTCTGTTAAACCAAAATCAAAGATTTCCTCAGGCAGGGACTTGTAGCGGAGCGTACACCCTGCTGGGTCGGGTCCTCAGGGTTTTCAGGGATCAGGTCTGTCTGAAGACCTCGAGCACACAGGGTTAAGTAGAGGAGATGTGTCCATCTCTCTAATGTCTTGTGAGCAAAATGCTTCCAGGCTGCTGGACCAGGTTGTGGGAGAGTCCTGTACTGCTCTGATACATATTCTGATGACATGCTGGTGAAGGAAATATGTTGGTTTTTGCCAGAGGAGAAGACACCGCTGAGTTACTTTCTGCTCTTCTTTGACAGAGAAATACTTTCAATGTATATCAACAGTTTGGATTGACTGAATCCGACGCTTCATGCTGAAATGTAACGCCATGTAGTCTGTGATTTGCGACCAACAATGAACGCTTCTGGCTATATAACTGCAAACGTTTCATACCCAAGCTTCATCATTAAGTGTGCATTACCTTAGATCTTGTGCCTTCTGATAGCATTTTGCTAGCTCTTCATACCACATCAGTTTTTTCTATGAGTGTGAGACAGCTGGGACGTCAGCGTGCAGACTGGGAGAAAAGTGTCAAACCTGTTACCCAATTGAACACCACTGCCATATATCTGTTGCCCTGAAGTGCCTTTCTCTCTTTATTTTTTTTTCTGCTTTTTTAATTTTTATTCCCAAACTTATGAAGTGATACTGTTGTCATTCCGTCAGCTCTGCATAGAGGATCTTTGGTAACACTCCTGATGTCATGCAGTGAAAGTGTCTGAGTCAGTTTGGAGAAGTGTGACAGAAATTGCCTTTCACAAGAAAGAAAATGGGTCATATTAACTTCGATGATTTGCATAATAGAATGCCACATGTCATCAGAGCTGAGTGTTTCCAAAGTATGTTCAGGGTGATGGGTTTGACTTGTGTTATTTTCTATTCTGAAACAGTGCAGCTGGTAATCATACCTTCATTTACAAGAGGGCATGAGGCCAGCCTGACAAACATGAAGGCTTGAAACCCACTGTAATACCTTCAATAATGACATGTAGCCTTACATTTCTACACATTTTCACAGGAAGAAAACCAAATGTTTGAGTTTAATGTGGATGTAAAATGAAGAAATGTGGAGCAGAGCAGCGTTCACTGCTCAGAGAATTCAGTCTGAATGGATATTCATCGTGCAAAATGTGAAGTGGAACATTGCTGTATAATGTATATTATGTATATACAAAACAATTTACACAGTATGTGAAATGCTAAATAAAGCAGTAGGATGAATGAGAATGTTGTGAATCATTTCAATGTTTGTCATACATGGATCACTAAGTTATCTTCATTTGATTTTCAGTTCTTAAAATCTGGCTAACTGAAATAAATTGCATTTTTTCTTGTCTGCTGCAACATACATGTTCTCTGTAAATCACTTGTCATTTGTTCTCTTGAGCAAAAAATCTGAAACCAAAAGGGAGAAAAATGGTGAAGAGCCTTAAACCTGCATTCTCGCTAATATCCAGCAGGGGGCAACTCCACTGGTTGCAAAAAGAAGTCCGGTTGTATAGAAGTCTATGAGAAAAACTTTTCACTTGATTTATTACCTCATTAAACCTTTCCCTGATGAGTTTATAGTCTCAATCTTTACTTTCAAGTCTTCAACACAGCATGATGTTCATTTGGTAAATGATGGTCCCATTTAGAGTAAAATAGACGTTAAGGCAGGAAATGCTTTAGGCTACCACGGTGCTGTCCGGCCAAAATGCCAAACTCAAGGCTTCAAAACGATAGTCCACCAACCAATGGCTGACGTCAGGGTGACTACGTCCACTTCTTATAAACGGTCTATGGACAGAATACAGTTTGGCGTCTACATTGCACACGAGCAGCCTGCTACACAACACAAGAGCCTCTGACTGAACAACAACACATTGGATTTCCTGCTAAAGTCTTCTTCTTATCTAACTTATGAACACATGTATTGTTCTGCACGAACATTAACAAGTTATACAATTCGTGGAGAATTTTTAGTATTTTTAGTATAGAATTTTTCTTCTATATATAGAAGAAGTTTAAGCAGAACACTTGAAACATACACAGCTGTGTGACTGGACACTGCTCATCACTTGCTGTGTGTGCAGTAATCTTTCATCCAACCCAGACCCTCCTTTGTGGAGCCTAAAGAGGACAGAGACTATTAGAAACCTGTATTTCTGCTAGTAGGGCGCCATAATTAATTAAATAGCACTCACCCACTGGCTTGTATTCACAGCCGATGTGTCCCTGGTAGTCGAGGTTTTCCAGCATGTTGAACAGGTAGCTGTAGTTGAGCTCTCCGGCACTGTCGGGCTCATTCCTGCCTGGAACCTGAGCAACCTGAACATGACCTGAGAAAGAGGACGACTCATGAACTTGTGTCTTTAAGACCTCCAGAGCATGCTCTCTGGTCAACATCACTGCTTCACATCATTATAGAGCCACATGTTTAGCCTTAGTAGCTGCAGAAGAAGCACAGTTGTGTTGTTTCATCCAAAATGTCAGTCAGAAATCAAAGTTTGAGCCAACAGCATGAGTTTGCCACATCTCTTATTTGACCTCTTCCACATCTTGTTAAGTGAATTATCCACGTCATCAATACAAGCTGAGGTCACAAACTACAGTGAATAACCAGTTAGTCAGACTCTCCATCCTCTTGTTGCCTCATCAAGGTTGGACAAACACAAAACGCTTTTAAAAAAAAAAATTTAAGAATCATGTATTATTATTGTTGCTCAAGCTGCGAGTGCTGACCAGAAGAATACTAAATATTAACAAAATGTTTGTCTAACAGAAATTAGATTCTGTCTTTGTGTGGAGGAGCTTCAAATCTGCTCTTATTAATATTGTAACATTAACAACAGTATAAATGATAATAAATAAATAATAAAATAATTAATGCTGCTTCAAGTCTGCAGTCAATATAAGCCAGTGACATTGTGATTTTCTTTTTATTGTCACTTCTTACCTTCCAACCAAGTTGTGTTTTTCTAAATTCCAGTTTTTAATGTGACATTAACTAGACATGACAACAGCAGCAGTAAACACATGTCCACCTTTTAATTCGTCGGAATCTCCAATTAAAAAGTCAGGAATGCAGCATTTCCAACTTGAACTAACAAGCATTCTTACAATACAACCTAGAATCTTCTATCATTTGAACATACACACAGCTTGTTGTTCCCTTTTAGGGGGAACACCCATGTTGATTATGGAAACACAAGACTTGAACAGACTCCATCCATCAAGTCTACTTCAATAGTTTACACTACCAATTTCAATGCCAAGATATCTAAAGGTCACAGGGATTCAAAAGAGGAATTTAGCAGCATTAGCTGGGATTTAGTTGAATTGATTTTCTAATCAACTATATTCTTCAGACATGCAGCACATGGGGGATCGAAGAGGCAACAAGAGGTTTGAGTGAAAGAGTAAATAAGGGGGGGAGAGGACGCAGCCGGGGCAGGTGCCTCTATAGAGACGAAGCCTGGACGAAAGACTGCTCACATCTTACTCACCAAGTATGGGGAAATACTTGTGTATGTTCTGTGTCAAGTTTCCATCCATTATTTGCCAGTGAAAGACGTCCTGAAACAGTTCAGACAGTAGTTAAGTCAAGTCAAGTTTTAGCAAATTATCTTATTTTCAAGTTAAGACCAATTTCCAAAGCACCCACCATCTGCAGCTTGATGTTGGGCTTTCCAACCTTCTCCAGTATTGCAGCTGCTGCAGACACAAAAGTGAGGACGATTTGAAACATAACTCATGGCAGACAGAAAGACATTATATATGCCAGACAGGAGTTGTGTTTACCTTTAAGAGAAATGGTAAAAAAAAAAACAATAAGATCAAACACTGGCGTACTTATACAGCATCAAATCTGTGGCGCACACTACAACAACAGGACACGTTTTGTCTGAATCTGTTACATTTCAATTCATGATCATGTGAGGAGTGTTTAATTAGGAGATTAAAGTATGTGCCCTTATGCACTTTCATCACTGGACTTCTTATAATATCTGGTAATGGTGACAAAATGACTTATTACTGGTCTGCTTTTCATGTCATATCAGAAGTATGACACTAAAAATAAATTTATTTTAGTACACACTCACATCCAATATGGCGAAAAAAGTCAAAAATTGAATGTGACTAGAAATTACACCTCTGACCAGTGCAAAGATTGAACTTGTTCTTTTCTTTGCATGATTGTACGTGTTAATGTTAATGTTAGGCATCAGATAAATCAGTCGGTGGGCCTAATCCAATGATTTTAACTAAATTTGGAATCTGGGAGGCACCAGAATTTAGAGATTTGGGGATTTTTAGTAACAATACAACTGTAAAACCAATCTGAAATGCTCAATAAAATATTAGTGTAAAACGATACTTAAATACTTCACACTGTGAACAGCTCCAGGTGCTTGTAATAAAAATCAATATATATGATGTTACAATGTACCTTATGTCCTTAATTAGAAGTATTATAAATGTGTAAATTGTCACTATATGCCTTATTTCCATCCTTATTTTAGAAATGTTAAATGTTGTTGAATTAAGTAACTATGCCTAAGAATGACCAATATACTGTGAAATAATATGCAACATTGTAAACTGTAAAAACGTAAGGGTACACCACTTCTTATAAGGGTGACTGAAGATCTGACCGGAGCAGAGAAGCACTAAGAGTTGCTCAGTTGCTCTCCCTGAGGTTTCTTCCATATTTCCCCCACTAATTGTGGGGTATCTTTTAGGGAGTTTTTCCTTGTGCGATGTGAGGGTCTAAGGACAGAGGGTACTTTGTACAGGCTGTAAAGCCCACTGAGACAAATGTATAATTTGTGATATTGGGCTATATAAATAAACTTGATTTGATTTGATTTGAAGAGGCGTGGCCTAAGTGCCAACAAGGGGCCAATAGGACCTGGCCCCAGCCAACCAATGGGAGAAGACTATACCCAAAAGGCGGCAGATATAAAATATGTTGTAGACAATAGATCGGCCCTTGTCCTGTGAATATGTGAGACAGAGTAACTACTTTAATGTGGTCTGTGGAACGGTGAAATAGGACGGACCGCAGCTGCGTATTTTTGTAATGCTCACTACATCATCTTCAAATAAATATTGTTAACCTGAAGAGAAGTTTTCCGGGATTGATTTCTATAGGTCTCTATTTCAAATTAAAAGAACACGACATGCTCAAATCAAGACTCTACCACTCGAAAATGAATAACATATAAATAAAAACATTAAACACTGAATATGTTTTCCACAGCAACAAGTCACAAGTCTTGAGAGTATTACATGCTAATCACCCGTGGGTGTTGTCTACATGCTGGTAAACGATGATGCAGTCTACATGTTAGTGAATGACGGTGCAGTCTACATGCTGGTTAGTTACAGTAGGTGCAGTCTACATGCTGGTTGGTGTTGTCTCAGTGGGACACAGTGTCTTACCCTGATGAGGAGAGTCCAGAAAATACCTGGGATCTGTAATCCTGGTGTTGATTGGTTCAATCAAACCAGTGATTCCCTCCTGTGAGGAACATTGACATTTCACAACATTCTGATTAACACTGAGAGGTGTAAGAAAATCACATTTATATTTGAAACAAATGATAGATGCAGTGCAAAAACTATATGAATACAATACCCATGTACTACAGAGAAATGCAACCAAAAAAGTGTATTACATTAACACATTGTATTTTGTTTATGTAGTGCTGTATGTAACAGAAATGGAAACACTACAATTTGTGGGCATCAGGGTGACGAAGTAGTTAAGACGCATACCATAGACTGTGATCGCAATGCCCCTATTCCAGCCAGGGACCTTTGTTACACATCATACCCCATTCTCTCTGCTTCATCAGTTCCTCTCTGCATTCCACTGTTACCCATCCAATGCAGGCAAAACAGTGTCTTACAAAAAAACAACAGCCGGGTGCAGCTTTGACTTGTGAAGAAGAAGACTTGTCATCACAGTGAGGTTGCCAGGTTTGGTAACTGAGATCGTAGGGAGACCAAAACCTGTGATCTCCGACCAGATCTGGCAACCCAAGCTGCACAGAAGTGATGTGTGGTGTTCATCTTCATTAAACAATTCCAACACCACTTCCTGAATCCAGCTCTATACACAAAGACTCTAGGAAATAAGTGTCTGAGTCACAGTGTGGTGGAGGATGTAGAGCGGGTCGTCCAGCCGCTCTACATCCAGCAGTTAGATCCCCAACTCCTCCAGTCCACATGTCGAAGTCTCCCTGGACAAGACACTGTCCAATTTGACCCAAATTGCTCCCAAAGGCATAGTGTGAGTGTGTGAGGGTTAGATTAAAACGATGAGCAGTTTTGCACCTTGTGTGGCAGCCCTGCCTTATATGTGTGTGTGAATGGATGAATGTTGACATGTAGTGTAAAAAGCGCTTTGAGTGTACAGAAGACTAGAAAGGCGCTGTATAAATGCAAGTCTATTTACCATTACTCCCTTCATAAATATTAAATAAATAAAATCATAATTGCATAACGAATATCATTATTTCATTCTGGAAATCCAATATATTTGATAATGTGAAGAGTTCAAACATGCTATTAAAGTTCAGATTTTTCTTTCTTCCATTATTTAGATACCCACAACCACATCAGAAGTCTTCTTATTTATTATTTATTCATGCTTACTCATTTTGTAACAAGCTTTGTCATTTTTTAGAATATTGTTTAACATTGTGTTCTGTTAATTTGTGTGAATGAATAATTTATTCAAAAGCACAAATTACACTCACTTACAAATTAGTAATTCCTACTCATGAACTTGTTTTTTTCCTGAGACTTATATTTGTACTGTGTTGTATATTATATATCTTGTAGTACATGAGATTCCTGTAAATGTTAAATTATAATTGAATATCTTCCATTTGTTTTAATTTGACATACATATATCCTACTTTTACTACTTTTTCACTTAATTCATAGTGCTGGGAGTTGTAATGTTGGACAGCAAAGGTCACCTGCCTTTGAGAGGATATCAGCAGCATAGTTTAGGTTCTGCACAAAGATGGCCTCCATCTCCTTGGCAACCGCCATTCTGTGTGAACCCACGGGAACCCTTCCTGCCATCAGGTGGATCCTGAGAAAGTTGTGGAAAATACTTTATACATAAATACAAACTTGAAAAGGTGAAACTCTGCTTCAGTAACTAGATGGACTCTTACATAAAGACGGTTTCCTCCTCACAAAGATTCTTTATTTAATGTACAATGTTCTGTTCTATCATTTCAATGTCGAGACACAGATCTGGGGAAGGATACAAAAAAATATTCTACTGCATTTAAGGTTTCTAAGAGGATGGTGGCCTCCATAATTCTTAAATGGAAGACTGGAATTCTGGAACAACCAGGACTCTTTTTAGAGATGGCTGCCCTGCCAAACTAAGCAATCAGGGAAGAATGGCCTTGGTAAGAGAGGCAAACCAGAACCTGATGGCCACTCTGGCTGATCTCCAGTGATCCAGTAAGGAGATTGGAGAAACTTCCAGAAGCACAGCCATCACCGCAACACCCCACCGGCAGCCTCTCCTCAGTGAAAGACACATCTAAGCTCCTAAAGGACTCTCAGACTGTGAGAACAAATTCTCTGCACTTATGAAACCAAGATTAAACAGTTTGGCCTTAATCCTAGGCATCATGTCTGGAGTAAATTAAGCACTGCTCATCATGTGCAATACCATCCCAACAGTGAAGCATGGTGGTGGCAGCACAATGCTGTGGCGATGTTTTTCAGCAGCACAGACTGTCAACAGGACAATGACCCTGAGCACAACTATATATCTTTTAATATATCTTATGTAAAGCGCATTGCCTTGTTGTTGAAAGCTGCTGTCCCAATAAACTGGCCTTGCCTTTAATATGCACAAGCACATTCGATGTACTCCACACCAGAGGTTTAAGGGTGAAAACAATACAAAAGGTGTCTTTACTCTGTCAATGCCTCACCTTTTACAGTCCAAAGCTTTTGCATACTTCAAAGCCAGATCCAGACCCTGTCTGAACTCTTCCTCTCTCCCAGGAACTGCTCCAAGACCAAGATCCCCTTCCTTTACATCTCCTGCAACACACGTTCATCGTTACATTACCAGCATCCTCCTCTAATGATTACTAACCATTCAAGTACTCAGTGTGGCTCATGCTGTCGTTAACGTACCGGGCGGGGTGTTGATGAGCACCACCTCCACTCCTGCAGCCTCTCTGGCTCTCTGCAGCTCCTGCAGGTCGGAGTCGTAGGGCCAGGCTGCCTCCACCGCCTGAAAGCCAGTCGAGGCAGCCGCGTAGAATCTCTGACTGAAGTCTGGAAGGTCCGTGAACAGCCATGAAATATTCGCACAGAACTTAAGCGGAGCCATCCTGGTCGCACTGGAGAGGCCAAAGAGAGGAGAGGAGACGAGACCTGCGGGGGGGGGGGACTTATTAATGTATTAATTATCGTATTGTGCTTTACAAATGGTTACAGGAAGGTAGTAAGCGTTGTATCTTTAAAATACAGTATCAACAGGAGTTGCACGTAGAGAGTGGTCTGACCTGCACGTAGAGGAGTGTTATTGTCACGTGACAGGTAGCGTGCTTCCTGGTCTGTAAAATGCGCAGGCGCAGGAAGTTCTGGTGACGCAGAGGTAGTGAAATTAGTTCGGTGAAGGCAAAACTTCCATTAGATTTGAACCATTTTAACCCAATCATTGAAAAAAAACAAAATACTTTTTCTTGAGAGAGAGAATATTCCTCTCAAAGGTTAAGGGCATAACTAGACTTACTTATGTGGCATCTCTCTTTGAATGTTGATAGCGTATTATCAAAGATGCTCCAAAAGTAAAGATTGAAATGGGTGGTATAAATTGGTATACACTAATTTATTGTGCAATATATATTTGTAAAATCCCAATCAAATTGTCAAAATTTCATAAGGAAATAAATTTGGCTTGGTCTCTCTAGTTTAACGATAACTTCTCACCATATAGATATTACATTTGGAACGATATTATCTATATTTAATTTAATTTAATATATTATTTATATTATTATCTACAACAATAACTCTTTCTTTCAAAAATAATAAGATAGAACTTTATTTATCCTGAGGGAAATTGTTGTGCAACAGTTGCAATACACAGTAGGAGACAGTATAAGATGCAAAACATTTACAAAAATGTACAAATAGTGAAAAATGTGTTATACAATACATATATGTAGAATAATTTAAAATAAGATGAGCTGAGATGGTGTAAGGTGCAATATTAAGGTGCAATATTCCATATGATTCTTGTTGGTCAACTATTTCACTTGAGTGGTAGGCTGTGCAAATACTCAGATTTTTTTTGGAAATATCCAATTGCCTAATAGAATATGCAGTCATGTTTGATGGAATTCCTTAAAAGTTCAAAGACGAAAACATCAACAACAGCCAAACCGGATAACACTGTGTTAGTGACCAACGCCCTAAAGCTTTATTGTCTATTTTACTCTCAATGGTACAATCATTTACAAATTGAACGTCATGCTGTATTGAAGAAGACTTGAAAACTAGCTGTTGAGACCATAAACTCATTAGGAAAATATTTACTGAGGTAATAAATAAAGTGAGAAGTAGTCAGTCATTTAAGTTCCGGGTGATTTATTGAGTTTTAAATGGTTTATAGCATCAGTGATTTCATTCAATGAAATGGGTCCATCACAAAAATCACTATCTGCCTTATTCAACTGATTAATATAGAATAAAAACAGTGAGAGGCAGAATGATGGCTGTACTTAAAGGCATGAAGATTTCTATAAAACACGGTACAATTGCTCTTTTCTTTGGATCATTAGTGATGGACCCATTAATTCTTAACGGTTGTATATTGTTGTTTTTAGATTGTTGTCTTTCCAGTCTAAAAAATATGCAGAGTTCTGCTCTCCCTCTTCAAGCCATCTTCTACGTGATCGAACAAATGCTGCTTCAGCTTTACCTTTATAAATCTCATCCAACCTATGCTGTTGATCAGTAAACCGAAGGATTATTCCGAAGGAATCTCATGCTTTAACAACTCCCAATTATTAAAAACATTTTCACTTAGATAGTTTGTTCCAGTAATGCTTCATCATTCCTTTCAATTTTCCTATGTTTGAGAACAGTAATATTTAGTTTCCAATATGCGGATTTAGGCATAGTGGCAAGGGTGTATGTTTGAGTTGGAAAGTGGTGGGGACATAAATTCTAATTAAGGCGAAATATCGCAGGAGGTTCAATAAGTCATCAGAAAGTACTTCAAACACTCCTCACTTACAAAGTGTGTCTCTAACTATCTTGCCTGAGCCTGTAACCAAGAGGAACACCGTCTTATGAGATGCTCAACAGACTTATAAGGTAGTTGAGTCAGCGATCATAGTACTAAGGGGAGATTCCATGATGGAGCTCTCAATGCCCTCTCTGGTCGCAATCGGTATGTGCCCTTAATGAACTGAGACACTATGGACATGTCTGTTGAAGGGGAGAAGTGCCACCAAGGCCAGGTGGACTGCTCGCAACTCCAACACGTTGATGTGCTATCCCTTCCATACCAAGGGAGGCTTCCACCCACCCCTCACCATCCTTCCTTTCCAGACTGCTCCTCATGCCTGTCAGAGGGTCATCTTTCATTCCATCTCTCTGTGATGGAACGTTTTTATTTTAAAAAGGGACCTGCTTTTCCAAGGATGCAGTGTCCAAAAACATGACTGTGTCTCCTGGAGCTTCACACGTCTGTCTAGTTTTGGATAGAGATTGAAGGCATTTAGCCACATCTACAGTGGGCAAGCCCAGAGAAGACCACCACCACTGCTGCTGAAATCATACTCAACCTCTGAAACTGGGCCATTAAAAGTCACCTGCCCAACTGAATCTGTTCCAACAGGGTGAACAACTGCATAACCCTCTGTGGGGTGAGGGAAGCTGACATTTAGTGGGGATTCAGCCATAGACCCAAAAACTGCGAGTCGGGGCGCAGATAAGGCAGGATTTACAAGCAGCCTTTAAAAGGGGCTCAAGAACAGCTGCAATCCACCTGGTGAACACTCTTGGAGAGAATGGCCAAAAGGGAGGACCTTGAACTAGTAAGCAGCAAACCGGCAGATGGTTCCTGAATATATCAGTCTTTCAGATACAGGGAAATGCACTCGCACGCACGCACGCACGCACGCACGCACGCACGCACGCACGCACGCACGCAGTTAAAAAAATTACGTCCCATTTCTTTTCCAAACCACTTTTCCTTATTTATAAACATATTTAAAATGGGTAGGCTACAGTGACAAAAATGCAGCACACAGGATACCAAGAACAGTTGGTAGTGATGTTTAATGCCAAAACTCAACAGGTACAGGGCAGGATAAATAATCAACACAGGTAAGAACAAAAGTCCAAGCAGATGAACCAGTAGGGGACAGGCAGAAGGTAGGTGGTGACCAGGCAGAGGATCAGGAATCAGATGACACGGGCAGGTCAGATGCAAGCAGGTCAGAGGCAGGCAGGAAATCAGTCTGGAACTTAGTGCTGGAGGGTCTTGCATAATCGAAGAACAATCTGGCAAAGAGTGAGTGAGCAGGAGAGGAGGCTTGATTGGAGGCGAGATGCAGCTGGAGCCCAGTTGAGCTGATGAGGTGGGAGTGGCTGGCTGGTGAGGTGAGGTGGAAAAGTACAGAGGTGCAGCAGGTAAGGAGAGAAGCAGACTGTGACAATTATTCCACTCTAAGACAGATTTACACCTCCTAAGAAGGATGTTTTTTATTTATCCAGAGTGTACAATTAAACAGTGACGGCGGATGTTATTGACGGGCAAATAGTCTTGCTGCTGCAAGTAATTGTGGGACGGCATTATCTCCTTTCATTTCGTAAAGGATGGTCCAGTGTATCCCGTGGTAAGGAAGAGAACAAAGGACGCTTCTTTTGAAGCACCTTTCCTTAGCATTTAGAGAATTTCAAATAGCTCTTATCAGACTATTCGACTGGAGCCTATGAAGTCTGGAGTGGAGCCACTGGGCCTATATCTGGCTCCAACTGCTCTGCTGAATGAGTACTAACACATTTCTTCATGCTGTGGCACTTTCCCACCTTGTCCAATATAACCTGAGAGTCTGGATGAAACTCACAGGCACAACAGACATGTTAGTAAGGTCTATTTTCATGTTTTCCGTTAGGGAGGTCTGTGCCAGCCAAATCTGCCTCCGAGCTAGAATGGCTGACAACATGCACATCCCAACATCCCTTGTAAGCTGCACATAAGTTATACGGGCAGAGTCAATTAGGATCATGATGTCACTGTCATCAGGGTTGGCAGTCTTTCCAATAGAAGTCAACAAAATAGTCAGAGCTTTGCCCAACCAGGCTGCTCTTGCGGCAGCATTGTAGTACATACATCATACCAAGCAGTCAGTCTTGTTGCATTCCTTGAATAGACAATGTGGGTTGGCAGTCAGACGCTCTGGGTTTGAAGATGTCAGGGACGCCGTTTTCCTTTAGACTGGTTGCATATCAGCCAGCCCAGTCTCAGGTCCACATTAAATTGCGGAGCGCCATTTTTGCTGTTTTTTGTGCAGCTATGAAAATAGGACCCATTAGAATAAAACACGGTGATAGAGAACGCCACCAAAACCATCCATCCATCCATCCATCCATCTTCAACCGCTTATCCGGG
>CALSBV010012155.1:167207-184745 GCA_943590825.1 Bovichtus diacanthus
TGTGGTTTACACTCAGATATATTGTTGTTTACACTCAGATATATTGTTGCTTGGACAGATTTCCTGCGCTCCAGCTTCAGCCCTTCTACTCACACTCAGACTGCTTCTGTGCACCCGTGGAATGACTGCTCTTTGATTTCTCCTCTGCTCTTGGATTGTTTATGCAATAACCCTGTCAAAATTCCCCAAACAATAGAATGCCAGGTGTAGTGTTGACCAGTAGTAGTGTTGGTACTGTTGATGCGTTTGCTTTACTTTTAGAGCGTACCTGACGGGTGGTTACTCTTCAACCAGGTTTATTCATCTACTTCCAACCTCCAAGGCTTTATTATATGTACTTCCCTGGCTTTTTTATTACAACTTTTGGTAATACATATATTAGCACCCATACTTTTTTTTTACTATAATAGCTACACTAGAACCAACTTTTTTATTTTGCCGTACGCTGGCAAGGATGGCATGCATCAACCGCATCAGCTCATGCTCATTGACAGCTGAACTCGGCTTTCTGAAATTAGCTTTCTGATGCTAGCTGTAGCTATAATTAAATAATTAATGTAATTACCTCCCAAGCTTGATCTCAACCTACTCATGAGGAAAAGGGCTTCATTTTCAGTCTCAGCTGGCTTGATGTGCATTACATTTTTGCTCTGTAGCACTCCTCTGTTGGGTGGACTGGGTGCCGTAGTGTATAACGGTATTGATTGTTAGTGGTACTGTATTCCTGTTGACTATTGCTGTAGTATGCTGCTGCGGTCTTAAACCATCTGAAACGGCCTGTGTTGCACTGACTGGTGCCATGCCTTCAAATAAAGTGGTTTAGATCATCTGGATAAACTGTTGCCTCGTTCACAACCTGTCTAATCATCTCACTGCTTGTTTTTTTGTCGCATTGGACTTCTACTTAGTAATGCTGCTGCGCTCCCAGATTCAAACCAATACTTTGGTGAGTTATCATAATGGCCCCATTATAGTGCCCTCTAGAAGGTGTAGAAATGATGGACAGAGGAGAAGATGTATATTGAACATTATCGAAGAGGACATCAGACTTTAACACGAGAGGCCATTGTTCATTTCCTGTTTCCAATTGACTGTCAACGTTGCTTTCTTTTACACCTGACCAAGCTTCTTCCATCACAATAATCTCTCCATAAACCTAACCAAGCCTTATCCAGAGAAGTATCACATCATAGAACTGATTCCTTTTTCAACAGTGAGGTGTAGCAGTTTTGAAGACACAATCAGATGATGTAATCCTGACGATAGTGACATCCGATCAGGAAACGCTTCTGTGTCGTTCTATCGTTCGTGGCCAAACAATGTATTTTTTTTTTTTCATTTGGAGGGCTTGTTGTATCTACAGCATACACACAGGGATTTTGCATTTACAGCTAATATTTCTTGTTAATCATCCAAATATTCTGTGTGACAATATTTGGCCTACAGCTGAAAGTGTCATCACAGGCAGATTTTCATTTGAAATGTGGTGCTGAACTGTCAGATAGGTGAGCTGTTTTAGGCTGCTACTTGCCTTTACAGGTGTCCAGAGTCACTGCTGGCTCCATTATCTCTGAGCAAACAGCCCTGCTGACTTAGTCTAATATATGCAAATGCTAACATGGTTGGACCCCTGACAACAGCTGATAATGGCAGTTTAGCTGCTGTTGTGTCATTTACACAGGCATCCTCTGGCTGTGGGAGAGCCCCATAAATTCACTGCACTCCAAGGCAGAAATAATACTGTAAAAAAACTAAAATAAGTTGCCTCTTACTGAGAGGCTTGTATCTTCAAAGATTAAAGTCTGGGGAAAATCAAATCAGAGATTTGTTTCTAAACACATTATACATGTTAGAAAATAGTTCCTGAAAATATTTGATAAGACTGAATTTTGGAGTGGTTTTTTTTATACCATTTCTGTGTTCAGGATTTTTTATGCGGGCCTTAAATCATGGCTTGATTACGTACTGGAGCCATCCTTAACATCACCACTCCCCTAACACTATATAAAGAGTGACAACACTCACGTACTACAGCCGGTGGTGTACTCACATACATCTGGCAGGCAGGGACAAATCCCAGTGGAGCGCTGCATCGATGGTCTGGTGGGCCGCTAAACAGTCCATAAAGTTTTTACCGGCCGCCCAGCCCTGTCCGTCTCTCTACCAGCTGTGTACATGAGAGCGTGCTGGGCTCACTAACTTGTGCTTACGTCATAGGCTCCGCCGTAGCCAACTACGTCTCTACAGTAGTTACTGTTGCGGGTGTAAACGCTGGATAAATTGTTTTATATAAAACTGTGATCAATTATGTTTAATAACATTGGAAATTCTAGAAAACTGAATGATTTAAATACTTTTACCCTATTCAAGTTAGCATTGGGAAAAACCTGAAGTAGCCGGCTTGGCCGGTGGAAATCTCTGTTGCCTGCTCCTTCAAGTAGTGTGCAGCAGTGAGATGACAGAGCGCCTTCAGGGGACACTTCAAGTGTGTCAGAACTCTTAAACAGAACCTGATTGTATATACCTATATACAATATTTTGAATCATTCAAATTTAGCAGGGTGGTTAATACACATTTTTTCTGTGGTGTGACAAACACATTTATTTTTGCTTCACCCAGACATAACTTAAAGAAATGCTTTGTGTCTTGTGCGCACAGAAGGAGGGTAAGAGGTTGATTTTGCTTTCAAACAGCAGTGTTTGGTCTCGATAATATCTGCAATCCAACTTCACCCATCTCTCTTTTATCCCTGTAGAACACTAGTTGGAGGAAGTTCACTAATCTTATCAATTAAAGCCAAACTGAAATCTAAATATCCTGCAGCATCAAGCAGGTTACACTGTAAAGTGAAACAGTAAGCGCCTCCGGAGCTCTGCACCACATAACACAAGAGGATTAGCATTCTGCCAACACACCTCAAACTCTGAGTTTAGCAAGGAAGAAGGTGATTCTCCCCTTTAGGAAGAATAACATTAGATTCCCCATGCAGCACAGAAACGTCTGTATGAGAAACAGCTCCTCTTTGACCAGCCATAAATATGATCTGATTCTGACAAGAATGTTCACTCTTATAACTGCGTTTGTTCCACTGATAATAGAAAACATTGTCATGTTTTCGGAAATCTGAAAAATCCCTTTGGTTTGCACAGGAGAGATGCCTGAAGGATCCAGGAACATTCAATTGTCTGTTGTTGAATTAGGGCTCAATAGCTAACAGTCACACTCTTTAAAAGGATAGATAAATATGCCTTTTGTTTTCTTAGATGCCCTACATTGGCTGGGACACGGTGAGAGAGTGAGGACAATAGCGTAGATGACAGCGTTTGTTATGTTTGGCTACATATCTTCTGTGATTCTGGTCCAGTGTTTTAACAGCACAGGCAGGACGTGCACATTGTATCGATACATTACAGCACCCTCGTTCTCACCCCTGCTAAATATCTGTAAGTCAAACCTGTTCCAAAAATGCCAGTGATTCTCACTGTTTGTCAAACTTCCAACCATATAGTCTATTTACACCAAGTGTTTATTTAAATTCATCATTGTTTTATATTTTTGTTTGCATAGTTCTACATCTAGAGTATGTGTTTGTATGACAGATGGATCTTTTATTGGATATTATTAGAGTGAAACAGTAAAAGCAAAAGCCAGCCTGTGCAGACAAGCCCTACTCTTGTATAGGACTTTGCAGGATGGCAGTGGAGGAGTAAATTAAAAACACTGGAGACAACTTTACTAGAATGATTGTCTTTCTCTGTAGTACAAAGAGAAGCCTGTTGAGATTATAGGACACAGTTTGTGCCCATAAGTAAGGAGCCCCGCTGGGCCTGCACACTGACAGATTTCTGTGGTCATGTCAATGGTTATTTCTTCTAAAAGATATCTCTATAATAGTAAGTGGGTGAGTTATTTTCTTTGGAAATCACCAGCTCTCAGGATGCTGTTCAAGAGGCTCGTTTCAAGTGCTGACAGTCTTCTTACTAATGCAACATTTGCAAGCATGTACATACGTCCCAGCTTTCTCTCAACAGCAGCCTGTTATACACAGTCATACACAGTTATACACAGTCATACACAGTTATACACAGTCATACACAGTCATATACAGTCATATACAGTCATATACAGTCATACACAGTCATACACTGTCATACACAGTCATACACAGTCATACACAGTCATACACAGCTGCGCAGTGCAACCACCTGTCTCCTCTGTTCTAACCACACAAGTCTACTGCTGGAAACTGAGCAACAACAAAGCCACAATTATTCATTCCAGAACCATATTATAACGACCACCATTGAGCCCCTTAGCAAGGCACTTAACCCCAAGTTTCTCCAGGGGACTGTCCCTGCTAAATGACACATTTAAATGTAATGTAAATGTAAATACAGGAGGTTTCCCAGTATTAGAAAAATAATGAATAGGGTGGGGGTAAAAAAAAATAAATCAGCTGATCATCAATTTTCCCAAAAAACTTTATAGACCCATTTCACAGCAGACATTTGGACTTGTCATAGTAAGAAAAGAAGAGGTGTTACTAATAACATAAATGACGGCTCAGTTGAGACTAAGCATTAGTCCAGTGACAGCGCCCTCTAGCAGCCGCACAAAGTTTGACTCTTTTCCATGTGGAGCAAAGAAGGAAACGGTGGGACTTTAACATGTCAGTGAAACAGTCAACGCTGTTTTCGTCTAACCATGAGCACGATGATGATCGTTCCCTGACTTGAACCAAATGGTTATTATTGTAACCATGACAACAAAGTTCCTGTTCCTTTTTAGCCCATAGGGGCCACTAGTGGGGCTCTTCACTTGAAGCCTTCTTCTTGTCTATGATGTATTTAATTACATTATACACACATTATGCTTATGCAATATTATGTTCTCATAGGAATGAGATGTTGCCTGCTGACCAATTAACCCTTTCATGAATATTAATTTTAACATTTCGTTGGCCTAAAAATATCTTGTTCAGCGTTCGGTTGTACTCGATATAGCCTGTCCAACTTTAATTTTATGTTAAAAAAAATTGTAATTGAACGTAATCTGGGGTTTTGCAGAAACTGACTGGTGATAGGATTGTGACATGGCAGACACACTCATTCATGTGATGGCTACAGGGTCAAGATGAAATTATACTGGGATAACTTGAACCATGATGTTTCTGTCCTATATTTCTCCCTTCAACACTTTCACAACTGTCTGTTACATACTGGAGCATTATTTGTGAGTAAATGACTATACGCCCATTGAAACAGACTTTATTACAGTCTTGAGCTCCAGTCACAGAATTTGGGGAGGCCCAGCCTCTTAAGGCTGGCATACTTACAGCAGCTTTTCTACTGTATGCTGGGCTCTGTTGTGTCTATCTGCTGGCAGATTATGGGTGATATGGTCACTTGACTAGAATAGAACCACAGAAGTGTAATAGTTGTAGTGCTTTTCCAGCAGTGGACTTCAATTTATTTCTGCCCTGATAAGATGTGAGGGAGCTCTGGTCATATCTGGTAATTGCTTCTTCACTTCAAACCCAGCCTTTCCAGCAGGAAAATATTGTTTCTCAGGGTCATGTTCTATAGGTGTTCCAGTGTTTGTGTTCTGAAAAAGACTATGAAGTGCAGCACTGCTGTTCTTTGGAATGGTTAGAAGCAGCTGTGTGTTGTATAGAATTGATTTTAAGGTTTGCCCACTAAAACATGGATAAAATAGGCATACAGTATTTACCATATTTATTCTTCATTTCTTGTTATGCCATAAAATGGCAGTGTATGAGAGCAGCTTCTGCTGTGGTTACTCCAGTCCACCCCCAGGACTATCCCTTCAATCTTCAGAGCGGAGACTCAACATCATTCTTTCTTCTTTCCGCTTTATGGCAGATTGCAACCATTGCTTTAGAGTTCAGGGCATACTGCCTCCTACTTTACCAGAGACATTGTTGCGTCTAGGAGACGAGTTCTAGTGGCTCTTCAAAATAAAAGTCCGAGCGACAAATGCACATGTTCTAAATATTGAGGGCGACCTATTCCCTGCAACCCCCCCCCCCCCCCCCCCAAAAAACCCCCCCTACTTTTTGCAATGTTTTAAGGAAACAAAAATTAAATAAAGTACTCCATACTAAAGTAATGGCTCTCAAAAAATATCTAATTGAATCAAAATTTGGCAAAATACAGCGAATTACAGTGAAAATAGAATGGCACAGTTGCACTTCTTCAGCAAAACAGCAAAACATTTCCCCTCTACCATACAGTTTAGGCTTTACAGCATCTCTACTAATCCATTTACTTCAGAAATGAAAAATTAGAGAGAAAAAAACTCCAGTGTCATACTGAATTTTTTATGTTAACATGGTCCTGTGGCAAACACAGAAACGTTTTTTGTTCCACTAACATCATCAATTTGAAACATTATAATTACAAGAAATGTAGATACATCTAAATCATTATCCACACTGTCCATTATAAACAGATTTGTGTACACACAGTTATACTCTGCAGAGATGGATAATCAGTAACATTTTAGATGTGTTCATTTTCAGTTTTACTCCAACATAAAGTGGTTGAGATGATCTGGATAAAGGTTTTTCCCCCCAGCCTGTCAGATCACCTGACTGCTTGTGTTTGTTGCTTCATCCAACTTGGTTGAAGTCTGACTGAATGTCACTGTGTTCCCTGATGTCAGCAGTTACCTTGGTGAGGGCAATAATAATCTTCATAACTGACACAAATGTTTTTCCAAACCTACAAAAATAAATAAAAACCAAGTTGTAAAAAATCTGAATGATCATTTAAGGCAAACGTACTATGTTCTTTACTGTCTGGTTCTATCAGGGCTTTTGTCGCCTGTTGGTGTGTAGAAAGCTGATGACATCCAGGATTCTCCTCTGAGCTTTCCTCAAGCGCTCCCCTCAAGTGATCTCTGTGACACCGGCTCACAGTAATGTCTGCCTGCCTCAAACTCAGTCTTATCAGCAAGACTGAGCTGCTCTTTATTCTCTGGAACAGCTATTGCGAGACCTCCGTGGTGAGAACAAGGAGCCACCAAGAGTTTATGGTGCTTCCTCCTTCCCTGTCCCAGCGTCTCCTTTCTTTTGTGACTCAGTCTTATTTTAATGCTGTCGTCTTTCCCTTTTACACTGATAAAGCTTCTCCCAGGTCTCATTCTGGAAACTTTGTCCAAAGAATTTTAAAAAATCCCATAAGGAATTAAGTAACATTCTTTTTTTGCTGTGATGGAGAGCGTGATTGTGGTAAGCAAAGGGTTTGCAGTGTGGAGGCTTTCATGGATGTAAGTCACTAAATGGAGGAGATTATGGAGCCTTTTACTTCCTGCCATCCAGTGTGCAGCCTTCTGCAGCAGCTCTGTTGCTACTGTTCCTTGTTTTTGGAATGTTGTCTACTTTACACTTGTGAATGTCATGGACTGTATGTAAGCTGTTTGCACTACTGCAATATCTTAGTTCTGGTGGAACTGGTGGAGGGTGTTTGAGCTTTTAGAAAGTGTTTTTTCTTTCCTGAATTCCCCCTCTGATGATCAATAAAGGCTTTTTGTCATTTGGTATGATTAGACTTTTGACTGAAAGATACGGATCACTAGTTTATTGATGCCTCTCTTGCTCTTATGGATAAATATAAACCTGTGACTGAGATTACCAAACCAACAGTTCATAGCAAATGTCAGTGTGAAAAACAAAAACTGTGAATATGTGTTTAAAATCACTCGTGTGAATTTAAAGGATCTTTCTCACTTACATATAAAGCTCAAGTCATCTTACTGGACACCCAGCTCCTTCTACACTCTTACTTTCACGTCTTCCCATCAGGTGTTACCTGTCAACAGGTGTCACTATATGTGAGCTCTGTGATGGCCTGTTACGGCTGTGGATGTGACATGGTGTCCGCTGGATCGTGGCTTCTTCTTTCTCTGACAGCAGTGAGGTTGCTATCCTGTGTGCTCTTTCTGTGTATTTTCTTGTAATGATTCTTTTCTTGATTAATTGTTGTATTCTTCACACATTCATTATTATTGACGGCTGTCTGTAAGATGTCTCCTCGGACACTTTAAAGCTTTGCTCTATATGCTCAAACCTTCAATAACAACCATCTCCACTGGCGCTGTAAAAACACAAGCATCCCAAGCTGACCAGTCACAGTTCTTGTTGTCGTAGGCCTGCAGTTTGCACTTTTGAGGAGGCGTACATCAGCTTCGGTGGATATGTGCTGGATACAGTATATGCTCCAACGCGTTTCCTTTCCAGAGTCATCAGCCATGTGTCAGTGGATACCAGAGACAAGGGTTGCAATCTCCAATCCACAATAAGCCTTTATCACAGCAGACATTTTGGCTTCTGTTCTATTCAAGTGCCTCAGTAAGTCATGGGAGTGTGACAGTGATCCAGCATGAACAATACCAGGACCCTGAAACTGAAGCAGCCATCATTAATTGTATTTTTCCACACTTGCTTTTCCTCCAGGAGATTCATCCCTTCCTCTTCTCTCTCTCCTCTCCCTCTGTGTTGTCTTTTCTCCTGTGTGAATGCTGTGCTTCAACTTGTCTGTTTTGTGTTTGTTCACTCTGTCCTATTCCAGGTATCCATGCTGGAGAGGAGGTCATGTGACTCAGGTCTTTTTGGCGACAGCTAAAGTTGTTACATCTCTACAGTCTATATATTTTGTCATACTGATTGTCATACTGATTGTCCATATTGTGCTTTTACTATGTCCTAAACAATTCAGGAATATACACTCAATAAATAAACTTGCTAAAAAGACATTAAAAAATGGGACACTGAATCATACTAAATCTCTTTATTTGAGATAGTGTGCTTGTGCTTGTGATGTGTCCCCAAATATGTGGTTGCCAATTATTCTATGTCTATTCTGTATACACAGCATCTATTGCACATCTGTCCTGGGAGAGGGATCCCTCCTCTGTTGCTCTTCCTGAGGTTTCTTCTATTTTCTTGTTGGGTTTCGAGGGATTGTCTTTTCCGAAGACAACTTCTGGCCTATCAGAACATGGTCTGTCAGTCGTGATCCAAGAAAGAGGCTCTGAGTTGATGTACAATCAAACAGATAAACAGCACAAACTGCTCTGATAGGCCAGGGGCCTGTTTGATTGAATTCAATTTGGATCACCTGTCTTTTTCGACTTGAATTTTTGGATCTGAATTTGAGCAATCAAATTTGAGCAACCTGTATATTTTTTTTACATTTTTATATATATATATATATATATATATAATTTCTGCAGTGGGTAGCATCTAACGGTGCTAATGTTGCTAAAGGGGCTAACGGTGCTAACAGCAAAAACAGTGCAAACAACGGCAACAGGGTTGACAGAGCTAACTGATGGTGGCCGTTATGCTTCCGTGTTCCCCGACGGCGTTATCAGCTGTAACCACCCTATGAGCGCGGTGCAGAGTTGGACATTAGCTAGCTAGTGGGACGTATACAGCGACATTATGTGAACAAAGCACAGAGAAGCTCGGGTTACAATACACGCAGAGGGAGCCTGACTTCATTCTCTGCTCAGGTAGACATTACTCCACTATATCTTTACATATATATATATATATATATATATATATATATATATAATATAATATAATATAATATGCTATATTAATGCTATGAAATTTGAATTGAGAATCTTTCAGTATTTTCTGGTTGTTAAAATTCAAATGCTTTTGTTTCTTATTTGCTTCCAAAGGTTTTGTGAATCCAACAGCATGTAAACCTGACACAGCTTCAAAACAACACAAAACGTATTAAGGTTTTCTTTAAAATAAAATGAAAATGTTCTCTAACTATAGCCATATCATAGTTGCCATGCATAGATATTGTAGAAACAAATTACTTTAGAAATATAAGCATTGGAAGTGGAAAAGTGATTTTATGTAATCCTGGGTGTTAATATCAACATTCTGTCTAATGATTGGTTTGAACACATGAAAACTCAGAGTCTTTTGGGGAGTTTTTCTTGTGCGCTGCAAGGGTCTAAGGACAGAGGGTGTTGTATGTTGTCTGTGAAGCCCCCTGAGACAAATTAGTCATTTGTGATATTGGGCTACATATATAAAATTTGATTTATTGATTGATTACAGCTCAACATATTTCAGATGCTTATATGACAACAAAAAAGCTTCTGTTCTGTTTTAGATCCATAGTTTGATTGTATTTGTGTGCATGTTAGGGTTATTCGAAAATCATATAACCTTTACCATACCGCCTCTGACACGGAAAAGAAGGCACAACTCGTCAGTGGTTTCATTTCGCTTGGTCTTTTCAAACAGAGCTGATAAATGAGCGGGGAGGAACGATAACACAACAGTGTGTGTGGAAGAACAGTAGGAACATTTCATCTCTGACCCTCGAGGATGCTTAAGGGCCATGTTGACAGAATGATCTTAAGCCAGTGAAACGCATTAGGGATGTCATCTATTGGCACTGCAAGAAGAATTAAATAAGTGCATGTTCACTCTGAGGCCACAGAGCTGCTCATTTTACATTGCACTAACATTCGCACATCACTGGAAGGCTGTTATGTCAGAGTGTCTTCATTAAACATTCAGTTGATTACTCTCACAACAGGCCTGCTTATGGGCAAGTGGAGGATGTTCACTTTTCAACAGACTGTCTCCCTCTCTTTGCATGTGAACTGAGATTGGGCATCCAGCTGATGGCTTGACAGTCTGTTGACTCTGTGCAGCACTGCCCGGGGACAGCAGGGGCAGGCTGCCACGGCCACTGAAGCAAACATGAACACTGGCGTAGTTGTTGGCTGCTGTGCACAGCTGTGAATTACATGTGTCACCGAGTCCTCAAATAGAACAAGGTGTCGCTGTTCGTGGCTTTATGGTCCAGCTGCAGCTTCCAGCAGGTGGACCAGCTCCCACCATCAGTTGACTAGGACACAGCAAGTGAATTCATTTGATACATTCCAAATACATGATACTACTACAGCAATAGTGACATCCATGAGGGATTTAATCACAATAAAGCTTTATGGATTATTTAAATTGTGTTCCTCCAACATACACCAATGACAACACAAAACAACACATACAGTACCATACATAATCAAGGTCTTTTCATAGTATAAATAGTACAAATGGCTGAAAAGGCATATTTTTTGGCAGGTTTTCTGGTATTGAGTTTGCCTTCAAAACTAAAACTAATCACATTTGTTGCGCTACCTTTTGTAGAAAAGCTATTGAGCTTTTTAAATAATTAACTTTTCATTACTGCCACTGGCCAGAGTAACTTGCCAGTTACTCATTTGGTTATTCTTATTTTATGTCATCTCCGTTACTAGTATTGGGTTGCAAGTTACACATTCGACTGACCCTACTGTTGCAACCTTGGCCCTCCATTACAGGTACAGGGTTGCCAGTGAGTCATTCTTTTCTATCTTTTCTAGCCTCATCATCCCCTTCATTGGGTGGGCACCAGGAATGTCACAAAATGTTGTTCCAATCCAACCAGTAGATATTGACATATTTAACAGGATGAGTGAAAACATGGACCAGGCTGGTGGAACAGTAACCCAGTTACTCATGTCCCTCTATACATGGTTTTAGTATCCTCAAGCTTTTGGAGGCAGATCTCTGAATCATTGCCAGCTTCTGTCATTTGACAGTTGAGGCATACAATGTTTTATGGTTTACAAAAGAAAATACAAGTTTGAAATTATTTTAATGGCATTTGAATTACATTGCTAGACACTTTCAATCTGCAAGATGTTCACTGACAAAGTATTTAATTTGTTTTCCTATAATATCTGCTCTTGGCAACTAAAACACAGTTTTATGGTTACGTTTAGGCAACAATTGTGGTCTTGGTTCAATACTGAAAAATATGAATGAATATGAATGATATGAAACACAAGACAGGATTTGTTACCTTTTTCAATAAACCCACAATCATTCCCTCACCTTTAAGGGCCATTGTGTAGTATTTAGGGAATCCATTAGCAGAAATGGAATATAATATTCATAACTATCTTTTCATTAATATATAATCAATTGAAAATAGGAATCGTTGTGTGTTGTTACCTTACATCTACATGTCCTCTTCACAGAGTCCGCTACGTTGCACCGCTGTGTTTTTACAGTAGCTCAGAACAGACAAATCAAACTCTGCCTCTCAAGAGGGCTGTTTGCATTTTTATGTTACCTGAAAGGCCCAGTGGCTCTTCAACATGCTTGTAAATACTGCAGTGACGCCAGCCGCTGCCTGAATTCTGTTGCTCTTAAAGCAGTGTTATGGTAAGGATGGCTTCTGAGCGCGGCGGAGGACCTTAAAGCTACCACGGTGTTACCGCCGTTTTGCACTCTGTGGCTCGTTACCGCAGTCTTGTAAAGGGAGGGTTCGGCCAGGGGCATCAGTTGGTTGCTATCTGCAACAGCAACACTAGAAGCCTCAAGTCCTACATACTGTAACTTTAAGCAAAGTGCTTTTCTCACCGAAAACCTAACGTTGTCAACATTTTTAACTGGTGTGTATGGAAACGTATACAGCCCTGCTACTGTTACTCCTCTGGTCTTCATACGCTGATCATGACTGTCGCTGTTTCATGAAGAATACTTCTTGGTCGCTCTCTAACTCAGCAGTCATTCCATCATGAACCTGTCAGGTCATCTGACGCAGCTTTGACACTTCTATCTAACATGAAGCAGGTTATTTAAATCAGTGTGTTGAGAACAGAAATCTTTCCTGTATAATACACAGCCGATGAGAGCTGCTGAAATGCAGCTGTCCCTAAATATATCTGTCTCTTTCCTGGGACTGCCTCTTTGTAGTACTGCCACAATCCCAAGAGTGAGATAACAATTTGTTCCTATTAGTCCTTCCCAGAACAGTGGGGCACCTCCTGGACACTACGCAGCTTTAATAAAAATGTAAGTTAAAACAATGTTTTTTCTTTATCTTTTCTTTATTTCTACAGTAGCCCTGATAATTGTTATTCCACACATTAGTGCATTTAAGTTTTGTTTATTGTTAATGTTAAATCTGACCCAAGTTGGTACTATACGCGAAGAACAAAGTTAAGTGTAAAGTCGGAGCAGCGTGGAACATCACAGGGTAGTGCTGCCCTGAGGTCTTCAACATCTGCAGAACAGAAAACAATAGCTCCCGAACTGCAACAAAACACTGAACACAAGCAAGTGTGGCAATGAATAGCAGCATTCCTGCCATGCAGCTTAGAAGTACATCTTTCATACTATCTGCAAAGGGATGAGGACAAATCAATGGGGGGACATTTTTTAAGATGAGATATTTCAACTTAAAAAATACTTTTACTATTGTTTACTGATTTCACTGATACTTCTCTGTTGAGAGAGGGAGAACTGAATGTGCCCTTGTAGTCGGCTTCCACTCTGCAGCTCTGAAGATTGAAGCAGCACAACTCCCAGTTTTCTATTAATTTGCCAACATGATTTTAATAAGATGTCTATTAGAGATTCTGTTGATAAAATACAATAGGCATTCCACTTGTTCTAGCACAATGCCAGATTTGTAACTGACTGAATTGTTATTGAAAGTAATTATGTACTATTATTAGTAGTTACCGGACCACCAAAACAAAAGGTTAATGCTTCAAGGTTCACTACTGTATATGCATGAATGGACTTGTTAACTCTGCCTGCAGAGCACTGAGCTGTGTCTGACTGTGTGAACCCAGAGAAGCGTTGGTTTAATGTGAAGCCCTCTCCTGGGACCCACAGTTTGCTGCTGTGCTAACTTTCATGTTGATGACTATAACCTCTCCAGACCACGAGTTGGCTGCAGGCAGCATCTGCTCTTCTGTTGTTTCATCAACCCCAAGGCCACGTGCAATATGTCCAAGTTGCATCATCATCGCAGTATATTGTTAACAGTGAGAAAGTCAGCATTGCGGTTTTATATTATTTTCACTTCAAGTATGTAAAACCTGGCCTATCTCAATGAACCGAGGGGTTCTAGGATTAAAGGATCATTTATTTTCATTATGCAACAGAGGGTTGCACAACAAAATGCACTTGCAGCTTAGTCCATTATGCTACAAATGAAATACATGAAGAAAAAAAAACTGAACAGAACAAAAGCAGTAGTAGAAGCAATAGTAATTTTTTTGTTTAATTTGCAACAGGAGAAATGTAAACAAAGAAAAACAATGGCGAATTCTCTGGCCACATAATATTACCGGCATCTTTAACATTTGACATCAGGGAAACATTGTCCACCAACTTTGAATCTGAGCACCATGCATCACGGCCTTCACATGACAATATTCTCAACTTGGATAAATTTTTGGAAAAAACGTTTTGATTCTTTTGACAGGTGGACCCTAACGAACTGAAGGAATGTAAATATTGGAAGACTTTATGACCATTTCAAAGGTAGGTCTCTCTTGTTTACCATGCTGGTACACATCTGAATGAATTATACTTTGGTGCTCATGGTTTCCATATATTGAACTGAATGTTTGAATTGTGGAGAATCTAACAGATTTAACAATGCGTAGCATGTCCATATTGAAAAATGTTCCTGCGGCTAATAAAGACCTGCGTTGTTTGTCAAAACATGTGTCCACACCATGTCAGTTAAAGGGACTTTAATATGGGCTCGGCTTTAAATTAAAGTTTTTTTTGATGATAATACTTTTGTGCTTGTACTTGAGTATGATTGTGAATGCAGGACTCTGACTTGTAACAGAGTATTTTTACACAGTAGTACTGCTAATTTTACTGAAGTAAAAGATCTGAATACTTCTTCCGCCACCGGAGATTCCGCACTGATTATTATTTTTGTTAGTATGTTTAACCTCCAAGTGGCCCATCCGAGACTGTCTCCCATGCAGTGGTTGAGACTTTCCCAAATGGAGCTAAAAGACACTGAAATGCTTGATAGGGTTGATGGTAACTGCAGAGGTCATATACAAACATTGATCAGTTCAGCTTTTATCTTCTTTTACAGAAATACTAACTATTGCCAAAATACGAGCAAATGATGTCAACAATTTTTGACAACAACCAGCAACCAAGTTGCAATGGTGCAAAAAGCAGTCAGTCTCACTTGGCATCAAATTTGTGCCATCCGCTTCCATTAGGAAGACCCGCTGCCACAACTCCTACCTGACGTCTCTGTAAAGATCTCCCTTGGGAAAAGTATAGCAATATTCTTTGAGCTATCAAGTAAATGAATTGCAGATGAGAGTCGGGAGGGAGATGCTTCTCTCTTAAAATGGCTTCCTGCCATCTGTTTCCTTCCTTTAATTGCTCTGGAGACCCTAGCACTCCCGGGTTCGTCTCCATCCTTCTACATTGTTTGGAAGAGAAGACTCACACAACGTTCTCCTCACAACTTTACTCACTGTAATGACTTGCTAAAACAATTATCTGGTTTATTAATAATTCATCATTTATTATTGTAATTAATGAATCAGCTTAGCTCAGGGATTGGGGATTCACTTCCTGTATACTGTATCCCATGCATATTGTACCAGTCTATCCTTGTGCCTGTGAGTAGTCTGTTAGTATCTACATGGAGGTAAACCCTCTTCTATCATTTTTTCCTGTTGCTTTTATTGGTATTGTTTTTAATGTTGTATTGTTACCAAATGTTTATAGTTTTTGTTTACTTATTTTTTTGTACCTAACACTGTGTTTAATCCCGTTTTGTAAAGCACTTTGGTCAGCAAACCTGCATGTAAGGTGCACAACACGTAGTTATTTATCATTATTATTTTGAATGATGATAGCCAATGAATGTTTTTTCCCCACAAAAACAGTATAAACAAGCATTGTGGAGGAGTGAATGAATCAGATGGCCTGTTTGAATTATGCTTAGATTAATGAATAATTTATTTAAGATGAGATGTGTAAAGAATGAATTGAAAACCAACACAACAACAAACAAACACGGTGCCAGCGGTGCAGCAGCCACAATATGAATTCATAAGGTGATGCCAGATTTTTGTCCAAAAATGTTGTTTAACTTTTTAAATAATGATATTAAGCCTCAAAAATACAAGAAAAACATCCACTCTAGTTTAATCAAATGCCTGTTAAATTACTTTAAACTGCATTTGGCTGTTCTAATACCTGCAACCTTTTTGGTTAAGGTTTGACTAGTTTTGGCAACTAAAACTAGGTTATGGCTTGAGTAAGAACAAATATCATGGCCAACATTTGGTGCTGACGGGATGTGAACAACAATCTGTCAGACTCACAGATATTGTAGAACCAGCCCGACCGCCTCTCTAAGTGGTTACTACTTTTGTCTTGGAATCTCGATAAGAACATTTAATTTTCACAGGAACACAAGAGGTAACTTGAACCAGAAAACACCCAAACAGAACCTAACAAAGATCAATGTCTGCAAGGCTACCATTAGGGCTAATGGGGTAACAATAACAACATTTTATTATTGTTATTCACTATGTGCCACTGTATTAATATGATTCATAAATCAATATCAGTGTGACATAAATTATTGAGTGATCATTTTTGCATTTCAGAAATCTATACAAGTCACCCAGAAATCCAGGGCACATGCCAAAATCACCCAGCAACTAAATCAGAGAGAGAAAACACAAAACAATCTGTTGTCAGGAGAAGAGAGGCAGATGCTGCAGAAAGCAAAAACAAGGGTGAAATGTCGAAGGGCTTGGAACTAGTGTGTAGATTCTGGACAAACTTCCAAACAACAAGTTGTAAAATATCAAAACATCGGCAGCACGAGCTTCCAGAACGGCTTCGGTGCTCCGTGTCATAGATTCTCCAAGTCTCCGGAAGTATGGAGGGAAGAGCAACATTCGTGCAGCAGATATTTCCTCATTTGATGTTTTAAAGATCAGATCAGATTTTAAAGAGCGCTCACTAACATGTCACTCCATAATCTCTCTTAGGTGTTCATTTGGGTTGAAATCTGGTGACGGTGCAGGCATGTTCAGCACCTGCATTCCTCCTCTCAATTATTCATGTCATTCCTTTGTATTTACACTTGTGTCTACATGATGAATATCAGTCTCACAGTCATCCTCCCTGTGTCTCTTTATGTATTTTTTACAGTTTATATTTCTGAACATATAGAAATGTACATTGTTTAATTATGAATTAGTGAGCTTTAGATGTGTTGGTCGGTTGGTAGGAACTTTGTATACAGCACCGCACACACGGTGAAATCTAGACTCTGCAGACCCATCCTTGTATTAAGAGCAGTGGGCAGCTATTATACTATATATACACGCCTGGGGAGCAGTGTGGGGCACGCTGCCTTGCTCAGGACACCTCGGCAGTGCCCAGGGAGTGAACTCCAGTTACCAGTCCACACTAGTTGTTACAGCATTAATACAGACCTTGTAAGGATGTGAACATACACTATCCATCCATCCATCCATCTTCATCCGCTTATCCGGGGTCGGGTCGCGGGGGCAACAGCTCCAGCAGGGGACCCCAAACTTCCTTTTCCCGGGCCACATTGACCAACTCTGACTGGGGGGCCCCGAGGCATTCCCAGGCCAGTGTGGAGATATAATCTCTCCACCTC
>CALSBV010012155.1:189745-214093 GCA_943590825.1 Bovichtus diacanthus
GTAGGCGTAGGGAGGCGACCCTCTCGTCTACCGGGGTAAACTCCAACCTAACGGCACTCAGCCGGGGATTTGTGAGTAGTTTTTAGTACTCATTTGTTTATTCATCACATTTATCAATTTTATTTTTCATAGCTGGCTTTGTATTATGAGTTGAAGTTTATTGTCATATGTATTAAAAATACAGTAAAATACTTGTACTCAGAGGCACTCTCTGCCTTTCAAAAGGGGCACACATCACAAGACAACAAAAAAGAAGTTGTGGTAGTTCTGTTCCAGTGATTTTTCCTGCTGTCTTTACAGTCCTTTGAAGCGGTCTGCAGGTTTTCAAACCACACAGTAATACAGCCTGACAACACTCTCAATGGTACAGTGATAAAAAGGTTCACTAGAGTTTTGGTGCTCATACCAAACTTCTTGAGACGCATCAGAAAATAGAGTCTCTGTTGTGCTTTCTTGAGGATGCAGTTGGTGTTAGGAGGCCATGTGAGGGTGTCTGCGATGTGTATGCCAAGGAATTAAAAACTATCAACAATTTCAACAGATAATTCACTGCTGAAAATAGGATAGGATGATTTTGTCTGGTCTCTCTGAAATCAGCAATGATTTATTTTTGCCTTATTGACATTAAGAGAGAGGTTGTTATTATTGCACCATATAGTTACATCCTCTATTTCTCTCCTCATTATTTTCACTTAGTAGACCAATCTCTGTTGTGTAATCTGCACATTTTATGATGTTGTTTTGTCATATTTGGCAACACAGTTGTGTGTAAACAGACTGTACAATAGTGGACTGAGACAGGATCCCTGAGGAACTCCGGTCCATAAGAACTAATGCAGATGAGTCAGTTTTACTTATTCTCCCAGTCCTGCCTGTCAGGAAATTAAAAAAAACAATTAGAGATAGAATTGCCCAGGCCTCTTAGTTTCAACACCAGTTAAGATGGTACAATTGAACAGATGGCAGAGCTATAATCAATAAACACAATCTAACAAGGGCAATTTTATTTTCAATGTGTATTAAAGCAGTATGCAGAGCAAGGTCGAGGGTGGCAGGAACATTTTTTCAGGCACTTCATATAAACATTGATCATTTATTACCTATTGTTACCTATATTCTGTGAGGTTTGTTATTTTTGTAGGATTTTTTTCCCCTTCACCTTTGTTCTGTTGTAATTACTTAGAAAACAAAATCTAATATTTACAAAAATATGCATGGCTTTTAATTTGGAAGGAGTTATACATCTGAAATAAAATCAACACACTATCGCCAAACTGATTTTCTGTGTAACTGCAGCTGCATCCATTGAATTACTGGCTCATGGTTGCCTGGGAACCAAACAAATCTGCAAGTTCATGTTTTATTTTCTCTGTCAGGGTTGAATGTATTGTAATATTTAACATTTACATGTATCTGTTTAGCTTTTTGCTTTTCAACAAAAAGACCTCCCATTTAACCCAACACAAGAACAATCAGCAGGATACTATGGACTTCCACATTATTTTCTGAAGATCAGTAGGTTTTATTAATTTTAAAAGCTTAATTCCCATGAAGGTGTGACAAAATCCAGCAGTCTTAGCAATAATTACTGAGTGAAGGTCAGAACAATGCCTGTTGGCAGTATTGTGTCACAGCTGTTCAGTCAAACTGCAGAAAGACAAATCCATGTCCTATCAAATTTATGCTGAACCAGGAATGAGCATTATTTATTTTGATGTAGACAGCATCTATGCAAATGTAGTTTTTGTTTTGTAATATTCTTAATGGGAAATTTATGTCTGTCTTTAATTTTTCATGTGCCTTTATCCCTCAGCAGGTTGTGACAAGACTGTAGCCAGAAGGAAAAAATATGGATGACAGGAAAGCCAAAGCATGGGGGAAGTAATTCCAAAGCTTTGACCAGCCTTGATTGATCTATCACTTTAGTTTGGCTTTTTATGTGTGGAATGAGGAGATAAGCATGTGTGCCTGAAGGACAATAACACTTGGATTAAACTTTGTCTTTGAACGTAAACACATCTTAAGAACCTAAGAATCAAAGACACATATGAGTCAACCAGAGGAAATCCATTCACATTGAACAAAGCCATTTATGGTTCTTGACAAACACGTTTTTCTTCTTGAAATAGATGATAATTGACAAGTTTTTTTTCAATTCCTGCTGTTTTTGTAATTTAAAGTGAATGTTTATTCTGAATCCAACTGCCACTTTTTGTGGTTTAGCACACTGTCTGTAGTTGTTCACTTCAGAAGTGTCGAGTGTGGGTTCCCTCTTACAGGTAATTAATTTTTTTGCAGACGCTCTTATCCAGAGCGACTTATGGTGAACTAACTACAGGACAGTCCTCTGGAGCAGCTCAGGGTTAAGGCCAAGGCCAATGAGTCTCAGTTTGAAAAAATTATTAATCGTATCATTTTTCTTTTGATAAAAAATTAAAACGGGTCCCACAGACCCGAACACCACACAAGGGTTAAGATTGTTTGGAAAGCAGCCAGTTGTTAAGGAGGTGTTGATAAGATGGGGGAGAAAAGGAAGAAGGTCTGGAGCGATAGACTGGAGAAGGTGAGAGGGGATAGGATCCAGAGGGCAGGTGGTAGGGCAGCAGAGGTAACAAGGGTTAGAGAGAGGGGGGAGAAAGAAGTTAGAGTGGAGGGAAGTGATGTGGATGATGAGCAGTTGATGAATGAAGAGCGTATGTTATCTATTTTCTTTATAAAGTGGTTGACAAAGTGAGAGGGTAGGAGGGAAGAAGGAGGTGGTGGACTGGGAGGATCGAGGAGGGTGGAGAAGATAGAGTAGTTTTTTGGGGTTGGAAAAGAGGATTGAATTTTAAGTTGGAAGAAAGCACTTTTAGCTTCAGAAATAGAAGAAGAGAAAGAGGAGAGAAGAGTTTGAAAGGCAACAAGGTCGTCAGGGTGTTTTGATTTCAACCATTTCCTTTCAGCCGCCCGTAGGATGGTTCTGTCAGCATGCACTGAGTCATCCAACCAGGGAGCTGGAGGGGACTGGTTAACCTGCTGCAAAGTGAGAGGACAGAGAGAGTCCAGAGAGGAGGACAGAGTAGAGAGGACAGTGTCTGTGGCAGAGTTGGCAAGCATGAGTGAGAAGGAGTCAGATGAAAGAAGGGCTGAGAGGACAGCTGAGGCAAGAGAAGAGGAAGAGAAGGAGGGAAGGTTACGGTGGAGAGGTACAGTATTCCGGGAGTTAGACTGGGATAGGGGGAGAGAGTAGGATACGAAGAAGTGATCAGAGATATGAAGCGGGGTTACAGAGAGGTTAGAGGTAGAGCAGTTTCTGGTGAATATGAGGTTGAGGTGGTTGCCAGCTTTGTGAGGAGGTGGGGACGGACACAGGGAGAGAGCAAAAGAAAGACCAAAAGACAGGAGAGATAAAAATTCTGTTGACTTCTCTGGCTGGATGTTGAAGTACGAGCGGAGGGCCATTTTCAGGGATGTTAGACAGGAGAACGTTCAATTCCTCCAAAAACTCCCCCAAAGGACCTAGAGGACAGTAGAGAACAACAATGTTTAACTTAGTTACCCCAGGTACAGAACCCGCCTTCCTGATGATCTTGTTGATTCTGTTGGTGTCGACTGACCTCAACCTGCTGCCCAGCACACGACCGCAAAGAACATGGCACTGGCTACCACAGACTGGTAGAACATCCGCAGCATGATACTGCAGACAAGACCGGAGCCTCCACAAATCAAATCAAGTTTATTTATATAGCCCAATATCACAAATTATACATTTGTCTCAGTGTGCTTTACAGACTGTACAGGATACGACACCCTCTGTCCTTAGACCCTCGCATCGCACAAGGAAAAACTCCCTAAAAGAAACCCCACAATTAGTTGGGGAAATATGGAAGAAAACTCAGGGAGAGCAACTGAGGAGGGATCTCTCTCCCAGGACGGACAGACGTGCAATAGGTGACGTGTGTAGAGCACAAACAACATAGTTAAAAATACAGCATAGACAGTCTATGACAATCTATCAGAAAACGTGATGCGATCGTATATAAAAAAGATGGATCCAGGGGGATGTCAAAGGCTTCCTGGTGTCAGGCAGGACCAGGGCAACAGGTGCAGCCATGATTCATGATCCAGACGTAACCTTTAATAGTGGCAACCTGCCAGATGAGATGATGATGCCCCGGATGGTGAGTTAGTAACATGCATTTAAGGGACATGAATGCATATAAATAGAGAGGGAGAGAAAGATAGTGAGAGGAGGAGAGGAGTGAGTCCCCCGACAGTCTAAGCATATAGCAGCATAACTAGGGGCTGGTCCAAGGCAAACCTGAGCCAGCCTTAACTATAAGCTTTATCAAAGAGGAAAATCTTTAGCCTGCTCTTAAATGTGGAGAGGGTCCCTCCCGAACACACACTGGGAGCTGGTTCCAGCTGCCCTTGGACTTTCCCTGTATGTTCTGTATGTCCCGCTGTTTAGCAGTGTATCGACTTTACCACCAAGACTCAGTAAAGTATATTTTCATCATCATCGTTTTGTCTCTGAGTCGTGCTATTGAGTCCCTCCTTCCGTGTGTACTGGTCGTACCGTTACAGTAATCATACAAGTGTAGAACAATAGCTTCAAATAAGACAAACCAAAGTAATTGCAACAAAGAGAAACAATAGAATACAAATCCAACCAATAGCTTCAAATAAACCTATTATTTAAAAAAATAAATACATTTTGTGCAGTCGAAACAGGTGGGTTTTCAGTCTGCGACGGAAGATGTGAAGACTTTCCGCTGACATCAATGTGGAGCTCATTCCACCATTTAGGGGTCAGGATAGCAAACAGACGGGTTTTGTTTGAGGGGGATCTGGGTCCTGCTCACAGTGAGGGATTAGCGAGCTGATTGGCAGATGCCGAGCGAAGTGAGCGAGCTGAGGTGTGTGGTTTGACCATGGCCTGAATGTAAGAAGAGCCTGATCCATTCACTGCACAGTAGACCAGCACCAGAGTCTTGAAGCAGAATTGAGCAGCCACTGGTAACCAGTGAAGGGAGGAAGAGAGGTGTAGTGTGGGAGAACTTGGGGAGGTTGAAGACCAGTCGGGCTGCAGCATTCTGGATGAGCTGTAGAGGTCGGAGGGCACATGTAGGAAGTCCAGCAGGAGGGAGCTGCAGTAGTCAAGATGTGAGATAACAAGAGCCAGAACCTGTGTTGCCTTCTGAGTCAGAAGGGGACGTATCCTCCTGATGTTGTAGAGAGTGTGTCTGCAGGAGCGGGATGTTGCAGTGATGCTGGTGGTGAAGGACAGTTGGTCATCCAGTGTCACACCCAGATTCTTTGCGGCCCGAGTCTGGGAAACAACCGAGATGCCGATGTTGATGGTAATGTCTTGGATGGGAGAGTCCTTCTCCGGAAGGAACAGCAGTTCGGTCTTAAAAGTAAATACACTTTGACTTAGTAAACTTAGTAAACAATATTCTCACAGTCTAGCAGAAGATTCCTCTAGAAGAAAGCAATCATTTCATCACATTCACTTCCCACTTTAGGTCTTTATGGGAAAGTTGATCTCTGGGACCCAAGGCCCTACCTGGGACCCGTACGGACTTGGATCCACGGTTTATATAGTCAGTTGGGTCTGGGTCGGGTCCCGTTCTATTACCGTGGGTCCTGGGTGTGTTTAACATCCAAGCAGACTTGGGTGTGATCAGACAGCAACGCTGATCATGCTGGAAGTGATGGAAATTGCGTTTAGGGCCACCAAAATTCTCAGGCCACAAGAGTGCAGGGCACACTAACATGATATAATGTACTGATAATAAGTAAAGCAATTTATGCTTCATTATAATGCCAAAACATTTAGCCGCTGACTACATAAAACATCAAGAAGTATTTTACTCAACTAATGATAATTGTGATGATGCGTGTGTATTACAGACAATGTTAAAACATTTGAATATTCTCATACTATCAACTGTAGTTCATCGTTGTTTTCAAATACATTAGTAAAGTAATCACTGGTTAACAGGTTAAAGGAAATGATCCACAATCTCACAGAGTAATTCAGTGCATTGTATGCTTTTCAACCATAATTGCGAATTTTTCCAAGGAGAGTTCATGTTGGTAGTATATGATTAGTTCTAATGGTCGGGGGACCTTAACTCATCCATACAGCCACGATTACAAACCTATCACTCAGAAGGAGGGCCATTAAAGGAAGGGCATGTTATCACTGCTGAGATGAGGAAAAACTCTAAAAATTGAATGCAGTGGGCCAAAAAATGAGCAGGCTTTAATGCTTTCAAAAGAAGCAGGGATGGCTATACATACCCTGAAAAGACATGATCTATTAGAGGATGTACTAACTTAATTAAGCTAGGCCTTTAAAGGTTGCACATCATGAGAAATTCACCTTTTCATTGCTTGTGCACATACATTTGCGTATCTGGAGTGCCTACCAAGCCACACTCTGAAATAAGACAACCCAGTCAGGTTTATTGGGCTGCCTAGGGATTCAACAAGCTTTTCAGATTTGAGTCCTCTTCCCATGTTACATGCTGGCTCATCAGAATATACCGCCCCCCATCTGATCTCCACCTATGGCTTGAGAACTACTTTTGTAAGGGTGCACCATATTTTTCTTACAAGCAATCAGACACAAAACAACACACAGGTATATTCAGACAGGCAGTATGATAAAAATAATGTTTTTTGAACATTACAGCATGTAAACATGTTCTTGCAGAAACCCAAAATACAAGCATGAACCTAAAAGGAGCATGATATGCCCCTTTTAAGTTAATCTGATCATGGTTATGAAAAGAGCAAAGTATGCAATATTTAAAACTAATACAATGCACATTTGGTACCAGAACTGTATCACCTCAAATTTATGAAGTGTTATGTGTGGAGGGTAAGGTATAGGTGGTCAAGCACTAGGACCCAGGCAAGGAGAATAATCTATAAAAAGGGCTGAAAGCTCACTTGGAAATGTTGCACTCAGCTTGTAGTGTCAAATTAAATATTGAAGTATGAGACAAATAAAATGTTGACCTGATGGCAATCCATCTAATATTTGAGCTATTCAACATTGTCATCCCTAAAAAACACAAAACCATTCGCTAAGAGATCTTCACAGGTCCAAAACACACACACACTTTTTGCTAGACTGTGAGCATATTGTTTACTAAGTTAAAGTGTATTTGCTTTTAATAGGTTTTTCTGCTTACACTGTATTTGGTTTACTGTTAATAGAGATGGACAAATTATCTGACAACAAATCCAAATATTGATGGGTTAAGAAACAATAACAATTGCAAAATATTCAAAATAACAAATAATAAAGTCACATATTTAAACTACAAAAGCAACAAACGGTCATGTGAGCTGACGTGGTAGATGTTCATGGTGCAGCAAAGTTTTGTATTTTGTTCCAAAATATTTCAATAACGCCCCTGAAAAGATTATACATTAGATTATATTTTGTAAATATAGACTGGAAGACATTACATAGATACAGTATGTTATATGTATCTTCCAGGCCTATTTATTAACCATACACTATTTTGGGCAATATGGACATTTAATATGTTATCTATTAGCACAATAAATCAAAACACAAATTTAATGTTGCAAGAAAACATTGGTAGCTAGTTAACAAGCAACACTAGACATTATAAATTCTACTCATGTTAGCTAGCAAGCAAATAGCAAGAGTTCAAGCTTCAGCTAAAATTAATAATACATTCATTACTTTCTAACCTGCTCAGGTTAGCTAACTAGCAGTTAAGAAAAGAAACTAGTTCTAAATCATTCCTCCATGTGTTACATAGGTCAGAATGTGTGTCCACTTTGTAAAGCATCCTTGGGTTTTTAGATAGGCGCAATATAAATCTAATATATTCTTCTTATTATTATTAATGTATAAAGTGCAAAGGACAAATGGGGAAAGAGAGAAACAAAAAAGATGATTATCAGACTCCCCTGTTGCCAGTTTGGTGTCCTTTCCTCTGCAATGCAGGAGACAGAGGAAAGAAACATCAGATGGGGGTGCATGGAGTGCGGCTAAAGTGTCATTCAAATCCTGCCTTTGACAGATTTATATTTTAAAGCCAAGAAAACCAGTATTCCTGGAGGACCTGAGCAGCAGAAATACTGGGTTAGAACTGCATTACCCAATACACTCCTGCTGTCACACACACACGCACGCACGCACGCACGCACACACACACTGTTACGACTCAGCTTTCTAGAGGAAAGAGAAGCAACATAAAACCAGATGGATTTGGTAAACTCTAGTCATTTATTGCATGGATCAGTCGTAGGCAAAGCATTTTGTCCTGGTCCTTCTTGACTTTTCTCTGGTTAAAAGGCTCAATAAGTGGGTTGGTATCTCAGGCTCTGCTCTCAATTGGTTGTCATATTATCTGTCAAACAGGCAGTTTTAGGTTGCCATTGACAACCCTGTGTCCTCATCTGCTCCTTTACAATGTGGAGTTCCACAGGGTTCAATCCTTGGTCCCATCCTTTTTTCTCCCTATACATGTAACCGTTACTAGGGCACTGTTAATGTGTGGAGTCCGTGTTAAGTTAGTTTGTTTATTGGACTAAATCCAAAGTGGCAGAAACTAGAAAACCAATCGCAGTTCCCTGGTGCTATGGCTGATGTCGAGCTAACTGCTAACTGAAGCTACGTCGTTTCCCGGGGCTACCGACAGCTATACGCTTGGCGAAACAGTCTCCTGGCAGCTGTGAGGACGAGGCAAGGTGGTGCAGCTCGTTTCTGCCACTTTGAATGTAATCCAATAAAGAAACTATAAAACAGACACGGAACATGGCTGAACAAGCGAGTCAGGCAGCTGCACTTCTTCTCCCTCTGGTCCGAGGGCAGACTGGCGCTACATGTCTCATTGTCACCTCTGGAGGAACAAGTGGTATTACAAGACTGGACGGAGTGAAACAGTCAGTTAGACTGCTAATTTCAATAGATACCTCTGCAACACGTCTCCACTGTTACCTCTTCACATTCTGTTAATAATGTTAGTTCATTGTTTTATTTTTTTAAGTTTACATTTTCGGCATATCTTATACATTGGACCTTTTAATGTTTAAAAACACATTATTTTTATCATACTGTCTTTGCTGGGACACCTTTATTTACCCTTTGTATGAACAACTCTGTTTTAGCGCCTGTCTCTTTAAGGCCCCTCTCAAAGAAAAGACCACGTCTGCTCTAGTTGTGCAGTGTTGCCCATCTTCTGCAAAGGAAACTACGGTCATTACGGCATAGTTACAGCATTCAAATGTTGCATTAGTGGCAGAAGCTAATGAAGCACACATGGCAAGTCCCAGTATAACCAATCATATCTGTGCCGTTTCACCTTTGACTGAAAAATGCTTCCAAAAAAAAAGCCATGTTCTGTCCAGAACGTGGCTGTCATGACAGGGCAGGTCAAACATAATATCACTGACCAGACAGCAATTGTTATTGTTATTCATTATTATTATTAATTCATTATTTCCATTGTAGTCACACCAAGAAGAAAGTTTAGCGGACCTCTGTTTTCCTTTTATTTTGTTTTCGGAGCTACCTCATTTCAGCCTCCTGGATGGAAAAGGGAGAAGTGAGGGAGAGGAGGGATGAGTGCTGGGGTGTGTACATCCTCAAACCATGCATAGAAGTCATTGAGCCTGTCGGGGAGACTAGGGTCCTCATCTGGTGGGGAAGGGGTCCCCTTTCTATAGTTTGTCATTTCCTTCAGATTTTCCCAGGATTGCTCCGGGGTTATTGGTAGTGAGTTGTTGTTCCAGTTGTTTTGTGTATTCAGACTTGGCGTTCCTGATAGAAGAGTGCAGTTCATATTTGGCAGACTTGTTGAAGGCAGAAATATTTTTCCTGCGTAGTGCAGCTAGTTTTTGGGGATTTTGGTTGAAACATAACATCTTATAAAAACAGGTGGGCTTCAAACAGATTGCACATTTTGTAGATGACACCTCTTGTAGTACGGGGTCTTGTCATTTCCTGATTAAACGGCAAACATCTGATATTATTACCCGTGACCGGGTCCAGACTGTGGGAGACTGCTGCACTAACGTGGCAAGGGTCCCGGCGACAAACTAATTGTGGTAATATAGTTTTGGTACTTTACTTTTATGTTTTACATTTTGCATTCTTTTTTATATTTCATATTGTGTAGTTGATAGACTGTAATATATATGTTGTATTTTACTGTATATGATATATTGTATTTGTTTTTCTATTTTAGTCAAGTTTGTGATTAATGTGATGTTTTCGAGAGTAATTGCCATTTTATCTAATTTCAGAGTCAATTTGCACATGGCTGTCGGCATGAGTTGTCAGCCGCTGTTTTACGGTTTTAATTGTTTTTATAACCTTTTTATTATATTTTCTGCCACTCTGTAAACCTGAGCCAAAGCACTTAGAGTTGAACGTTTCACAAGAACGTAACGGATTAGGGGTCAAGATTTCTTAATTTAATGACATCCACTCAAAACTCGCTCCCAGGCAGTAGTGTTGTAGCATAGGAACCAAGATAGCATTGCTACACTTGGAAAATGCAGGATAAAGCTAAATAAAGTTGAAAAGTAAAGGCCACTTGGTGGGTGACAGAATCCTCCCATCTCTCCTCCAGAAGCCAGCGCCGTAACCACACCCCGATGCCACAACACTCAATCAAGTGAAAAAGCTAACAAATAAAGTAAACAAAAGTGAATGGATTAAGTCTGAAAATGTGTCAGCACCACAAATAGCATCATTGGCCAAAAGAAATGCAGTATCCATAATGCTAATAACTATGCTCCAAAATTATGGAAAACCCTACCAAGATATGCAGGCTTTGAGAACATTTTTAATCAACAGTTGAAAACATATTTATTCATTTTGGCTTATAAGTAATGTAATTCTCATTATGCTCTTTACTAATTCTCTTATTATTATTTTTAATGGTCTCGCTTTTTTATTTTACTTGAATATTTTATCATCTCCTGTCTTTTTATTGTATGTTTGCCCTTGTTTTTTTAAATGCAACTGCAACACATTTGAACATTTGTAAAGCACTTTAAGCTGCATCTCTTGTATGAAAAGTTCTCTATAAATAACGTTTATTATTACTATAAATTAAACATATTTAGACTCTGCCATTGCTGAGTTCTTATATTAGTGCTCTGATTAATAAATGTTGTCTTTGATTTTGCCACATTGCCACAACTCTGTGGACTCTGTTTCTAGTCTGCCTCCCTCAGAAGGTAACACATTTTGTCCCTCAAAACTCCCTTCAGCTAAGGAGATGGCAAAGGTCAAAGGTTTTTGCCAGAACTTGAGGGAGAGGGCTCTGTGCTGTCTGCCTGGACGCGGCACTGCCAGATTACGAGAAAGGACCGGGCAGCACTTCTCCACACTCTCTTTACGTGGACTCTTGCAAGTTGGCTTGCAGGTACATCGGTACCTTCGCCATCGCCAAGAAGTTCTGCTGCATTTTACTTTTACCACCTGTGTCTCTCTGCTCTTGAGTCTTTGTTTTGCCAAAAACCATTACATTACAATTTATCAAGTTTATAACAGAGTGCAGCAGACTCGTGCTTGGTGTCACCCTTCTCCATCTGTTGCAAACATTGACTGAAGTTGGTCAGAGAAATCCCTCAAAACTTTACAGCTATTGTCAATGGTGTTTACACATGGCGAGATTAACTGAAAATGGTAAATGAAATGCATTTATATAGCGCTTTTCCAATCTTTGCGACCACTCAAAGCACTTTACAACACATGTTAGCATTCACCCATTCACACATACAGAGTCATACAGATTTAGAGGCTACCATACAAGGTGCACATCAGCTTGTTAGTTGTGATAAACATTCACACACACTCACACACCGTGACCATGCCATCGGGAGCAATTTGAGGTTCAGTATTTTGCCCATGGTGACTGCAGGATCGAACCACTGACCACTCCACCTCCTGAGCCACAGCCGCCCATGCAGAGGGCATGTAATAAATCAGGGTTTGGCTTTTTCAGATGCGCTGGGAGGTCGTTATGGATACTGAAGTTGCCATAATTTGTCCATGGAAATTTGACAAGTCTAACCCCAGGTTATGAAAGATGCTCATTACAAATTCAGCAAGACTTGATCCATTGTGTGTGTAAATAGGCTTGAAACCAATGAATCTCTGCACCACTTTCTCCTCTTTCTCACCCATTAACCAAATGAACTACTCGCACACAGTAGATGACAGGTTTAATGTTGTTCCTTGTCCCTTATTTATATGGGTTCTCATTTTCCTAAATGCTTGGTCTCTCTCACTCAAAAATGTGATTACACCCACAATGTGCCCCAAGATTGCTTTCCAGTATTCCCCTCAGCATCCCTCTGCCACTTTATTGAAGCATCCACTGTGCCCAGATTCCTCGATCTGCGCCGTAAAGCGAGCATGCTGTGACTATAGTTTGAACTCTTATCGTGGTCCAAAATTTGCTCAGGATATTGAGGACAACGCATAAGCTGAAAGAGACAATGCTAATATCCCCTGTTCCCCAGTTAATGCAAACTCAACACTTCCTATATGTCTGTGGGTTGTCTTGAGAAATTCAGTATAATGTCCATCTTCACAATATTAATTCAATTAGTACAGCAAGAATTATGTCTTTATATTGTCAAAGTGGCCAGTAAGATGATTTAGTGTTTAATTGACTAATCTGTCTCACATTTTTCATTTGAGCGCATTTAAAATGCTCAAGTCACTTTACAGTGTTCTCTCTATCCTTTGTATAAATGTTTGCACCTCTACCCTCTGGGTGGAGATTTAAACCACCAAGTGCTAGGATTAACTTGGTGTATATTGGTTGAATTGTGATGGATAAACATACTGTTCTATGTTTTACGTGGGGACAATAAAGTTAAGTCGAGAGTTTAAGTATCTGACAGGCGTTCCACCTTGCCTTTTCCCCCAAAGGATGTTACTCTACTATGAATTAAACTCCTAGACCTGCAGTTTTCTGGGAGTTTGTTCCAGATATATGGAGCATAAACACTGAACGCTGCTTCTCCATGTTTACTTTTGCAGAAGATCAGAATAAACCATTACGTGCTTTATAAACCAATAGTAGTATTTTGAAGTCAATTATTTGACAGACAGGAAGCCAGTGTAAAGACCTCAGAACTGGAGTGATGTGATCCACTTTCTTGGTGTTAGTGAAGATCCGAGCAGCAGCGTTCTGAATCAGCTGAAGCTGTTTATCATTTTTTCTTTTTCTTTTTTACAATAATTTTTTGTTTTCAGTGAGACCTGTAAAGACATCGTTACTATAATCGAGTCTACTGAAGATAAATGTGTGGAAAAGTTTTTACAAATCCTGTGAGACATAAATCCTTTAATCCTTAATATATTCTGAAGGTGATAGTAGTCTAAGAGTCTTTGTAATTGTCTCAATGTGACTGTTGAAATTCAAGTCTCAGTCCATCACTATACCTAGATTTCATGTCTGGTCTGTGGTTTTTAACATTGCTGATTAAAGCTGAGCGCTGACTTTTAATCGTTCCTCCTTGGCTCCAAAGACAATTACCAGCTTTATCTTTGTTTAATTGAAGATTCTGACTGTTCAATGCACTTACTCAGTGCTTGTATTGGACCATAGTTCTCTGGTGAAATGGTAATGTAAATTTGTCGTCTACATAGTTATGGTAATTTATTTTGTTGTTTTCCATAATCTGCGGCAGTGGTATCATGTAGACTTTAAAGAGAAGAGGGCCCAGAATGGAGCCTTGAGGAACTCCGCATGCCATATTTGTCCATCAGATGTGTAATTACCTATAGAAACAAAGTAGTCTCCAGTTTTCAAGTCGGTCTAGTAATATGTTGTGGTCTACTGTGTTGAATGCAGCACTGAGATCTAATAATACCAAGACTGAGATTCTGCCACTGTCTGTGTTTAAGGGGATGTTATCTAAGACCTTAACAAGAGCAGTCTCAGTGTGAGGTCGAAAGTCTGACTGGAAAACATCAAAACAGTTGTTCAGAGCAGATGTTGAAATACAACTTTTTCAATGATTTCATTTAAAAATGAGAGGTTTGAAATGGGCCTTAAATTGTTCATTAGTGACATTGTTTTTTAAGGGTGGCTTGATGTCTGCAGTTTTCAGTGGGAATATATCTGAGATAAGAGACGTGTTTACGATATGTAGAAGACCTGAGGCCATGCAATTTGTTGCACTTATGGAATTAGTGGGATGGAAATGTACATAATGCAGAATTTACACCTGAGATGTTAAAGTAGGTTACAACTTCACCCCCAACCTTCAACCCAACTGTTTTTGTCTTTATTATTTACCAGGCTTCATTTGAATACTGACTTTTACATGAAAATGTATGATATTTATAAAGCATTTTTCATATAACAAGTTATGTTACAGTTTGTAATGCTACACTGACTTTCGTGTAGTTAGCTGCTTTGTAATGGATGATGCTACAGATGTTTCCTAGCAACCCATTTACACATTACTAAGGCCTTTATTTGCTCGGACATTCCTTAAGTTTTAATGGTACAACCCAATTTAGTAAATCAGAAACACCAGTCCCTGTTGTCAAAGTTCTGTGATTTATCCATTGTTGCTTCTACCTATGACCTTGATGAACAAATGTTGCCAGTGGATGTAATTCAGACAACAACTACATTTGAGACCGCACAGCCTGTGAAGTGCCTTTTCAAACCCACACAGGTTTATAACTACATACAGTTTTGTAAACAACACATTTGTTGTCATCAGAATAGGGAACTGTACTATAGCAAGGTGAGCCTGAAATCACATCAGGCCAACCGCTTCCAAGACCTCCCACTAAGTTATTTTGTCATCTGTAGCTGAGTGTCACAGAGTTACAGAAGTTAATCATCTCACCAACATTCTGCCACAACGCTCACAGAAGCACTGATCTGACAGGCCATGTATATATCTGTCAGAAGCAGATATTACCTGTACTGTTGCCCCATACAAAGACAAAAAGTCATTTATAAAACAGATAGTTAATGTCACCTAAAAATAATAAAACACATATACAAGTAAAATAAACAAAGATAGTCTGCAGCTACAGTTACAGAGATTTAAGTTTGAGCAGCAGGGATCCCACTGTGTCCTGTCGCTTTATCTCTATCCAAAGAGGACAAACTATGCCTGACATCAGTGATATAAGGTGAGTTAACCTGCCTACTATTACAACTTTGTTCTAGTTATAGTGAGCAGATTATGTTCACTTTTTTCTAGTTATAGTGTGCATAACATTTGCCGATGATAGATACATATATGTTTATAATAACTGCAACAAAATAAGATTTTTTTTTCTTTCTTCTAATGTCAGGTTTACTAGAGAGCCCGCACCTGTCCACGGGATATCCAGATAAATGTTAAAAATCACCACAGTGTCTGTGTGTTGCTTGGCAACCATTATGCTACGTCGCCGAATAACTATATTGCTTGGCGTAAGAAAGATTTTTTGTTATCAATAAATGATTGAGTTTTTTGTTGCTGAGTGTTTATTTTAGGAAACCTTGCTAGGTATATGCCATTTTTAATTGATCACCTTAAAACCTGAGTTGGCAAAAGTCACTCTCTCGCCTCCAACTAGTACAGAATGCAGCAGCTAGGTTTCTTACTAGTTTTATCAGACAACATCACATCACTTATGTGATGTCGTCTTTTTATTGCATTTTTTTCTTTTTCTTTGTAATTATTTTATTGACATGTTTTAATTATTGTTTTTATCTTTGTACATTTTTTTTCTTTTGTCATCTTTCATCTTTCCTTGATGTCTTTGCGTCCTCTGTTTTTGTCTGTTAATTATACCTTAATTTTGTCTTTTGTCTTTTGTTGGCCTCACTGTTTGGCTTTCTGTTTTTAAAGGTGCTGTATGAATAAAGTTATTATTGTTATTATTATTATTATTATTAAAACTCCTGCAGTTCCCTACACTGTGCATAGAGCATGTGAGACTTCGGGCCAGATGCATGAAAAAACTCACTCAAGACAGCTGAACTAATTAAGTAATTACCTAGCAGGATGTGGAACAACAATGTGAGCTTAAGAGGTGAAGCTACAAAGTGCTTCACAGTAATGGAAAAATGGAAAGAACATTAACAAAGGGAAATAAAATAGTGAAGTAAAAAACTTTTTTTGATAAATAAAAGATATTTTCTTTTATTTATCAAAAAAAGTTTTTTACTTATATATATAAGTATATATATATTTACATATATAATTATTGAAATTCAAGTTTATATATGTGCATTTGATGGGGTTTTTACATCCTGATAATAATAATAATAATAATAATAATAATAATAATAATAATAATAATAGTGAATCATGCAGATCCATAATACACATGAGTCTGTGAACAGTTCAGGAGGTTTAACCCCTCCCATTACCAGACAATCTACCAAGGAGTTCTCCTCCGTCTGTCGGGTGGGGTGAATCAGGCATAAATCAGCCCAAAACTTCTGTAGTCTGAGCCTGGCTTTGGTGTTTGCTGTGCCCTATAACATTCTATACCTGTTGTCGGAGCATTTTGGCATACATTGACTTTAAAATAACAGGTAACCAAACTGAGGGAGACTCAGCATTCACAGGCTGCATGTCACCCCTGTTACCTCTCACAAAATAAATTGTTCCCTTTCCCCTCTCTGAATTAAGTGCCATTCTGATAGGGGGACATACATATTTCCATTGCTTTTAAGAGTGCAAATTGAATTCCAGATTATGGGCCTGTATTTCCAAGGTAATTAGTGGGACATTTAAAATAATTCATTAAAAAGACCCAAGTGTTTTCCTCTTGGCCTTCGCTCCAGGATTTGCACCTCCCTTCATCACTCTACAACCTTCCTGAGAAACTCCTCTTGATTTCTTAATTGCCCTCAAATGAGTCCTGCACAATTGGATTGAAGACTTCTTGCCAAATGTTACCCTCTGGTACAGAGAAATTATTAACACCCTCCCCCATTAAAGATTACAGGCTTTTTGATAAAGGAATAGATGATCTGTTTTAGAAGATTTGGTCAACTTTTCTTGGTTATTTACCTGAAGACCTGAAAAATGTACTTCTTACTTCTTTTGATGACTCTTACATATACATATTGTGAACTGCAAACATTATTTAACCTAATATGTTATGATTAATGAACATACTTGTTTGATGTCTATTTAGGTTTAATTCTAGGCGTAGCTTCAGTTAGCGGTTAGCTGGAGTTCAGCCACAGCACGGGGAGCTGCAGACTCCCTGGTTTGTGCTGGCTGAGCTCAAATCTCTTCGGCCGCTGACGGGGGCTCCGTCTGACGGAGTCGGCTGCCGAGTGCCGGCCCTGCCGACCTCTCTCCTCCCCGGCAGGCTGCTCTCCTGGCCACGGCGCTACCGAGAAGATGAGAGGAATATGCTTGTCTTCTTGTCTTATGTCTTCTAGTTTTTGCCACTTTGGATTTAGTCCAATAAACAAAGTAACATAACGTTACTCGGACTACAGCCCAGTTAACATCAGTGCCCAGTAAACACAGACGATCAGCCCCACATGAAGATTATGAGACAGCAGAGTTTTCTTCTTTGGAGCAGGTGGCTCAGAATTACATATTGAACCTTTAAACTAAATAAAAAACATTTAAAGAAATAATTAGTAGGTAACCAGCACAAAGCATAGGTGTAAACAATAAAATGAATGATGGCTGAATTCCAATTAGCTTCTCCAGTTTCAGGCTCACTGTCACACTGTCATGGCTTACTGGGACACTTGAATAGAACAGAGCTATTGTTAATGTTAATGTAACGTGTGCTGTTTATGTCATTTGTATGATTTATATTTGTAATTTGATGATGCCTGGTCAATAAAGTCCTGCATCTTTACTCTCTTTATACAGTATCATTGACCAAAATGAAAGAAATAAGAAGAACAATTTACATACACATTCAATAAAAAACTTTTTTTGGGTGATAACATGTAAATGTTCAAGCCAAAGAGTTTCCTTTAAAACATATTAGCTATGTGCAGATTAGTAATTTGTAAGGGACAGTATTTCTTTGTGAGGCTGACACACAGTTTTTCTATATAACAGGAAGCTCGAGCCCAACCTGAGATCTGAGGCTGATGCAACCCAAAATCTACTGAAACAAAACACTGAAACTCCCTTTTTTTTGTTCAACCTGACATTCATTCAAACTTTTCCTCTTGGATGTCGTAAAATGAAACATGAGAGCTCAACCCTGCAGGACCCACCTGTAGCTCCATCTTTATTGACTCCTGTTGTTTTTGTCTGTGGCTTGTTCAAACTTACAGAAAGGGTTTGTATCCTATTTATAAAAACTTTAATGTCACAAGTGCCCTCAACATTTGTTTTTCATAAAGAAAGCTATACAAACCTCAAACGACTTACATTTCTTTATACAACAAATTGATTTTATACAGTATCTGCAATGTTTAATGTTTAATCCTTCCGCTTCCTGTTCTAATAGCTCCAGGGTCAGCAGTGTCCCAGCCCAGGACATGCACAGTATAATTAACTCCCACCCTGAACCTCTGTTCTACACAAACACACATTACTATGCAAAGCAAGCATTCCACAGTTTAAGGGAATTAAGCTTCCTGCTGCTGGTGACCCCACAGAGATTAATATGACACTGTAGTGGTGAGATATCTGCCGCATGCAGCTAACAGCTGCATTTCCACAGAGATTAGTTCCCCATGCTCTAGTGAGCAGGTGTGAACAGATACAGATACTGTTCAGTCTGGGTGGTCTGTACAGGACAACAGTAAACAAAACTATAGGATTCAATTCTCTCTAACACATATACATACAGTACAAGAGAAATCACTTCTGGCTCAGGCATATTGGCACAATCTTATTAATGTGTGTCTCTACACACAGGTACTGTTCTAAAACAAATTTATTTTCCATAAGGTAGCACAAATAATGAATGATCTTAGTATCTACAGTCTTCTACACTTTTGAACCAACTAACAAGTGAATAAATACTGTTGAGATTGCAATAATATTAGTTAATCTCATCTAGTTTAACCAATATTAACTTTGATTACAATTTTAATAATTGTAGTGATTTCTTAATATGGTTGAATTGGTTTGTATGTACTAAAAGAAAACCTTCAAGGAATAGTTTAACAATTTGGGGAATATAGTTATTCTCTTCATTCTCTTGTGAGATGAGAAGATGGATGTCAATCTCATGTCTGTGTGTTAAGTACAGAGCTGGCCTCTCTGTCCAAAGTTCAAACACATTTTAAACTCAATGATTAACATGCTATGATTGCTTAATCCATACACAAAGAGAAATGTAAAGGTTGGTTTGAGGGAATAACATACTGGAAATATTTCTTGTTAAACAATAACTGGATTGTGCAGTGACTGTGTGCAGCTTCCTATTGTCGTCACACTGTATCTGGCAATTTTAGTGGAAATAAAAAAACAACACAATTTGTCATTTTAACATTACTCTTTGTGTATGGATTAAACAACTCTTGGAAATAAAGTGAGTAAGCATATTAGGCATATAATAGACCAATACATTATTTACTAAACCAGAGTCTTAAATGGAACAGCACACAGTTTAATACAAATGACTGAATTTAACATCTGGAAAAAGCTGTTGTCTCAAAAAGCTGTGTTGTTTATAAGACTGTTTTATTGGGCACACACAAGGGAAAGAGACTATCGGGAGGGAAACATATACATATACATATAGTGACAGCAACACTGGATTTTACTGTGAATTAAAGTCACTACTGTAGCTCTCTGTTCAGCATGTTGCTTATTCAACATCAAATCAAATCAAGTTTATTTATACAGCCCAATATCACAAAGTACACATTTGTCTCAGTGGGCTTTACAGCCTGTACAGGATACGACCCCCTCTGTCCGTAGACCCTCGCACTGCACAAGGAACAACTCCCTAAAAGAAACCCCACAATTAAAGGGGAAAACATGTTGTAAACCTCAGGGAGAGACTGAGGAGGATGCCTCTCCCAGGACGCACAGACTGTAATAGATGTTGTGTGTACAGAATAAACAACATAGTAAAAATACAACATAAACACACCATGTCACAGAAATGTTGATGTAATCATATATGAAAAAGATGGATCCAGGAGGATGTTAAAATAAGCTTCCCGGTGCCTCCAAAAAAATATACTGTATATTAACGTGAGCATCAGGCAGGAGCAGAGCAACAGGTGCAGCCACGATTCATGATCCAGACGTGAGTCCCCCGGCAGTCTAAGCCTATAGCAGCAAAACTAGGAGCTGGTCTAAGACAAGCCTGAGCCAGCCCTAACTATAAGCTTTTTCAAAGAGGAAAGTCTTTAGCCTGCTCTTAAATGCAGAGAACAAAACATTCCAACCATTTTACATGATTTCACCTTTCTGTCTCATTCAGTGGCCTCCTGCTTAATTATGTATTTTACATCAGCTCCAGTCTTTTCCTTTCTGATTGAAGCAGCCACACTCAGACTCAGGCAAACCCTGCAATCGCTACAGAGACACGGCTCTATCGCTTCATCCCGAGTCAAGCTATTGCACTTGATGAGCAGGCCACAGGACAGAGCGCAGGACTACAGTGGGTGAGAGGAGGTGGACTTTGTGTTTAAATCAATAATGCCTGGTGAATAGAATTTATAGAATGTTAATAATAGAATTTTTAATGTTAAGATACCGGCCATGTTTCTGTTGCTGCTGTTTACATCCCTCCTGATGCAAATAAAAAACAATGCACTACAGGAATGCAGTACTCTTTTTGTTTTGTTTTGTTGTCTTTGTTTGTGTAGCATAAATGGACTACAACTGCATATTGTTGTGCAAGCCCATGTTGCAGCATGAAAATAAATTATTCTTGAATCTTAAATCAATTCAATCAATCTTTGTCAACCTCTGTTCTTTTCCAAAAATGGACACCAGACAACTAATGTGGAATAAATAATGATATGACGAATACCATTACGCCCAACCTAAAGTGATTTATAAAGAATGGACAAAGAAGAGGTAGCCTTGTGAACACCTTCGCAACACCAGATTGGGGGGGGGGGGTTTCTGAAACTGATGATATGACATTCACACTCAATTCACGCCATGATTGGTAAACTTTGAGGAGGTGAAAAAGGAGCCAAGGTTTAACTTCTCTCTCAAATCAGTTTTTCATTCTTCCCAACTTTTTAAAGTGCAACACAATGAATGTCTTCCAGGAAAATGAGTGTTGTTATTCCCATATTTAAACAATATTGCATCTCCCCCACTCTCTATGACTGCTGGGTTTTCCAATGAATGATAGCGTTTGGGTCGTTCAGGACCTGCGGCTACACTCTAAAGACAATATTATTTTATCCCCGTTGTCTTCTGCCGACCACTTCAGATGTAAAACCATGACATTTTGGTGTTTTCACTGGACCCCCTGGGGCCTCTCTGCTCTGCTCATCTTGTCTGTCACATGCAGACCTACTGCTGCACTCACAGCATTCACTAATTGTTTGCTTTGGATTTTAACTTCTTTTCTCTGAGCTTTTCAGCCCCACCATGAACTATGGGCCACTAGACAAACTGTAACTATGAGGTCACTATTGTTGATATCTAGTATAAAAAGTTGACTATTTGAATTGGAGAGGAAAGCACATGGAGTACAGTGCATAACAAAAAAAGGGGTCATTCTCTGAAAAGCATGAATGAGTTCAGTACATTTGGAATTTTGCCCAGTAGATTTGAATATTTCTTGTGTAGGGGATATTTTACTCTGATAGTGGTACAGAAGAAGAAAAAATCTGTTTGTCTGGCCAGCAGTTGTCAAAATGTCTTACGTGAGAGCGAAATCAATCTTAAGTTCTTTGCCTACACAATAAAACCATTTTCAGAGGGTCTAGTAATATGTGTTTTCCAATGCTGTTCATATGGCTGTGTGGTTATGTTTCATCTACATTGTGCTGTGAGTCAAAGATGCTTTCATGCCATCTGTCAGTGGAAGTACCTTGAGAAATGCTCTAAAATGTCTAATATTAGCTGCTTTTCCCAGCGTACATCCCCTCAGTGCCTCTTTCCTGGGGGAGACCATCTGGTGGCTTGTTTTAGGATTCGTACAACAGGAGGGGGGAGGAGCAAGGGTGCAACACTATGCCTCTATAACATGCATACTGTGCAAACACAAATATTCCATATTGTCATATATTGTTTCTACATATCTGAATGTACATTGTTTAATTATCTACTAACAATCCTATTCTTACTGAGCTTGGAGAGACATTCAAGAATATTTAGTTTTTGTCTGCAAAGCGGAAAACCTAGATACATTTGTTCCTGCATTTGGATTTCTGTATCTACACACTCAGCATTTAATAAAATGAGTAGACTGTTAGAAAACATCCCAATTTGTGCTCAACGGTCCCACAGGCTCAACTATTGTCCTGTAACCAGATGGAATATCCTGCATTTAGGAATTAAGTACAAAGTTAAATTCACATCATTGGGTTTCACTTTCACTTTACAAACGTAGTTATTTTAACCCAAACTACAATATTTTCCTAAACCTAACAAAGAAGTTGTGTTGCCTGAACCTAAAGAAGTTGTTTTGTTTGTGCCAAAACGTGTCATTACGTTTTACAGTTGTTGTTTAGATGCAGTTTGGCCTGCGATGCATTAGAATGTTAACGATAACCACAGATAATGCCTATTAAACTGGCTGATAACATTTGAAATGGGTTATTTCATGCCACAAAATGGAATATAGTGCAACACAACATTAGCTAACCTATATTAGCTGTCTTACTATTAAAATTTTATTTTTAAGTCAGTTTCTGAGTTGACTTCATTTAAAGGATAAGGCAGGCATTATTCTATATTCTTATTCTATGAGACCAAAACCAAGTGTTAGTCCATCTCTCTATAATTTAAGATTTCCCTACACTGTCTCTCAACGCCAGGCCCATTGGTTTGTGCTGAAGATGTAAATCTGTAAAGAACACAAATTTGTAGTTTCTCTTCTTAAAAAGACTCAGCTGACCACCGCAGTTTTCAGAAAACTTTACTCAAACAGGAGGAAATCGTGTTTGGAGACTTGTCAGGGTCTGCACATGGTATATGTTTACAGTTAGATACATATAGAATTGTCTGAGCGTAATAAACAATACAAAATGTGAAGATGTCTTTTGGATTTAGTTGTTCTTTGCGTGATTTCAGATTTCAACCAAACATTTCTAAATACTCACTTCAGGGCAACAAAAGGTTGTTCCAGCTCCTTCAGGTTGGGCCTCTAGGTATTCTCTCAGTATGGTGCTCAGCATCCAGCCACTTGCAGGGAATATTTTTGACACACAAAACACAAAATAAAATGTATTAATTAAAATGTTAAAAAAAATGTCATATTTAACATCAGTAAATTATGTAAATGGTAAATGTTCTGCATTTATACAGCGCTTTTCTAATCTTTGCGATCACTCAAAGCACTTTACAACACATCAGCATTCACCCATTCACACACATTCATACGGAGTCACAGGCTGCTGTACAAGGTGATAACCATCCACACACACTGACACACTGTTGGTCATCAGGAGCAATTTCCGGTTCAGAATCTTGCCCAAGGACACTTTGACATGCTGACTGCAGAGGCTGGGGATCCGATTTGCATATACATTTTCATGTATGCACACGGGTTTGGAGTAACGTTCTGTGTATAGCTTTCTTAACTGATTTGTTTGTTAGATGGACATATATTTTTCCTATCTGTATTTTGTTTCTGCCTTCTGCCTGTTTTTCTGGTGTGTTTCTTGTGTTGCTGTAATGTCAGCTCTTACCCTTCTGACACAAAAAACTGAATGTGTCACTGTCCATCCATATGAGACTGTTCTCCTAGAAGAACAACAGCATCAGTAGTTTCAGCAAATGCCCCGTAACATCTGTTTACTTTCAAGTGACAGCACCCTCCAGCGGCTGTAGGAATTATTACGAGAGCAAAGGAGGAAGTCAGGTGACGACTTCCGTCTTTGGAAATTTGCTGACACAACTGATGGAAGTATAGTGTTGTAGCAATGTTGATGTACTGAGTTAACGTTCCCTGAGCTTCCTGCAGGACTCACATTGATGAGCCAAGGGGTTGTTATTGCCAATTGGTGAGAAACCCAGTGCTGGAGCTGAAACTTATCAGAGGACACGTCCCAGCAACAATCTGATAAAAGACATCACCCGACAGTTCAGAGGGATGCTTCACAATCCATCAGGAGTAAGGATAAAGTAAAACACTGAGTAGCCGGCCCGAGATGTCAGGATCTTCTAAAGTGTGTGAACATTATATACTGTACATATATCCATCCATCCATCTTCAACCGCTTATCTGGGGTCGGGTCGCGG
>CALSBV010012155.1:227998-251074 GCA_943590825.1 Bovichtus diacanthus
CCCCGACAGTCTAAGCCTATAGCAGCGTAACTAGGGGCTAGTCCATACTGCTACATCTCACTAGATGATGCAGAGAGGAGCACTAATAATGATTATCTACTAAACTGTTATTTCTGTATTCACATATGATACTCTAAAATATAAATGATTCACATAAAAAATATAGCAGAGAAAAATAGAACAAGTGTACTTCTTTATGCAATAATGTGAATATGCAAAAGTGACCTTTTTTGTCATTTATACAAATCTATATATTGTGTTAAATGCTATTAAAGTATATTTTCCACAGCAAATGCTTTATTTGTATGTTTGAGTGTAATGAAATTGTAGCTTGTGAATTATTGTGGTTTTCTATGTCAACATTATCCAAAGTTAGCTGCGGCTTCCTTAGTCGCGAGCCCTGCTCTTTGTTCTTGCATGCGCCATTTCTACTACTAAAGTATTAAAATTACTTTTAGTTCCATTCTGGTTTCCTTGAGGGAAAAGTTAGTTGCAGTTCATATTTTCAAAAGTCCGCTGTAGGTTATATTCAATTGATTTGAATTTTGTAAATCACCTCTTTGTTTATGTTTGTAATAATCTAAGTTCCTTGTAAATAAACACTTTTACGTACTGTGACAGAGATAACAGAGGTGTGGTTGACATGCAGTTAGATTGTGAGACAGTGCTGCTCTCACCCAGATAAAATTACTGAAGGAGGTTTGGTAAATAACAACAGCTATAACAGTGACGGACTTTAGCCTTTCCACGTAAAACAAAACAACACGCTCCAATATGGTCTCTCCCAAAGTCCTCCGGCCATTCTCTGATGAACACGTCCCTCCTCCAGGTCCCAGCCTACTGCAAGAGACCAGAACCAGGTTATCACCACACTCATTTTATTTGACTGATTACCTGATTCGGTCCAGTTGTGACCAAGACCAAGACTCTGGACTGTTGCTTTGGGGTGGCAGAGTGCAGATCTTCAAAGAAGAGAAAGTTGGAGTCCCAATCTTCCAATCTTGCCTTATGATGCCTGGGTATCCATATTGTTGTCTCGGGAGGCTCACAATGAGAGTCATGATGGAGTGGCCGGGACCTTGCTCAGGACGAGGAGGAAGGCATGGATCATAAGGGGCAGGAGACTCGTCTAAAAAGTTGTTGATGGTTGCATTTTCTGCAAGAAGGCAAAAGCCAGAAAATGGCAACAAGTAATGGCTGACTTGCCACCAGAGAGAACTGAACCTGCTGCACCATTTGAGTTGAAGACGGTAGACCTTTTCGGATCCTATCAAGTAAAAGATGTATCAAGTTAAAGGGTAACACTAAAAGTCTGGGGAATCATCTTTTGCTGCATGGCCAGCAGAGCCATCCACGCAGAGTTGGTAAATACCCTTTCAACCAAAGGTTTCCTAATGGCCTATCAAAGGTTCACAGCAATTAGGGGGCATCCAAGAAAGATCTGGTCAGATCCTGGCACCAATTTCATTGAAGTGAAACCAGTCTTGGAGGAGACTGCAGCCAAAAAATAAAACAGAGTGGATGTGGAAAATCTCTCCACACAGAAATGGTGCTGCAGAAGCTGCCGTACGCATTGTGAAGAGAGCCCTCCAGCTAAATATGTTATAATATGTTAAATATTAACAAAAAAGATGAAATATATTATATATCCTTTAACAGACATGTCAAACATGTGGGTGAGGGGATTTGCAATAACCAATGCTTTTACCAGCTAAGGGACCAGGCCATCCAGACCAGGTGCCTTTTTGGAGTCGATTGTGTTTTCTGCATGAAGAACGATTGGGACTTAGAAGGCCTCAAAATCAAATGAAAGAGCAGAGGATTAGGACATACTTGATGTCTCGAAGTATTCTGAAGATTCAACTGGGATTAGTGGAGACTGCTGATCAAAAATAAGACCTGCCTTCTAAAAAGGCTGTTAAAGGCTTTTTACATATCATGTTTATTTATGATAGAGACATTTCTCATTTTCTATTCCTGATGACAACAAATAAATGTTTTTATTCTGTAATACTTTGATTGTTTTCAAGAATTTTAAGTGATTATTAAAACAGTAATTTTTCAACGTAAGGTAATAATTTGATTGAGGGTTCTGGATGGATACTAATTCATCAAAGTACTGAACCATTGTCAATCTTCATTATGTTTGAACTTCCTTGCTTTCACTGTTTATTTATATATTCAATTATTTGTTATAAATGTCTTATAGCTGAGCTATAAAGTATGCATCGTCCATCCAAAGCAATCAATCGATGTGACATTTATCATACCAGAAGTACCCAAGTCCTCAACATAGAATATGGTAAATGTTCTGCATTTATATAGCACTTTTCTAATCTTTGCAATCACTCAAAGCGCTTTACAACACATCAGCATTCTCCCATTCACACACATTCATACAGAGTCAGAGGCTGCTGTACAAGGTGATAACCATCCACACACACACACACACACACACACACACACACACACACACACACTCACACTCACACTTACACACCGTTGGCCATCGGGAGCAATTTGGGGTTCAGTATCTTGCCCAAGGACACTTTGACATGCTGACTGCAGAGGCTGGGGATCCAACCACCGACCCTCCGACTGGTGGACGACGACTCCAAAATATGCCATTTGTCCACGCCCTGCAGAACAACTCATATAACTATTTTCTGATTTGACATCGGTAACGGTAGAGCGACATCATTTGACTGTGCCCTCCAAAATTGTTACTAATCATGGCTGAAAAATAAATCTGTTTTCTGATCTTACACAAACCTACACAGGGGGTTAAGGTTTGGTTTAGGCCACACGCTGTCAAGGCTGATAACTCAATCGTTTGCTAATTATAAGAGACGTTGTAATTTGTTGTAAATGATGGATGCGCATTAGGACTGTCTTATGCTGAAAAGCTACGTGGGAAAAAATTACTTGATCTTTTAGTGACAGTTTTACAAGTCGACTGTTCAGCAGTAGTTCTCACTGGACATAAAAATAATAATGCATAAACTCCTAATTGGGACACTGAGTGCCTTATTTAATTCCTAGATGACCTATATGAAAGACTTGTGACAGGTGTGGAAAGGGGGCATTATGTAATTGTATATAATTGGGAGCACAATTTTCACTTACAGCCACCTTACTCTCCATTCCTCAACCCCACAGAGGAATTATTTTTCTCTGGAAAGTTTACATGATCAGATGTCCCTCTTGGACACATTGCATGCTGGATGTCTGGACATATCTGCAGAAGATTGCCAGAGATGATCAGGCATTCAAAAAGATTATTTTCCTGTGTATTGCAAGAGGACATAGGGTGTGAATTAGATGAGCCAAATGCAGAAGACAGGGTTGTATTTCTATATCTGTACCTATTCTAAACAAGTATAGACAGTGAATATGAATAGTTATGTACTGTATTACTGGAACTATTTTAGTTTCATTGTGTGCTAATGGGAAAAGAAAATATCATCATATCATATTGAAGCATATTGCAGCATTTCTGATTCATTTATACTGTGAGGTGGCAAAATCCATGCGATAAAAAAGGGCCCTTCATTGTGTTGTATTGGAATATTTTTTAAATAAAAGATACTTTAAAGATACTACGGATACAAATTATAATACTACCTGTTGCTAGTGTTGTTGTTTTTTGAAGTTGTTGCGTAATAAGTGACAAAGTGTAACTGTTGGGAGACAGATGTTGTCAGTGTTCTGCTAAAAGAGTTGATCCTGAGATGTGAATCAATAGTTTTGGTTGCATTAGTTAGATTAACTGTTTCGTTGAGCTCTGTTTCTCCTGCCACAGACTGACTACCTTGTCATTTCAGATCCAGCCACTCTTTCCTGCCATGTACTTTCCATCACCTGCCCATCATCTCCCACCTGCTCACCTGCTTCCAATTTCCCTCATTAGTCTTGCACTATTCTGTAGCCTATATTATGTTCCATTTCCACTCAGTCCAAATTCAATCCCATCCCAATTGTCTAGTTTGTTCTGCCTACCTCATCTCCTGCCTGACTCTTGGATTGATGATTCTCTGCCTATCCCCTTCTCTGATAAGTCAGTTGTTGCCTGTAGACTACATGAACTTGTATCTTAACCTGTCTGTCTTTGAGTCATGCTTCTGGGTTCAAGGTTGTTTGAGCCGTTACAGAACAGTTTTGAAAAATGTAAATGAAGACCGTCTCATCCTCAGTTTGGTAATGAATGGCTCTGCAGCCCCAGGCTGTGCAGCAGCAGTTGATGTGCTAGAAAACCGTACTGTACCAACACTAAATATGTATATTTTATGTTCCTTTCTTTTCTTCCCAATGTGATGCCACTGTTATCCTCAAGAGCACAGTATACTGTCTTTATTCAGGTCTGTGTTTATCTTAAAAATGCTGCTGTCCACTCAGAATCCCCTCCATTTGTAAAAAAAACAAAAAAAACAACAAAGCTCTGAGCTTTGAGGTTTTTTATTTCAGTTTGTCTGGAGCTTTTTAGTGTGTTAGCTATGTATAAGAAAAGAACACCAGTATGTGTACTGTTAGTGCTTAGTGTGGGAATCACATCCTTAATCTTAAATAATATTGGGACCATTTTACCTCATTATACATCAGATATTAAAAACAACAACAATGCAGTTAATTTACGAGGAAACAGAAGCTCGGAAATGTGCTACAATAGCGTGGACGTCACTGTCAGCTTTACCACGCTTTAGTTTTTCCGGACACAGCCGAATGTGGCCGACACCTCCCGAGGGTGTATATGGAGGAAATGTTGGGGATGCTGCTCTGTCAGAGAGGAGCTGCCGCGGACGGACGGGAGCAGACGGATACCGCTGTGTTCCGGGGACACTGACCGACACTGAGAGTCCCAGCAGCGGAGCGGAATTACCTGACGGCCACTCCTCTCGGAGCTTTACGGACCCTTTTTTCCAGTTCACCTAGACTCTTTCTCAACTGTTTCTAGTCTGGGGACCTCCCTGCTCTTCTGGTCTTCAGCATCTTTTCCGAAATTCAAACGTCCAGGAAGCCCTAGAAAATGGTGAGTTATGGCATCCTTCTGCTGACTGCTGTGCTGTGTAAAGTGTGCAGTCCGAGGAGCGTCCTGCAGAATGAACACTGAATGATATCTTCACACAAGCCCGTCAACATTACAGCCTGTCTGACAGAACATGACACTCAGATCCCAACATATATCAACTGTTTGCCCGCAAAATGACATATTCTGTGCCACAGGGAATACTATTACAGTTTCTACCCGCTGTTCGCTATATAATCCCAAATCATTATATATTTTATCATTAAAAAGTCAACTTTTATTGGCGAATTGTGTTAACAAAGGATGCTCTTACAGGTGAATATTGAGCTCTAAAGGTTTTATTGAAAGGTATGCTGTTTTTCATGAATTACAAGTCGATTTAAATGTTGTCATAATGAGTCAGAAACCTTTTTGGGTCACAGATTTGTTATTCTGTGCCTTTATGATTACCAAAGATTCCTTAGGCTCGCAGATTTTTAAATGCAGATTGGTAAAAGCATCTTACAAAAATAATGACACACTCGTGCTGTACATTGAAAATCTTTGCAAATCAAAGAGCACATGTCATTTTATTCGCAAAATAGCATCACATGCATCATTATTTGCATTGTTTGCATCATTTATTAGTTTAATTACTTGTCTCAGCTCTCTGTTCAGACTCTCCGCCGTTAGTGTGTCCATGCTATGCTATTTACATTATAACACACTCTGTGCATTAATAAGCAAAGTGATTAAAAAAACAACGAAAAACATCACTTTCAAAAATGTGTCTTTTTATGCATTTGTTTATTCACGTTTAAATGCATGTGTGACCCTTTGGGAAAACAGTGCGACCTGCAGACTACTCTGCAATGCATTCATGCTTTCAAAATGCAACAAGTCAGCAATGGCACATTTCATTGTTGGTAATAAGCACTGTACATAAGAATGCATTACTTGTGTATACCATACATGGGTGATATGGGTTACTGTCATGAAACATGTAGCTGCAGTCTTGTTGCTGCACAAGTGTTGTATTGTAAGTAGTCTACTCTGGACTGAGATTTAGTCTCAGCTCTGTTGTGCTGTCTGTGTATCGGCCCATGAGTTTGCATGCTTATTATTATTATTATTATTATTTTCCAGTTATATTACATGATTTAGCACTCTTCATTCTTTTCAGAATCAGAATCAGAAAACCTTTATTCGTCCCACAGCGGGGAAATTTACAGAGCTACAACAGCAAAAGGCCGTTTTGTAAAGCAAGAATAATGAAATGCTCCGGATACAACATTCCAAATGCTTTAGTACTAAATAGAGAAGAGGAAGAAGAAGAGGAAGAGAGTGAAGTTCTCCTGGATTTGACAGAGCCCTAATTATTGTATGGAAAATAGAGAAGGAGTGAGGTAGGCGGAGTGAATGAGTGCAACAGATGGAGGGAAGAGGAGTGAGAGCATAGAGGCTGGAGAGGAGGTGGAGTCACGGAAACAAGATGCAGACAGAGAGCAGTGTGTACTGTTCTGCTCTGCGTGCTGTTTATCCACCTTGATAAATGCATCAGCTGAATGCCGGCACTGGGAATGTATGATGGAAAGCAGAGCGTGTGTGTGCTGCTCTCCTCATCCTAATAAAGGCTGCATGAAACTCAGACCTGAATGCTGAATGCATCGCTGCCACACACACACACACACACACACACACACACACACAGTACTGTAATTCGGCTGGAATTCGCAAGCATTCTAATTTGTTGGGCTCTGTACTCATTATTGTGTACATCATCTAAAAACAGTGGCTAAAATGCTCGTGTTCACAAAGTGGGAAATACACATTGCAATATTCTATCAGGTGTACTGGCAAAAACAATATCAAAAAGGTGCTTGCATAATTAATTAGAAATATTTTACAGCTATGATGACATTATTTGACATGGTGTCTTCATCAAGACTTCAGACAGATCAGCATGTACACATCAACATATTTACTTCAACATCTCAGATGTCATTTCTATATCAACCAACCAGAAGCATTTCATTACATCAGTCCAGAACATGAACACAGTGATATGATAAATAGAATAAATCCATTTTACTCAGAAATCATTTGGAGACAGTACAATAATAGTAAACAGGCATTCACCACTTTTCAGCAATGAAGTTTAAAAAATGTATGGACATCAGTACACATGTTCATGCCAAATAATGACAAAATATTTTCAACTGTTTTTGTTGAAGACTATATGGAAAAATTTATTTATAGAGATAAAAAAACATTTATCCATTTGTTGTTCATTAAAGTTCCACCAGTGAAACACATTTATTGGATCAATGCTATATGCTCCTCATTAATTCATCTCTGAAATTAAATAATTAAACATACATACGTACACATGGAATGTACTATAATCCCACAAGCTTATTTTATATCAAATAAAAGACACATGCGGTCCAGCTGCTGGCACCGATTGAATCCACTTGAAGCACAGGTTCTCAGTGGGCTCTATGGGTTATACACAAGTGAAATCACTTTGTGTCTGGAAAAAAAATGTCCCTGTTGGATTTAATACATTTCACTTTTCGATCCTTAACCATTGCACAGGTTTGAAAATGGTTTGTCTTCTTATTCAAGTTAAATTGTGCATGTTTCCGATGGTGCCATGCTATACCTACAATACACTGTATACTCTACTCTATTGTATGTCAGGACCCCTTGAAAACGTGGTGGTTCATCTTAGAGGGTTTATCCCAGTGAATAAACGTGTACACAATGCTGTGAGCATCACACACACCCCCATTGTGTTGGTGTGGAGGCAAAAAGCCCAACACCTGCACACATCCATACCAAAACTATCTGCACAGCTCGATACCCCGAGAAGTTGTGTCCAACTCAATTTCACTAAGGGCCACACTGGGAGACGAGAATCACATCAAGGGGCCGACATATATTGTTTATTGAAATGCTTTTATTTAACGGAAAAATATAAAATACAATTTAGTCCACAAAAAACCCTCGAAAAGTCAAGCAAATAAAAAAATGCATTCTGATTACATTATTACAATTTTACAATGCCATACAGCCAACTAATAAAAACATGTTTCACAGGCCTGAATATGACAAGTCAATGGTTATGTGGAACATTTAATGACATTTTAAAAAGTGATCGGTCATGTAGTTTACATTTCCCATACAGCTTAGCCTTCTGACATGCATCATCATCCTTACAGTTATTATTACATAATAATACACTGATACATTTATCACATGTTTGCACATTTATTATCTAACTTTAACAGTAACTCATGAAATGTGCAAATAGTAGTATATTAGTTAATTTCACTTTTCCTTCATTCCTTTTCCCCTCAGAATCCTACACTAGTCGGATGTGGCGTGGTTATTGTTCAGGTTCCATTGGCAGAGCCAGACGTGTTTGTTGGATTTCATTTGTGGACTGCAGGCATCTGACAGAATCGAACCGTAAACCTGTGTTTCTGTGTTGATCACAGTTCCATCTAAGGCTCTGCTATCAAAGCTGTATGTGGGCTGGCTGTCTCCCACCTCTGCTCACACTCAGCCGTCTCAGTTTTTATAAATTGTGTGTAATTTTAGGGATTAACAAGCATGAGAACATATAGGGGGAGGGGGCTGCTTTATATATTGGCATTGTGTATAAATGGCATTTTCATCCAGGTTGGAGTGTGCACATTGAGACAAGAAGACTACAGAACCTGCATGCTGGAAACATTCCCATGCTCCGATGGATTTATACAAGACCTTTTTAATACTATAATGAGCTATTTTACAACGTTTCTGTAGTGTCATGTAGATGCAATCTGATAACATTATATACAGTATATAAATATATATTGTTTTCTGTATCATGTCAACACTCAACATGAACAAACATTATGATGAAGAGTAAATATTTAAAACACTTACATGACAGTACATTTTGGACAGTTAATATGATTAACGTTTGTATAATCTTAAACAATAACTCTTGACATATGTACATATACGTATGTGCTCTGTAAATCACTTGTCCTGTGTTCTCCAGAAAGAAAAAGAAATCAGAGCCTAACAGGGAGGGGGTGTGTAGCTTTGGTTTCACGATGGCGCCCCCCAGTCAAGCATGAATTTGACAGTTATTTGACACAGATAGGTGAAGAACTTATTTGAATGCAGCCAATCAAGTCTTGCATAAATCAGCAACGCCAACATTCTTTTATCGGCAGAGCAGATGGCCACACTGAGCAGAATACCAAACCTTCCTTATTTCTAGCTCAAATGTCTTTGTCTTGTTTGATATTAAATATTATAATATATATATATTTTTTGGTTTCTGGGCTTTTGGTTGGACAAAACAAGACAATTGAAAAGTTAACATCAGGGAGGGGAGGGGGGGAGTGCTGTTCATTCGCATACACTGCCCACACTGAGGGGACAGAGAGCTGGTTGAAAACACATTGCCATGAGATTGATATTGATCAATACATTCTCATTTGGCTCATTGCAGTCTGCCATAGCATGACATACGTTGACCTTATTTCACTTAGGTATCAACATGATCAAACCTAATAGTAATAATATTTTTTCTGATACAAACATGCTGGCTGTTCTGCAAATCTCCTGAACTGTTCATTGAAAACAGTTTCTGAATGAATCTTAAAATAAAGCGTTGCAGATTCAGAATCATACATAGTTTCATGGCTGTAACACATTTTGTAAATAGCTGTTTACAGGAACATCCTGATGGCGCATGCTCATCTAAACACTCAAATGTATCTCTATGCGTAATTTTCAGACATAAATAGCAAAACATGAGCTTGAGAGATGTCGACTGGTTTTATGAGGCTCAAAATCTATAGTGCTTAATGAATTCTTGAAGGGCATGTGTACTCTTGGGATCGCTACTTGGGCCTGAACCAAAGCTCATAGGACGTTTTTTCTAGGGCTGCTCTCTCACTTGCAAATTCCTGTACATCGTCCCTCAGCAGAAACATCAGTTTTCCATAATTTTCTCTTGTAAACATGAGAGAGAGAAGACGCTCCGCACTCTGTTTTTATTTAGCTTGTGCCATGGTTGTTTTCACAATGAGATCAGATTACAGCAGGTTGTGTTCCCTGCTGCTGCATCTTCAAAGAAAAACATTTTTCTTAATCAAGTTTTGTAACAACTCAGACAACAGCTCCCTTCTATAATCCCATCTCATCTGTCTGTAGTCGACACTGGAGTTATTAATGGAAGCTTTCTGTGTAAATATGCTCATGAAAAAGAGAGCTTTGCTCTCAGTGATAATTCCCTGAACAAATGAAGGTTAAAAGGTTATATAATATGTTTACTGGTTATATTGGTAATACAAATGCATGCACATGTACTGTACATCTCAAGGTAATAGGGCATTCCATTTTATTTCAATGAATCAGTAATGATGCAGTTTATGTGTGATAGCAACAGGCTGCTCTGAGGAGCGGGGGACAGATTTGATAGCAACAGGCTCTGTATTGTTTCCTGTGGACATGATTGGATGGGAGTGTTCAGTTTGTCTCCTGCGTGTTGTAGTATTGTTCCTGGCCTGATTGAACTATCTGCAGAACAGTCCAGCTCGCCTCCTTTCATCCCCACAATGACCCAGGTTTTAACTCAGACTCTCTATTGTTTGCTGTTCAGCCAAAGTGTGGCTGGCTGTATTGTTGTTTCTTTTCACCTCGCAAGGGTAAGACCCTATCAGCACGGACAGACCTGTAATTTCCCCACTTTGACACAGGATGCTCGCCGCTATCAAAAATGATCTCTGCTATGGGTGTTTGGCCTGTGCAGGTTTTGATAGTGTCCTGCTTGCATAATGTAAGGTATTTGTGCTTTAAGCAGGATGTTTGGATGGGATTCAACCTGCTGAGGGACTGTTCAGTAGCAGAGAGGCATTTGACCAGAACATGCTGCTATACCAACTACACCCAGATTACACAGGCAGTGTGTACTCCGGATGTACTACTCGGTCATAAAATTCATTCTAGATAGGTAAACTAATGCGACAGGCACAGCCCCAGGCATGATCTGTTAGGGCTAGAACAAGCTCGAAAAAGTCCAAATACAAATATGTAATTATGTATGTATGGATTACCTGCTCACAAAACATTAACAATATGGAGTACACATTTGAATATTCTACGTGATGTAAATGATCAATAGAAATAAGAATGGGAGGGGTATCATCAGTGAGAAAATACATGTCAGAAAAGCTTATTGGGCCATACTGAATGTCTTAAAAACAGTAGCTTGTACAGACATTGGGAGGAGAGCAAGATTTAAAGAAAGTTGGTTTGAAAAACTAAGAGGCCTATTAACAGAATTGTGTCAATAGCTAATTTAGCAATAGTGTATAGGCCTAATTGATAAAAAAAACAACATGTATATACATACATTTATTTATTTATATTCAATGTAAGTGGCAGGCTAATCAGTTTCAGTTTTGTCAGCTGTTTATTCTACACATACGTTTATTCGGCCATGTAAACTGTGGCGTGCATGTAGGTTTGTAGGTACCTAAATGTAGTATCCAGGGTGAGTCTCACGGTCAGTGCATGTGGGTTGGCAGCACTCGTAACAAAAGCATTGCGCATCAACAACAACCGCATATACATTGAGGAAGTGGATCAGATGATTGACAGCGGAGGTAAAGACGTTACCAGTGGCAACACTGTTGCACCATGTTCACTTTGAAGGAGCAACAGCCAATAGGTACACTCCAACACTCTACTGAAGGTGTAACTTCATATCTCACTCAGCGACTCACTGATGCGTGTACAGGGCTGGCCTCGTGTAGAATCATGACCTTTTTCAGTTGTTGGCTAAATCACTTGTTACAGCTGCAGTCTTTGCACTTTGATGTTCACACTGTCAGCAAGCACAGAGTAAAGTATCAGTCGTGATTTGCTTTTGTATGAGACTTTCATTTTAAACCGTTTCAATTCATTTTGATCAGTAGTAGAGAGGCTGCTGGGATGCTATTGATATTCCTCTGTCCTCCTCTTGTGCTGACTGAACGGTATTTCAAGGGCCTCTGTCTGTTCTCTCTGCCAGCTGTTCCTCCGGCACACAGCTCCACACTGCTCTACTGCTTGCTTCCCTGTCAGAATTACAAGCCTGCTATTTTATGCAATGATTCAGTTAATAAGACTAATGAACAGAAGGCTGATAGCTGAGCTGTGGACTGATGGCAGATATACTTTGCAGTTGACTGAAACCAAAATGTTGTACTAATATGTGAAGTCAGTGAAAGAAATGAGCTGTAAAGTTTAGAGCAGACATAAAAATGCAGTGATTACTGAAATAATCCCCAGCACCCTCCTCTGTGAAGCCTCCAAACTGCTGGATGTTATGGATGAATAGATTCCAGTGTTGGAACTGTGACTTGGACGTGCCCCTGGATGCTCCCGGAATGTAAAACCTTCCCTCCTCATTAGTTCAAGGGTGTCACTGTATAAGTGCAATGCAGCCTTAAGAAGTTGATAGTTGTTTGTATGTTTATTAGATAAAATTAAGAAAAGACAATATTCACAGTCATTCTTTCCACCACAGTTGGTTTCTGGTCAATTTGAGAATGCATTTCTTTGTTTATGTTCATTATGATAATTCTGGGGGAGCTTTATAGGGCGACATCATGGGCATCATGGGCTGTCAGTGCTGCCAACTGGGCGATTTATTCACTAGATTTAGCGACTTTTGGAGCTAGTGCTGCTAGCTACTTTCATTGGAAAAGAGTTAGCAACACTGGGCTGGGTTTTTCGGTTGTATTTTTTTAAAATTAGCTTGCTCTTGCTGGTTTCTCCAATGTTGCCTACCCAAGCTTTAAGAAAAATCTAATAAACATATGTATGTGAAATCAAAATGAGATTGAATTCATCTCATGGTTTTAGACAATCATTGAGCGTTGCTTGTCCCACACACTGTTCCCAAGGTCAAGAACAAGAAGTTACAATAAATGTGTTATGTTATAAGCATGGACCATCAAACCCAATGAACACAAGTCAAGTCAATTTATTTATATATTGCCTAATATCACAAATCAATGTAAATCAGATGTTAACTAATGTTACATTTTTACACCATATTTTTCTTGCAAGAAGTTGTATTTACTGCTGGAATACATTCAGGTTGAAGTCTGAGATGTTTTTTACAAGAGTTTGCCCTTCTAGCTAAAACATGCTGTTGTTCTTCCTGTGATGGTGCATGCATGCAACTGAACAGGAAGTCAGTTATAAAAAGCTATTTTCTGCCTAGTTTCACCTGATGTTCATTTACTTTTCTCAGTGACTTCCCTTAATGAAAGTCTCCAGGGACTCCTGAAATAATAGCTAGCAGTCATTTCTAGGCTGAGATGTATGAAGTGCTAAATTCATACACATATTCAAATATAATAACTTGACATCTAGCAGCCAGCAGAGACTTAGGTATTGGATGGAACAAGCCTTGGCGTAGTGTGACTGAACAATACCAAATCACGGCCCAAATCAAGACCCTTTTCTGGAGCTTTGCACAGTCACGCAGTCCTGATCAGTGAACAGAGCGCCATGATTTGGTGTTGTACTACTTTTCTCAAGGTCAAGAATTTAATATGCTATAGATTAAATCATAACTGCTACTGAGCTTACCTCTTTAAAAAATCCATCTCCATGACAACTAAGCAAAATCTATCCCTGATGAAGACGAGAGATACTAAGCGATACTGCTGAAAGCTCTGGGAAAAAAGTGGACCTCGATTTAGAATTGTTTGTCAATAACAAGTTTGCTTTTTTCAAGCCTCATCTGTAGTAGTTCATAACTGTCAAATAGAAAATATTATCAACATAAAGCTAAAATTGTACTATCATGATATTGACAATATTGTGATAGTACAACAGAAGCAATGTTTATGGCTAAAAGCAACATTTGATGAGAACAGTGAGACTAAATATTCACTTTACAAAATAATCTCTTCTCAAGGTCACTTTAAGAGCTTCTTCTGGAGCTTTCAGCTACACCTCATTATCTTCCTTGTTGTTCCATGTTAGGTTCATATTATGGCATGCAATGATGCACCCATATATGTCAAACATATTGTTTCCAGGATCAAGAAAGTAGTGTGTATTTCATGATAAGGTAACATATCTTTGAAGGAAAAATACCTTGCAGTATGCTGAAATCCTCTTAGGGCAATATCACCCACTCTTAATTAATCTGATCATTAATTAGGTTTAGATATTTCTTGTTGACTATAATTCATAAGTTGCCCTCATGGTGGTGCGACATGCAAAATGTGCAAAAAAATACCTACAACATAAAACTAATTTATGTAAGTAAGTTCTGAAGCAGTGTTTCAGACAGACAGATGGACATTTTGCACAAGCGTTGTTACTTTCATCAATATAATGACTACAGCATGTGCTGTACTATCATCATTAACTAGCCTTTCTGAATGGTAGTTGCTTTTAATATTTTGCTGGGCATTGTCCAATATAACAGACAGTGTATTTAAATTCTGATGGAATATCCTTCATAACAACCTGCCTGTTAACGGCACTTGGCCATGTGGCTGCATCCTAGAGTTGTTCCAAATCAGGGATGGCATCCAACCACCAAACAGACCTGCTGCTGTAGCTGTGTGCTAGCACACTGCATAAAACAAATGCTTCTGACAAGCAAGCATGGCCAACAGCAGCTATGAGGGAATCACAAACAGAGGAAGATTAAATTCCTATTTATAAGGTTCCTATTTTTGGAGGAATACTGTTGAGCATAATTACACAAAATGTTTTTAAAGATGTTTCATGTTTCTTATTTGCTGTATCTCATACATAATTCTGCACCAAGGAGGTATCTCCTAATTTATGAAATGGGTAATATTTGACCTTAAATGATTAGGGTTTATCTGACATGGGCTTTCCAGAGCTGATGTAGATGTTATCTGTTATCTGTCATTCACTGTTCTCCTACAATGCTATTGCCAGGTCTGACGGAGCGTTTAGGCCGCCAAGGGATTGGAAACTAAACTAATGAATACGTTCAAAGATGTCATGTCAGATTTTCCAGACTGGATCGTGTCAGAGGTAAATTCCACTAAAAGACTGGTATCAGTCTGGAGTTTACATTTTGTAGTTGTGTCTGTCAGACAGGGCCAGATACAAGAGCAGTCAGACTCGCAGTCATTGTGTACACAAGCCAACAGTTCTTCCAGAACTACTTCATTTGGAGTGACAGCTGAAAGTGAAAAAAAATTACTGTAAGATTGACCAGAGTATGACCAAATTAGGACTCGTACTACCATTGGGCCACCAGAACCATGTCCTCCGTGTTGTTTCAGAAAAATGTAAGGGTTTTGAACGACCAAAAGGAGGTTTTACATTCTAACAGTTACGTGTAGTACATTGCTCTAATACTATTTACATTATTATTTACATTACAGTTTTATTTGACATGCATACAAATGTATATTTCTGAATGTATTTGCATTTGTTTTGTGAAGAAAAGAAAATATCCCACGCTTAGAGCAGTCCTTGAACTTGTCATGGTCTGTTACTCTAGTTCTAGTTGTATCCTCTTTGATAGGGGTCAGCCAGGTGTTAAAGACAACCTTTTTTGTTTTGGCAAAGACAGAGAACGAAGGAAACGTGTGAGAAAAACTCACTCGCAGCTGTGAAGCCAAACACTGTGTTAAGATCTGCACATGAGCACATTATGGGCATTATACTGTGGTTATGGTAGAGTTAAGTTGGCAAAAGTAAAGACGCATGTAAACTTCTAGTGGTGAAGTATCAAGTTCTCTCTGTCTGGGTTGGTGCAGGTTGACTTCATTTTGGATTGGGTTTAATTATCCACAGGTTCGTTCAGATCAGGTCTCACAGTTCTTAGACTGGATTCTAAACGGAGCAGTGGAAAACCTGCCTGACATGATAGACCTCTAGTCAGTGCTGTGTGAGCAACTTTCACTGGCGAGAATGTGTATCAGTGGTAAACTGTCAAAGATGTTTGCAACGGCAATAGCCTCCGTTTCTAATTCCAAAAGAGTTTGGTGAAGCCTGTGTGGTTTCTTTCGTCGTGATGTTGTGATGATGATGAAGGAATCTCTGCTGACACCGGCTTCGTTGCATATGAAAGGTTTATTACAAGTAGCACAGCATCAAACACCAAAAACAGGCGATGTGAGGATCCCAAGCCAAAATGAATCCTCCCTCTTCACATCACTCGGACCCTGGTATTTGTAGGGCACAGAAACCACCTCACCCCCTAGCAGGTCATCTGAGGTCAATGTATGGGGGAGCAGAGATGAGCAAACCCACATGTTATTAAGTAAGACCAGATGTTTTACTCCCTAAGATATATAGTGGAGAGGCCCCTTCCAATATCCCTCAGTATCCTTTCCATGTGAAGGTACTACTCCATGACAAAGAAAATAAACACCATGCAATGCCAGGCCATACACCACATATTTCCCCCCTTCGAGACTACACAGAGTCTCGAAAACAAAAAGAATGAACTATAAATGAATATAATTGTGATAGAAATAACAAATCCTCCAACCCATGCTTTCTTCAGCATAATTCTAATATTAAAACTACTTTATGGAGTGGGGGAGCGAAAAACATGTCTGGCAGTCATCTTCCCAGAATATCCATCAAACAATCTAGACAGGAAAAACTCTCCCACGGCCCCTCTGCCCTAGGCGACCACATAAAGTACTCCAGACCTATTAAAAAGAGGAACTCTAATTATTTGTAACAATTTGTGTAGAATATCACTTAATCAAATACATATAGAAACCTCAGAAAATAAAATCATAACAATGTCCAAATTCCGGCTGGTCGACCCATCGCACCTTCCAATGGACCTTTCCCTGCCTAAACCCAATTTCCCTAGGCGTTAAAGAAAACAAGAAAACCTCTGAGGTCCCAATACAGTTATTCAATATCAATATCATTCTACAAACAATTGCTACAAAGATAATATTATGAAAGTTACATATTCCTCAGACAAACATATACTGTATACATATAGAAAGACATAAGAATGCATCACACTGCAGCTCCTCCGCAGCGTTGACCGGTGTATCGTCTCGATGCTGTATCGAATCCGAACACTTTATCACAATGTCCTTGTTCAAAGTCCTCCAGTCCATCGTAATTGACCCCTCTTGAGTGTCTGAATCCCTCCCCCAATGTCCTTTTTGGAGAAAAAGAAAAACACCAAGCAGTATCTTTGCAGAAAACAACAAAATTCAAATTAAACATCAAACACAGATCATAATGTGAGATTCACAACATCATATTATTTCAGTTTATGATTTACACTTCCATTTCCCCCCTTAGTATACAACCTCCATCATAATCATGAAATGGCAACAAAATAATAAATGTGAAAAGTATGCTAGGATTAGACATTTAATATGGATATTTCTCCATCAATTCTCCTTCCATCATCACTTCCTCCTCCTCATCTGTACTAGCCATCTGTAACAGTGGCATCTGAGATTGATCTCCAGGCATTACAACACCAACCCATCTCAAAATCATAGCCTTCGCAAAGGTCAATAACAGCGTACAGAAACAAAACATCACACATAATGATAGAATAACTGCTACCATAATCTGAACCAACACTGCTCCTAGCGGTCCTAATTTGTCCTGCAACCAGGCATTTGCAGACCATCCTGCTCCTTCTGATTGGCCAAATGCATCCCTTATATGTTTCAATGCATCTATGACACTAGTCATATTGTCCGAACTATCTGCAATCAAAGTGTAACAAGCATCTCCGGTTAAATTCAAAGCCACACATAGGCCACCCTGTTTGGCCAAAATATAGTCCAGAGCCATATCATGCTTTAACAATGTCAATCTATGACTTTTTTTGAGTATTGGACAAAAAGTCAAACCCCCTTATGGTTTCATTAGCAAACCCCTGTAGGGTATACGTAATATTGTCAATGTGATCTGCCAAAAATGTCACACCATACCATGGAAATAATCCTATACCCCATTTTTCTCCTATACTTATCCTCCAATGGTAGGCTTCCAAATTATGAAATTGTGCCAACTCTCTTTTCGTCCTACCTCCAGAAAGATCATTAGATTGATCCTTATCGGGTCCTTCTCCCTTCTGAATAGAAAAGACCTCGTATGGGAGTTTCAATGTCGCCATGTAACAACATCCTGTCCACCCATACGGCAGAAATATGTATGCTTTATCACCGCACACCCACCATATATCTTTAAAATTCCCTATAGTCACGTTTCCAGGCAAAAGCTGATCCCTTACCATCACAGTTCTATGCTGTTTAAGACGTGGGACATAAAAGATCACCTTATATTCTCCAACACGAGCCTTACGTTCACGCCTATCCAAGGTCATCATATACCCATCACAGTCAGATATTCCCATAAACATACCCGGTCCATCATAAGTATTGTTTGAACAAAAACAGTTGCTGGCCCTCACGGAGGCCACATCCATTGCCTCAGGGACTGCTGTTAACATATTTTCCTGCTGAGCCAGCAAATTCATGTAAGGTAATGTCCCTAACCAAGAACAATTAAATCTAGGCCTAAACAAATGGGTTGACAAAACCATCACCGTATCTATGTCTGATTGCTGCTGATACAACAGCCATGATAAGGCATAAAATTGACATTTAGCAGCTAAAGGTTGAGGCACTGTCTCTAAAATCGAAGGCCATGTGCCTGGTGATGGAACTTTCACCACACATGGACAATTCAATCGTGCAACCGATCTTACGGAATGAGTCAACTGCTGGAACCATAAGTTCCTGCCTGCCCACTTATCTGCAATCCTTAACACTGAAGAATCAAATCCATATGCCTTCCATGTAGCATCTCTCTTTTGTACTGCATGATCTTGATCAGCCATATCTTCCTGTATCTTATCAAAATCAAAAAACCTCCGCTTTCACCTTTGGACTAGTCCTCTGAGCTGTCCCAGATGAATCATCATTATTCTCTTTCACCATCGATTCTCTAATTCCAAAAGTTTCAATATCACTGTCCATACCAGACTCTATTTTTAACATAGGTTTCTGAGTTACATTTACTACCACCTTAAATATCAAAGAAGTCTCATTATATGTCTGCGTAACATTCACAAAATTTGCAGACCTCAAGGACGTCGTTACTGTTGTAACATCCATCTCCTTCAATGTTGCTGCTAAAGTAGTCACCTGAGTCGATGTATTACCACTCTTAGTTGTTGCCAAGGACAAAGTAACCAGCTTCATCTGTGTACTATTCACCCTTGGGGTGCTTACTGTAGTAAATTGTTCCTCAACCTTTTTAACCATCGTGTAAACTTCAATAGGCTTTGAATCTCTTATTCTTAGTGACACTCTACGGATTACATAACCTTCTATCCAATAATTCTGAAAAGGCACAAACTTCAACGCTGGCTCTAAATAAGTACACGTGTATTCCCCTTGGTCTTCCCATGTAACATTTCGCACGACGAGTGAACAGTCACTCATAGTTTTAAACCACTTCACGTCGTTGTACAAAAGATACTTCCTCTGACTATGAGGCACAGTATCCACTTCAGGTCCTGACAACACCACATCTTCACCCCGACTATTTATCCACTTAGGAAGAAGGTTACCACCAACATTCCATCTCCCACATCTACAAGGAAGATGAGCCGCTACTCCTAACTTAACTCTAATCTCAGTTTTCAAAGAAGTTGGCGTTGTAGCAATAACCTGAGACCTTATTGTAGTTAAATGAGGCACATTCATACTTTTAGCATTGTTCACCTCTGAAAGATCAGATTTCCGTTCTATTGTCACAACTTTTGGCTGAATGGTAGTTGGTATCGTTGTCAATTCTCCTGTTTCGCCAATAACATGGATTTCAGTACTCTTTGTTCCATTCATCACCACCAGAGTCACTATCCTAACCCTGGGTCTTGCCTCTGATCCCTCACTCTCAGACCTCGGATCATAAAAAGAGCATCTAAAATCACCCTGATCTTCCTGCTGAGTCTTATATACATACAGACTACAATCTCCTTCAATCTTTATTCTTTTCTTGGCATTAAGTAGGGTATACCTTCTGTCTGCTGATGTCCCCAACAGATCTAGAACCCTGCCATGATTATCTTCCCACTGCACTCTATACTCCCCTGTACCATTATTTTCTCCTGTACACTGGCATGGAAGCAGAGCTGACCTTCCCAAGGTCACCTCCACCCTAGTCTTCGTAACGCTTTGGTCTGACTCTTCTCCGAACTGGTTTTGAACTCCTTTGTCTAACTGGGTCTTCAAATCCTCCTGGGGCAGATTCACAGCCCTTTGTAACCTTTGACTTTTCGCACTCCACTGAAACGGATTCTGTTGTTTCAGGGACATGTTGCAAATCAATGTCTCCAAACCTTCTCTCCTGTCCATTAACTGTTGAGTCAGCTCTGGCAACATCAGCAATGTGCACAGAAGCATCAACACCGTCCATATCATTGACAATCTCCCCTTCCGAGTCTTGACTGTGAAGATTTTCATGCATCTCTTCTGTTTCCTGTTCTCCCACCATTTCTGCCGGCTCTCTTGAGCCTTCACCATCTCCTTTTGCTCCTCTTTGTTTATCACCTTTTCCTCTTCCTTTTTCTTGTCGCTTTTCACTTTCTCCTCATCGCTTTTCACTTTCTCTTCATCGCTTTTCACTTTCTCTGTCTCTATCTCTCTCTGTCTCTCTCTGTCTCACGCTCTCTCCCTCCGTCTCTCTGTCTCTCTCTCCGTCCTCACTCTTGCTAGAGCTGTTGTCTCCTGAGTCATCTTCTGTCCATGTTTTATCTCCTTTCCTTTCCGCTTTAGCCAGCATCCGTCTGACTGCAGGTGCATATCCGCCTACTGCCCCCTCTAGATCACTTTGATCATCATCCTCAATGCCACTCCTCCTGGTCCTCAGTTTCTTCTCAGTTCTCAAACGGATTGTTTTCTTCTTACTTTTAGAACTTGGATACATCTTTATAGTTGTTTGTGCTTCTCCCGTTTCTATTATTCGGTCTTCTTCATCTTGGATGTGATAATTACCCCTATGGTTGATCACCGGGAGTTGGGGATAGATTTCTTTAAACTTCACCTCCTTCTCATAAGCTGGGGGTCTTTTGATTGGGTCCGTATGTGAGAAAGGTGCATTAATTTCCGCCGCTAATTTTTCTATTTCTTTTACACTTTTCCGAATTGCTTCCGCACCGCTATCGTTTTTATCTTTGGCTACTATTAACCTTTTCTGTCCCTCATTTTCAAACAACTGGAGAATGCCAAGCTCTACTTGCCTCTTTTCTTTACGTTGTCCCCCCCTTTTTACCCTTCTTTTGATCTGCCTTATAGGTGGACACAAGTACCTGCATTGTTTTAATTACATCAAGGTTTAGGGTCCCTTCCATTGGCCATGGTTGGTCAATGTCAGGCCAACGCTTACTCCACTTCTCGGACATCTTTGTAATACCTTTAATTAAAGGATTGCTCTTCTGTACTACATCAGCAAGAGTAATTATATTTGGATTTATAATTTTAATGTTATTTTTCTTCATTGTGATTACTTTTTTACGTCCCCAAATTTTAATTTAAAACTAATTATCAAAATACTTAAAGCACTTGAAGCTATTTGAATCCTCACCCCCCTTTGGAAACAGTTGTGTATTTCTCCACTGCAGCAGCTGGAATCTGTCCGCTCCTTTCAGCACACACACATTTCCACAGGAGGGGGGGCCTCCTGATTCAAACAAACTCCAACATATGAATAACACTCGGGTTGCAGCTCTTTTGTTTGACAAAAAACAAACTTAAGCCAATGGTTTACTATAGACAACTAGACAACTAGACAACTTTCATAATACTTCACAAGTTGCTTTATACCCATGCATATGCTTATAAATCTCCCTAATGATCTCTCCACTTTTCCTCAAATCCATAAATGTCCTTCCTGGGGCTCATATACTTAAATCTAGTGAAAAAGTCCTTTGGAGAGGCTCATATGTTTTAGTTTTACAAAGTGAAAAAGTCCTTTTCATGAGGCTCATATATATTTATTTTAACACAATCAAAAAGTCCTCTTTAGAGAGGCTCATATATATATATTTTTTTAACACAGAATATCTTACCCTGTATTTCACTAAATATCCCACTCTACTCAGTCACTCTTCTTCACAACAGATCAATCATTCATCCAGCAGAAATACAAGCCAGCTTGTAAACCACACAGCAAATTCAACTTTATCCCAAATTACACAACTGGTACTCAATCCTAAATTCTCAAAGACGTCTCATTCATACATTCCCTATTAGCATGCTCCTGCCGCTCCTTAATCTTTCTAAATTTCTGCTACCTTTAAAGTGTAAATATTCAAGTAGTTCCTTTGAACATTGTTTGTCAACAGCTGTCCCTCGTAAATCCACTGAATTTCCTTCTACACTCAGGCCCCCCAAATGACCTGAAATTCTCCTCATGAGTTTTCCAGGCTTCTAAATTCTTCCTTCGGGCTTTGTCCAAATCTGCGGCTTTTTCCTTATTCCTTTTTTTCTTATTCCTTATTCCTTGTTCCTTTTTTCCTTATTCCTTTTTCCTATATTTTTGCCAATATCCAATTGCCCTGGGCCCAGGGTTACTACCTTATCCGACTATTTTAAGCCAACTTTCACGCAGTGACTAATTTACGAAATGTCTTACCGTTAAGAAGTTGAGGGCCCAATCTTCATTAATCTTGCAAAGTTATTTAGCACACCTTATCGTTACTAATTACGCTATTCTACACTTTTACTTTAATCCTATTATTTCCTTTTCTAAAGCCAACTTTCACACAATGACTAATTTACAAAATGTCTTACCGTTAAGAAGTTGAGGCGCCAATCTTCATTAATCTTGCAAAGTTATTTAGCACACCGTATTGTTACTAATTAGGCTTTTCTTCACTTTTATTTCCATCCTATTATTTCCTTTACTTATTTTACGTCGACCTTTATTCTCCTATATCTTCTCTATAGTACTCCCCCCTATTGCGTCGTGCACTACGCAATATAACCCAATTTAGAACAGAGTTTCAC
>CALSBV010012155.1:261074-312703 GCA_943590825.1 Bovichtus diacanthus
GCACAACCAGAATTAATCCATATATAAAACGCACTGGATTATAAGGCCCACTGTCGTTTTTTGAGAAAATTAAAGGTTTTTAAGTGCGCCCTATAGTGCGGAAAATACGGTATATACAGTTATGTGGCCTTCTTCCACTCCTGATGCCTTATTTGATCTTATGATGTGGTACAGATGGCTTGTAATGCAACAATTATAATAGCTTTTAATGCAATATAGTGATGTTGTGATGCCTTTCCGTGACTCGCCACTGCTCTATGTTCTATGTGCACTGTCCTGGTTGTAGGCAGGCAGTGACTGGGGAGACTTGATGTTGGTAGTAATGTAGTTGATGTTAGTTTCTTGTGTAAAAATGCTGATACTGTATAACTTCAACCCTGTACTGCACAATCAATGCATCTTTTTTTTCAGGACAAACTACGCTATCCGAATATGTATGCTGCAGTGATGTCACGCAAATGTAGAAACAGTTATATGACCATAACGACAAAATAAAAAACTGAAGGGAAATTGAATCTCACAGAAATATATTCAAATCAATCCAAGTCTTGGGAACCAGAGTAAAAAAACAAAACATTATAACCAACAAACATCAAAAACTATTCACATTTTGCACAAATAATTCTTGTCGTTTTCCCATCCGGGGGGGGGCACTGCAGCAGAGGTGCTCGGCTCTTCAGCAGGCTGCTGCTCATTATTCACTGTGAAACAAAAAGAAATCAATAGGAATATTGAAGGTTTGAAATATCAAATCATATATATCATGTTTCACTTCTCACACAGGATATGAGGAAGGCATCTTTCCTTCTGATGTCACGTCCTGTTTATTTGCTTCACAAAAAGTATAAAAAGGGAAGGACAACAACTATATATTCATGGAAAGAGGCTGTTGAAAGTAAGCCTCCAGCCCACTGCACTCCAGAGACACTGGAAACATGCAAGGTGGTCTGATCTGATGTTGTATATGCAATTCCCAGCCTCTAAGGGTTAACTTGCTTGAATTTAAATGGGGAAGAAAGTTGAGTGGAGATTTTTTTATTTCTGTAAATTGACCAACCTGTACAGCTGCATCCATCTCATCCATGCATAGAATTCAATGAGCATAAAATCTAATCTATTTAAACCACTGGCTATAAGATTTACATCGTCCAGCTGTGTTCGACTACAGCGAATGTGTTCTTTATGTATACGTGTGTTTTTTATGTCAAGCTCTCCTAATATCATGTGAAAAAAAAACGGCTTTCTCCCTCTTCTTCATGTCAGCACTTTGCTAATCTTGTGCACCGTTTTTGCAGTGCACAGTACCCAGGTGATGGCGTCAGCTGGAGGACAGAGCAGGTCTTCTTATTCATAAAGAGATCTGACTGTGGCCCCTAGAGGCCAGCTGGAACAGCAGGCATTATCAGTTGTAAATGGAACTGAAAAGGCTTTGGCCGAGACAGGCTCACCGCTGCCTGATTTATGGCTGGCGATGCAACAAACAGTTAGCCATGTTACCGGCACGGATATAAGCACTTTCATGGCCACAGTTCAAGTTTATTTCAGCTATAAATTCTGAGAGACATGCAACAAAAAGATCAAGTGAATTGACAAGGGATGTTGTTTGTGAGATGCCAGGAGGAAGCTGTTTTAATACCTCGTGGACAAGGAGGAACGTCACTCTGCTCTCTTATCTCTTGTGCTTTTTGTCCAGCACTGCATCAAAATAAATATTCTTAGCCTACAATACAGCAAAAAGTCAAATATCTCTGTGTTCAAAGAATGAAGGTATTCTCACATTTAAATTAAAAGTTTCCCAACATGAGTGTTTCAAAGCTGATATCAAAACATGTGAGAGAAAGTTATTCTCTGATATATTTTTCCTCCATTCACTCACTCATCTGCTTCCTACCTGCCCCTTTGAGACCTTTATGCATTTCAGCATCCACACACGAAACAGCATCATTAGCTCCGCCCCTTTACACACAATGATGTGTGTCCTCTCAGTGCTGAAGCTGTCAATCACCTACTGTCTTAAAAAAAATAATTATGTTACTATTTTTGTACGGTTAGTGTTCAGTATGTTTTAGCGGGAGAGCCATTCATGTAAAGATGCAAAAGAAAACAACCTTAATGGCATGAATATGTTTTAAGTTTTGACACTACAGTTCCCATCATGCTTTCTGATTATATTAACAAAGATATTCAATGTTGCCATGCAGTCAGTCATAGTCTGTCAGTCACAGTGGGCTATTTCTTGACCTAAAATTGTTCACATCATCATACTATAATGTATGTATATGTGTGTGTGTGTGTGTGTGTGTGTGTGTGTGTGTGTTAAACACGTTAGGGTTTTATCTGTACTGTTACAGTACACAGGCCGAGCGCCCGTGCAGCACTGTAATATGTGATACTGACAGAATTGTTATTAACAGAATGTGGCTGTTTTTTTTTTTTTTTACTTAATCCAGGAGGTAAATTGGTGTAGAAATGCAGGAAATTGGTTTTAAATGACAATTTTCTTTTTCCTGGGGGACGACCTACGGACACCCCCGCCATTATGTATCTTTCCAAGTTTGCCTCCCATTTTAAACCTTAACCAGGCACCCCATGGTGAGGAGCATTGATCGTTCTTATCCTTTGTTTGAGGAAGAATATGTGTTATATCTGGAGTGGATATCAAAAGTGCTACACAATAAACACAAATTAACCAAAGAGAAGGTGGTCATAAGGCCATATATATATATACCCCCGGGCCCTTATCTTTCTTTTCTTTCATGTGGCCCCCTGAACAATATAGTTGAATAGCCCTGGTCTATGATGTTGGTCAGTCGGAACTTTGACTTTCTTCCCAACCTGAGGCGTACACATTGAATGGGGACTTTGACTTTATTGAGGCCATAACATTTAAAGACTGTAGAAACACTAATGCATAAATGCGTGCATAGACTCATTTCAAAAACCAAGAAGCAGTGGTATGTCCAGAAAGGCTACTACACTAGTTCTGGTTAATGTGCACCACTGAAAGTCATGCATTAACTGTTTGAAGTGTAACCATGAATGTGCAGACAATAAATACTGGATGTGATTCTGAAGAGGAAGTCTTAATGTGATCAAGTTCCAGTTACAAATAGTTAAACAAATCAATTGTATTAATACATTCTTTAAAGGAAATTCACTTATTGGGGGATTTTTCAGGATATTTTTCTGAAAAGCGACAATCTCACTAATAACTCCACAGTTTACATGATCAGCAGGAGTCCTAACGCTGAACGCTTCACCTGTTGCATAATTCAGTGTGTGCTGATGAGGGGACTTGGTGAATATTCTTTGTTTGTTGGGACTGCTGGTGTGCTTTGGTCCTTCCCCGTGGAGAAGCAGTCGATCAATGAAAGAGATTAACCTCAGTGTGAATCACAAACAGCAGGCTGGACAAAGGGAAGTGTCAGGGTCTGCATTCAGCTTCCCCTGCTCTCTCCTTTATCACTCATTATGGGCCACGGACTGTAATCAGTTCCTGACATTTATTCAGCCAAAATTAAATATTAAAAGTCAACTTTCAGACTTAAGTTTAACGTTCAAAAGGAATCATATATCGTCACAAAGTGAAAATCTAAATGGTCTCTGGAAGACAATGATAATATAATACAGTCTGCTTCACTGGTGTATTGATCAGTGCAATATTGAATAATTCTACAATAAGTATATGTTCATTCAAATATCACCATGTCTATATAAGATATAGAAACAACTGACTGCATCAGACAGCATTCATTCATTGTTCTAAAAGGCCAATATCTGTTCCATATAACTCACAGTAGATTAAAGAAATATAGAGTGAATAACACAACACAAGGTAGATTTAGTTTTGATGTTTTCTGTGATTCTGTCTTTGATAAAAGAAGCCGGTGATGATGTTGATATCAGGACTGTGGCTGCTCACAGTTGAATCGCTGATTGTCTTAAGAGGAAGCCGACACTTTCTGTGAGCCTGTTCATGACTGATGCACACTACTGAGCTCGGGAAGCTTTGTACAGAAACAAGCCCGAATGTCTCCTCGCTGCTGTTCCTGTAAACTGACAGCTCCCCCAGAACAGAGGCAATCTCCCCGCAGAGCTCACTTCTCCTATTTTCACCCATGCTTCTCTGTAATCTTTCACCTGATTGTATTTATTTATTGATTTTGGTTGATTTGGCTGATATTTTGCCAACACTATTCCATCTCCTGTGCCAGAATGTGTTTCTCCTGCCAGTGGAATTGTCATGGCTCCATGCTAAGCAAAGTAAAAAAAAGAATTGTTTATGTTTTTAGATTGTTTGTTTTAAATTTGGGGTTATAAAATAATAATAAAAACAATAAGAAGCTAAAGATGTTGCCTCAAATCCTAAACTTGAATATTTTTTCAGGGTATATTTTAGTTTAAGCCCCTAATGTTATGGATGAGGATGTGTGCACCACATGACATCCCGTTTAAAATGAAGAAGCATTCTCTCAGGCCTCTTTTGTGAAAGCTGTCAAAGTCATTGTGATATTGACCATTATGGAATGATCATTCTTTAGAATTCAAGAAAGTATTCAAATGCCAAGGTCCAGTTTGCAAATACATTTTAGTTTAATTTACAGTAGTTTGTTGCACATGGCTTTGAAGTCCATTTCAGAATAAATGTCATTATCATAAGCATACCTTTACGTATGCTGTGTTTCCATTTTGGTAGGAATGATGCTTTTCTAACGTTATGATGACATTTAGATTTAACTGTTTTAATTGTGTCATAAATCATGCGCACACAACTGACATTTGACTGTGTCTAAATTGTTTTAGTTGAATATTGACAGCTCCAGACTTCTACACCAGGTGTATGGAACAGCAAAGGAGAAAGTATCCTGACTTATGTACATTTGCCTGTTAGAAACTCACTGTTGCATTATTGGTACCTGTTTACCTGAAGTGTACATTAATAACAAACATGAACAAAAACATTACATTCACTTTAATATGTCATAAACTATGGTATCTGATTGCACCATAAAGATTCAAACCTCTGACTTTCCAGTTTATATTGTGTTGTGCTGCAGTGCTTCTGTGCTCGTACACTGCCTGAGGAGTCCTTGTGAACAGCACAACATGAAAAGAGCTACGGTCAGGTTGTTACTGCTGACTCCTCAGGTGGGCTGTCAGTCGCCAGCAATCAACAAAAGGGGATTTTGGATTTAGAGAGCGTCATTTTAGAGCAAAGCATTGAGTGGCCAAATGTTTCAGCCAAGAGCAGATTACATTGGATCAGATTCAGTTTGCATTGTCAATGTGAAGAAATGACACTATAGCAACACTAAAGTTATTCTAAAAAAACAAGAAAACAAATAGACACAGAATAATCACCAATTTCACAACATATATTATAAACATGTTGGGGGCAGTGGGGGGTGGGTAGGGTGAATATTTATACAACCCAATCCTTGTAAATTATATGAAGGTTTAAAATGACGCATTATTAGGGCCGTGGCATTTGAGTGACAAGTGGGTGGCTGTCTGCTCTTTTCTTACGAATGTCCAGCAACAAGTTTCAATTTCCGCTCGTTAGATGCATACACATACGATATAAACGAATCACAGCGTATTACTTTCCGTACTTATAGCTACGAACAGTGTTTGAGAACAGCCTGAACCTTGAGGGCTCTTAAATGCATTTCTTTCCTAAATATTTCTTTAATTTATATCTTATATTTTAAATTCTGAATCCCTGTTTATTTGCTACCAGTCTTCTTCTTGGGGCGGCTATGGCTCAGGAGGTCGTCCTACGGTCAGCATGTTTAGAACTCCTGATGAGCAGGTGGCACCTTGTGTGGCAGTCTCTGCCACTAGTGTGTGAATGTGTGTCTGAACAGGTGAATGCTGACTTGTGTTGTAAAAGCACTTTGAGTGGTCGCAAAGACGAGAAAAGCGCTGTATAAATGCAATCCATTTACCATTCTTCCTTGTATCTTGCAGAGTGGGTCTTTTAATCAGGACTGATCTGATCAAAGAATACATTCTGGCATATCTTACACATTGAACCTTTAAAGAAATATATTTAACATCAGCACTAAACAAAGACATCTGATAGAATCATTTTATTTTCATACAAACCTGCAGCTTTTCAGATGTTCATGGTTTGAGAGCTTCTGACAATAGCAGCAGCAGCAGCAGGAAGGATCTTTATCTTTTAGTGCTGCAGAAAGTGTGGCTGTGTTGTTGAATACTGATGAATCTCAGTTGCTTTCTGTCCGGATTTGTTGTTAATTAATGTATGAACAAGAGGCTCGCTAAGAACACCCTGGAGATTAATTTGCCCTGTGTTAAAATAGTTCACACAGCGCATTGTGTTTTCATTGAAAGTAACTGCAACTCTTTTCATCAGTATTCAAATGGAGGAGAGGAGCAGGCAAACAACACTTCGCTGTGGATCGAGACAAACTTTGGTCATTTTCTATTCTAAATAGCATTTATTTCTGTCTTGTCTCTACAGCCCGAGAGCCGGTGTGTGTTGTTTAACACGCTGCTGTAATTGTTATGCGTTATGTGTTAATAGCAGTCATGGTGGATCATGATATTCCTAAAATGAAATGCTGTGGGACACAGCTCTCAGACAATGACATTCCTGCACATATTAAAGGCTCCCTCAGGGGACACTGAGGTTGGCGTGTCTCCAAGCCAAATTAATCTGCAGGGTCATCCCCTGTCTTACTGCGTATCAAGGTGTGGTTTAGGATGAGCCAATGACACTTTATTACCTGCCACACTCTACTGCTTCCTCTTGGAGATCACAGAAGTACAAGGCCAGGTTTTGAAGTGAAAGTCAGGCTATTTTTCTTTTTCCAAATAAGAAATGATGGACGGTTATATTCTTACAATTATGGAGATGTTTCTTCTACCCAAAGATGGTGCTCACGCAAATGTCTCTGCGTGAGTTATTGCTTCAATTCGATTCATATCATTGTGGATGTCCAATAGATACAAATGCCCACTCTGTTCGCAACATAGGACTTTGATTTCACTAACTAGTCGTTTTATTTACTACACTAATTGACATACAGTAATTGGAAAATGATTGCTGTATTCTTTAGTTGCACCCAACTCCCCACCAAGTCAGCGCTTACCTCCAGCTGGATTTCTTTCAAACCACCTCAACAAAAAAAGCTTAGAACCTCTAATTTTTAGCTGTATGTGTTCATTTCCCCCATTAAGTCGAAAGTCTTTTCATTTTCCGACACATTATTGGAAAGTGATCCGTATATTCTGTAGTCATCCCCACCGAGTCATCATAATGTGTGAGGGTGTAGAAATATATTTCATAATTAATTATTTACCAATATTAAATCAATTTGATACTTTGAAGGCACACACATTGCATTTCTAATGAATATAAGGTTAGAAAATATTACTTTTCCTGATATAACGCAATTCTTTGGTATAAAACATTTACGGTCTTCTATCCGGATACAAATACAGATCATTTCGTATTTGTATATCTTAGTTAGTGATGAGACTCTTCTGTGGCTCTATTCTGTGGTTAATAGCAACCTAGACAGCCTAGACAGAGATCCATGAATCCAACACATCTGGACAGAGTTGGTGTTGCTGATAATAAACTAAACACACTGTTGTCAGATCGCTTCATAAAAACATTCTTAGGGAGGCGAGTCAGTCAGCCTGCGTAAACTACATCCTGCTTAACATTGGAGTTCATTTTAAAGGATGTAAATATTAAAGAAGGAGGTAATGTTACTATCAATGTGTTGGTGATGGGAAGAGAATGAGATTTTATTATGTGTACTGAAACCAAATAAAAGCCACAGCCTCGATGTTAGATTAAGGTACATTTTAGGTTCAAAAGGGAGCTAATGCTAACTTAATGTTTCTCCTCACAGGGAGTCATAGATGGATCGCTCTCTGAAGTGTCAATAGAATTATTGTGGTATTTTGTAAAATATCGGTTTGATACTTTAAAAAATAAATAAATACAGATTCTTCTACCGTTTATTGCTAAATCATTATCATACCGTAGCAATATCGCTGAGACAGCACGTGTCACTAATCTTCACCCCACAATGTCAGAGAAAATGGAGCATAACATTGAAACGTTTAGAATGTGAAGTACAATTTCATCAACTGCAAACATACCAGAGACAGTGTCATGTGATGCTTTTCACCACTTTTTTAGGTCATTCCGCTCATGCTCCTCTGATAGAAAACGCTGACGAGCTCACAGCAGTATTGTGGTAATTTGCCTCATAATGTATTTTTTGCTAAATTCTTCAAACAAGTTGATTTTGAACTGTAATAAAGCAGTTAAATATTACTAACAATAGCTGGAAACAATGCCTTTAGCCCATGATGATGGACAAACATTACTTGATAAGATGGAGGATGTTTTGTTGTTTACAGTGAACAGATCAATAAGAGAAAAAAGGATTGTGAAGACACAAACACATTTCACTGATGAATGCCTCTTCATGATGGCAGAGAGTATCTACTTGGGGAAATTCATTTTTTTCCCTCTGTTGTTATTTTCTTTTATGCACACACATGCACAGGACATGCATTTGTGAACAGATGTCAGAGTGATGGGCTGCAGCATCACCCAGCGCCCTGGGCAGTTAAGGTTTATTCAAACGCCTAAAATGACATATGTCAGATCTGTACAGGCTGTGTCAATAAAGAGTAATTTCCATCAGGGGCAACCGTAGCATAACACTGTAGAGCCGCACAACCTCACACGCTGAAAGTAGTGGTGGTGGATTGTGCTTGATTCTTTTGGTGGGTGTGGTTACACTTATTGGCTCAAGATGTTTGGTGACCTCAATTCATTCCAGCTAAATGATGCCTAATTTCAACTTGAGGAGACGTCTAATTCGCCACAAAAAGTAAAAAGCCCTTTGCAGAGCCTTTAAGTGTCAAAGTCAGGCACTTTGTATCCATGACAATCCACTCCAGCCTCCTCCCTAAGAGTTTTTAATCTAACAAGGTCATGTCTTCCACTTTTGCTTCTCGGCGTGCAAAGTGATTATTTGCAAGCAACAGGAAGACGCAAAAATATGTTATATAAGGAGTTTGAACAACCCATGAAACCAGAAGTTGCTGACTTCTGATGTTGCATAAAAGAGATTTTTGGACAGGTCGCACTACTGCGTTATTATAATTAAGAAGCCACTATTATTTACCTGCATTTTCAGCCAGGGTTACTTGAAATAAAAAAAATATTTTCTCTCCTTTGGAAATAAAGTTTTAAAACAAGTAATAAATAAAGTAATAATGTGCGGTCTTGCAGGAGAGCAATAGTGAGGACAGCCAGCTGAAAGATTTCCAAAGCTATGGGACTGCATGCCCCCTGTGGGTGACTGCAACTCGCAACCAGCCATGACCTGTCTTACATGTCAGCATGTTTAAAAGTTTCTCAGGATTGAAAATGGTCTGTACCTCCAAGAACTTACTTCTAGCATTTTCTAGATATTCAAATTCTATAGGCAGACTCATAAGTCATGTCGGTCGGTGATTATCTTTACAACGCTGTGATCATGACACAAAACAGAACAGTTTCCAGCTAATAGTGTTCAGTGTTGTGTACAGCCTGTTACTTAGCTTTATTTAGAGATAACTGACACAAAGCTGAAATCATGCATCACGCATATATCATACAGTATGTTTTTAGTATTTAGTATTATAAAACAGAATGACATGCACTACAATCTGGTTTATTATTATATTTGCCTTTGTGTGTAGTGTAGTATTTCATGATATAATATTTGTATAGTTTTAGTCCCAGAACATGACTGTGAACACTTGAGCACTTTGCTCGCAGCTGTATGGCCACATTTTCTTTGTAAGAACAAAGAAACATCCCTTTGAACGTCCCTCTAGAACAGGGGTGCCCACACTTTTTCAGCTTCAGTCAAAATGATCTACCTACATTAAAAATGCTAAACATATATTTATTTATATTGTGGCAAGCGCCACGGGTAGCGAATGGATAGAGAACACCAACGAGTCAGAGACGGGAGTACGTTTTATGTTGTCCAGTGCCACATACACCGCAAGACCCCAGGTACAACTTTTATTACCAGGAAACTACCACCCGTTAACCACAACACACCGGGGGTCCCCCCCCTCCGGGACATAACTCTCACCCATGGTGGCAAAACCCACAAAGCATGAACACGCATAATTAAACAACACCACTCACGGACAAGTCTGCGCACACATCAACAACAACAGAACATCACAAATCGTCCAAATAACCCCAAAACCCGAACATCCCCACAAACCCCCTTAATCCCTCAGGCCTCTACATTACCCACGTGGCTGGCATATGCCAGCCACGCCCCCCCCCCTGGCCGCTACAATATATATACTGAGTATACCCTATGTTGGTGTACCTTGCATAACTGCATGAACCCGTATGGCACAATACAACTCAGTACATTTTTGGTCATTAACTTACTCTGATGACTTGCACTGAATGGAATCAGCCAGGGTTGCATAGTCCGGGCAGTAGCTGCTGGTAGTCATCCTCAAGCAGACTTCCAAATGATCATCAGTCATGGTGGAACGGTATTTTGACTTAATAATCTTCATGTGGGAAAAGGCTGACTCACATAAATAAGTGGAGCCGAATAATGCAGTTAAGAAGGTCGCACATTTCCTCATGTTTTGGTACTTTTCCTCTGTGAGTAAGTTCCAGAACTGTCCATGAGCCCTGGCCTTCAGCTGAATGTCAGCTTGTAGGGTCAACATCTCATCCTCCACTCCAGACGAGTTCAGGTGAAACAGCGTTGCAATTTTTGATGCGAGTGAATCAACTTCAACATCTTCCCGAAATGGGTAGCACATAAACGTAGCGACTGACTCGAGTAAAGCAAAGTCTTGAAAGCGTTTGTCAAACTCTGACACAATTGTCCCAATCTGCTCTGTGTAACGTGCACTGTCAAGTTGTGCACAAGCCTTCCTTTGCGTCTCCAGCTCTGACGCGAGGTTTTGGAAGTTCCCCAAATCATGGCGCTGCAGCTTTGAGGACAAATGTTGCAATTTTCGTTTGAAAGCATTAACTGAGCTAATCATATTGACCACGGCTTTGTCTTTTCCTTGCAGCTCTAAATTAAGGTCATTCAACATGTTGGTCAGATCGGTTAAAAATGCCAAGTCTAGCAGCCACTGATCGTCATTTAGTTGGTTGTATTCTGCATGTTTAGTGACAAGGAGAAACTCTTTTATCTCCGGACAGAGCTCTCGAAATCTCTGCAGGAATTTCCCCCTACTAAGCCATCTCACATCAGTGTGTAGCAACAACTCAGAATGGTCGCAGTCAGCCTTCTCCAGATGCGAACGGAACAGTCGTCTTTGAAGAGATCTGGCTCGAATAGAACAGGCAATCTTCATTGCCACATCCATTATCTCTTTCATGTTAAGCTTTTTTGCGCATAATGCTTGTTGGTGTATTATGCAGTGATAATTGAGGAAGTCGGGGAAAGCATCGTCCTCCCTGCACTTGGCAATAAATCCATTTGAGCGGTCAACCATTGCAGGCGCACCGTCCGTAGTGATTGACACCAATTTGCACAGAGGGAGCTGGGTCTTCTCGATGAAGTTTTTGAAAGATTGAAAAATGTCATCTCCCCGCGCGTGTTCTTTCATGGGCAGTATTGTTAACATCTCCTCTTTTGCAGTCATATCTGTAAACACCATCCGAATAAAAATGCACAACTGAGCTGTATCACTTACGTCTGTAGACTCGTCCAATTGCAGTGAGAAACAATCGCAGTCCGCGATGTCCTTCTGAAGCTGCTGTGTCAAATCCTCGGCCATGACTTCACAGCGCCGTGTAACTATACTTCTTGATAGCTGGAGAGCTTTGATTGAAGATAATATTTCCGGTTTGTTTTTAAAGTCCCGAAACAACGAGTCAGCTGCTTCAATGAATGCCTCTTTTATCATCTCTCCATCTTGGAAGGACTTCTTGTGCTTAATGATGGCGTGACTCACCCTGAACGATGCTTCGGTGGCTGCCTTCACTTTTGAAGTCACTTTTGTGAGAAATGCCTGCTGTCCGGACAACTAGGACTTCAGTTCCTTCACCTTTCTCTTTCTCAGCTCGCTTTTTGGAGGGAAGTCAGTGTCGTACGTTCTGTGAACTGTCCGAAAGTGCCGCTCCACATTTCCCTTCTTCGAAATAGCGATCGTAGAGTTGCAGATCAAACAAACGCACTTTGAATATGACATGGTGAAAAAAAAGTCCTCCTCCCATTCTGGATGGAAGTTGTAAGTTTTTGGTTTCTTACTTGGTCCAGCTTCCCCACTAATTTTTATATCCTTTCTTTAGCAGAATTGTATAAATTGGAAGGCTAACTAGCTAATCAGCTTGCGGTGATTTGCAGCTGGCGTGGTGAACCGCGTGTTAGAAAAGATGAGATCTCAGACTGGCTGACCTGTACGTCAATCAAGTGGAAAATGCCATAGTGAGGATGGATGATAGGCTAACTTTTAATTACATTTATTTATTTTTTCAATGCCATGCGATCTACCCACACTACCCTTGCGATCGACCGGTCGATCGCGATCGACGTACTGGGCACCCCTGCTCTAGGACTATAAGTGGACCGTGTGTTTTTTACTTCTGTACAGACTACAGAAGACTACAGTGATGACTCTGAACTATAATAGATCTAGATGATCACGTCACGTCAGTGGAAATCGTCCAGTTTAGCTTTTATGCATGTCATGTCTCAATAAGTAAAAAAGTATAGACCATAGAAGCAAAGCAGCCATATTGACTGAACATATATGAACACATCAATACATCTAAAACCCTCAGATATGCTTGGTAAAATGGAGGGTGGTAAAAAAATTTGTTGTAAAATTGGTAAAACGTAAAACAATTATCTTTAATATGACCTCACAAAACAGTAAATCCAATTATTCTTACCTACTTCTTTCTTTCCATAGTTTTCATCTCTCATTTATCAACTACCCCAAACCAAATACAATACTAATGTAAGCATGACAGGACAGACAGTGGACTCTATTAGACTTACTTCAACAATCCCTTCAAGCACATAAGTCCAATAGAGTCCACTGTCTGTCCTGTCATGCTTACATTAGTGACACGTCAGCTTGGATGCTCCTTCCTTGGCTCACAGTGTCGACCCCCCCCCCCTCTCACCCTCTAGTTCTACCCTTGTCTTACCCTTGTCTTTGCTCCCCTGGATTTGGCACCAGCTCAAATCTGAATCTGAAGTCGGAAGTCAAGCTGCTGAGTGAGCTATTGTGGCTTAGGCGAAGATATTGTCAACCACTTCCACATTTTAATTCAACCATTACTGTGCCAGTTCTTAGACGTTCTACACCTAATCTGCACTAGTATTGGTAGAAAGTTTATTCTCATTTCAATTTCACAATAGGCCTAAAAGGTCACCTTTCTCAAATTCTGACAAAAACCACCTGAATGAAGGCTGTTCTCTTGGCTATATTAGCTCTTATGGCCACAGCTCCTCCCTATATGCTAGTGGTATTGTCTCCAAGCTATTCAGGATTTGTATTTTTTAAGGTTCTATTTAAAACTTGGATATTGCTCATTTACGGGTAGCAGGAAATTATACCACAAGCAAATTAGCAGCTTTTGCAAAGTGACGATGTGCTTGACAAGGTGTGACAATGACTTATGTGGCTTTGTATTCATCCCCACTGTCTTTTCTTTCACTAGTAACAGTGGTAAAGCAGGCTGAGGGGACTGATACACACTATATATGTGTTGTATATTAGTATCCATGGTTTTGTATTTATTGTGTGCTGTGTACTATTCTTTATGTATTCTTCTTTATTCTTTATAACTTTCTCATTCTTGATTTGAGGTATGTACAGTGTACAATGTACAATGGTATCTTAAAATGAACACTTTCTATTAATAAGCCTTTAGCTTAACATGACAAAATACCAATCAATGTGGACGCTTTGTTGCTCTGCCATGACATTTGCTATGAATATTGATGTTCCCCAGAGGATGAGTGTTAATATCTTTTTTGACCGCTAGACTTTTTCTCAAGCCCAACCATCAGGTTGAAATTTCTACCAGTAGACAACAAATATCAATATGTAATGCACAGACTGCCATGAAATTGACTGAGTGCCTTCATGGCCCCCAGAGAAAAACTCTTTTGCATGATAAACGGTCCCTGAACTTTACTCTAGTGCCAACCTCAGGCCAAAATGAAGCTGTGTTCCTCCTGTGTTGTTTCTGCCATTTGTCTCGTGGTGATGTCGTCTTAATGTGGTGGGTCTTAATGACGGTCGAGTTGATTGATTTGCAGGTCATGCAGGGTTCAAGGTGCAAGGTGACATTGGAAAAGGGACTTTGGATGTAACCAGAGAGTCTGTGGCTGATTGAATGGCTGCCTCTAGAGGTCGCTAACGGGGATTTAGACTTTAATGCCTATTCACATAAACAGACTCAAACACTGGAGTCATGATAGGAAGTAATTCCTCTTGAAATGAACCTTGACATAACATCATGATTCTGCATACTGCGACACAAGACAAGTAGCTCAGCTGCCCCCTGAGATGCAGGAGCGACAACCAATCACACTTGTTTTTATTCCTTTGGGAATTTTGGGAATGAATTAGTTCTGCCCTGGTATAGTGGAAATGAATGGAAATAACTACCCAATCAGAGCACAGTATATGAATTCATGTCTAAACACAGGTTTGGTCTTCAGCAGTAGCTCAGTTTGTTCTTCCATTCAACAACAATGTAGTTCATGGCCCTTAACTTATGGGCTGGTGTACAAAGAATTTTGTTTGTAATAGAGTTAGGACAGTAGCCTCTCAAATACAAAATGGCTCTGAGCTTTGAATGTCATTCATCAAAGAAGGAGAAATTTTGAGCACATATAATAGCACAGCTTTTTTACCGTGAAGATGTCCATGACCACTCTTTTGCATGTTCATGCCTCAGACTGGAGCTGCTGTCCTGCTGTGATCTCCTTGCAGAGCTTATTCTTGTCGCTCACCATTATCTTGTCCCTACTTTTCTTTAGTTTGAGGTCTTACAGATTATTTTGTCACACAAGCGATTCCTTTGGCGGGTATGAATCATGCCCATATGTCCAGTACATGATGTGCCTGTACAGTCAGCTGTGAGCTGAATAAGGAGAAGACTGGCAGGGTGCTGGCCCTGTTTCTCTGGGAGCGTGACGTCCCCGGTGGCAGGAGGTTTGGCTTCTGGCTCGACGGCAGCCTGGCCCAGGCTCTGAGGGGATGTGACCTACTGAGCTTGGCAGAGCCCTGGGCCCCGGCAATATGCTGCTCCCCTGTATACTGCTGGGCAGGGCTGCAGAGCAGCGCCTTGTATGTCACAGCATCAAGGGAGTATCATGCCAAGAAAAGAAAAACAGATAAACAAAGCAGTACATTAAAGATCCCATATTATGCTCATTTTCAATTTCTGTTCATATTTGGATATACATCATAGTAGGAGTCGTGCTGCCATCGCTGCAGCACCTTTAGTTACCCTCTGTCTGAAGTGGTTTGTTTTAGCGTGTGTCTCTTTAAGGCCCCCCTCCCAAAACCCCAGTCTGCTCTGATTGGTCAATGTTTCTGGTCTTCTGCATCTGTTCCGCCAGCGGCTTGCAGCCAGAAAACCAAACAAACAGCTTAGCAGCAATTCTACTGTGAATATCACCACGATAACTGCTTTAAAACCAAAAACTTCACAAACACAAACAGTGAACAGTGAAGTGATCCGCAAGTGTAATTTTTTAATTTAACTTTTTATAGCATACCATGCATTCTATTTATAGGCCATCTGCCCATTGTTACTGATCTTTAAAACGACAAAAAACACGAGTCGTTCGCTATAACTCTAAAACTTCGAATACAATAAATATAACAAACTATTCACAACTAAAATATAAACAGTTAACATACTATAGTTGTTTCTTTTTAATAACTGAAGGTTTTGATGATTGATGAATTTAGATAGTATGGAGCCAGTTTAGAGGTGGAGTACTGCCTCTATCTCTTTGGAGCAGGTGGATCAGAAGTACACATTGGACCTTTCTTTAATTTGTTTTCTATAAGGAATACTTGTTCATTTAGTATTTAGCGCAGAGGTCTCAAACTCAATTTACCTGGGGGCCGCTGGAGACGGAGTCTGAGTGAGGCTGGGCCGCATCAGGTATTCCACAAAAAAAGCTTTGTAAAAAAACCTAATCTTCTCAAACGTCATCATTAACAGTTTTTTTAACTTCATTGGGTTCTCCTGAACATTAATGTTACATTGAAGAACATGAACGGTTCTTCTGAACATGGCTTGTCTTGCCTACTCCTTGCTGCCAGAGACCTGGCAGCGCTTCCTCTCACATAGCTGTGCCACATTTGACTTGAGGGAGGAAGCAGTTGAGACCCTCAGTATGGCTTGAAGATGTTCATCAGTAAGTCTGGACCTGTACTTGGACTTATTAAAGTTCAAACTCCTCCTGTAGCTTCAAAATGGCATCAAGCACAGGAACAGCCACCCCATCCTTCTCCATGAAGGCTTTCACTTCTGCTCTTAACTCAAAAAATCTCTTCAAGACATTTCCCCTGCTGAGCCAACGTACCTCGGTGAAGTAGAGCACATCCTCATATTCTGACTCTATTTCCTTTAAAAAAGCACGGAATCTCCGGTGCTTTAAGCCCCTGGATCTGATTTGGTTGATGCATTTCACAACAACAGACATCACATTGTCAAACTTCAGGCATTTGCTGCAAAGGGCCTGCTGATGAATAATGCAGTGCAGAGCAATGGCTTCCTTCACACCCTCCTCTTCCAGTTTTTTTTGAACAAGTGCCACCAGTCCATTTTTCCTCCCTGTCATTGATGGCGCTCCGTCAGTTGTTATTCCAACAAACCTCTTCCATGGCAAACCGGCATTCACAATGGCATCACACAGCTGGCGAAATATCTCCTGAGCGGTGGTCTGGCCATGCATTGGAATTACTGTGAGCAACTCCTCCATCACTTCAAAATTGTCATCAACACCACGGACATACATTGTGAGCTGGGCAGTGTCAGTGATGTCTGTGCTCTCATCTAGTGCGACTGAGTATGCATCAAAACATTTGGCTTTCACACACAGTTGATCATAAATGTTATTTGACAGGTCAGAAATACGCTCTGCTATGGTGTTGGCAGAAAGGCTGATGCTGCTAAACTGACCTTTCTTTTCCGGACAGACTATACTTGCAGCCTGTAATATGCACTTTTTTACAAACTCGCCTTCTGTGAATGGCTTTCCCGCCTTAGCAATTATCTCACTAACCATGTAGCTAGCTTCGACTGCTGCATTATTCTCTTTGGTTGCTTTCTCCTCAGTAGACATGTTTTGAGATTGGCAACCCGGTTGGCTCTCTCATCTCCCTGGTATTTTGCATACTCCTCAGCATGTCTAGTTGAGTAATGACGTTTCAGGTTGTATTCCTTGTGCACTGCAACTTTCTCTGTACAAATAAGACACGTTGGGGTGCTCCTGTGCTCAACAAAGAAATATTGCATCCCCCACTTTTCCTGAAATTGTCTGTGCTCATCACCAACCTTTCTCTTCACTGCAGGCTTCAAAAAAGACATGATTGGGGCTGTGTGATAAGATATATAATCATATCACTTGGTGTCATTCTCGAAATAAAGTTTGAATCAAGTGTTTAGCCGCTTCTTTTTCCGGCAACAACAGCACGGTGGATAATGAACAGCCCGGTAGCAGCCGCTTTTCTTTTTGCGTGGAGTGCATGAAGCGGGGACAGTGGGACACCATTATTTATTTATTTTATACAAACCAGATGCAGCCACGGAGGCGTTATTTAGTGGCTTTTGTTTTCTGTAATAACCCCATGGATGCAGCGGGCGCTGCTAAGCTAGCGACGTTGTACATCCTAACCAACACCAATGTTCTGTTGACTATATAACCGAGGCGGGTAGACCCCTGATGAGGCTCCAGCCTCCCCGACCATCGGCCCCGACCATCGGCCCCGATTAGAGACATTAAACTTTCACATCAAGGTGGGGGCCGCAAAATATCGTCTCGGGGGCCGCAATTGGCCCGGGGGCCACAAGTCTGAGACCCCTGATTTAGCGTATGTGATGTATTCCAAATTGCTCATCATATCAGATTTCCTTTTGTCCTGTTGCCACTTTAATTAGTTGTGTGATACTTTGAGTGTTACCTTTAGTCCTCCTGCTCCTCTCTCTGTCTCTCTCTGTCCTTTTAGTTCGATGTGGGTTTTAAAGAGGCTCTCCTGTGGGTCATAGCTGACGACAGTATACTGGATCAGCCAGCTGCACATGGGTTGGAGGTGTTGCACTCTTGTGAATGATTGGCAACTCCTCAGGAGTTCAAGGTGGAACCCCACCTCTAGAAAAAGAGAAACAGCTGCATGACGTAATGCAATGCAATTGTCCTGCAATCAATATTACCTTACATACAGTATTGACTTTTTATTGAGACTAGGGGCTCTGTTTTTGTGAATTCCACAGGGTTAATGGGTTAATCCATGGTTGTTGCTCTTACAAGAAACTAAATTGATGTGGAATGAGTGGGCAGAAGCTGTCAGAAGTCAGATGCTTTGGGGAAAGCTTAAAACTATGACATGGGAAAAGAAATGAACACAACAAACGACAAAAACAATAACTGAATGGATGGAATCTGGTGGTGAGAAAGGGGACTTGACCACTGTTGAAGCTATCCAAAGCCTGCGCAGGGATATACAAGACTTGGAAACTCAACTCAAGCAGGGACAGATAGACGTCAAAAAACAACTTCAGAAATGAAGAAAATAACATTTATTTTTACAATTAACTTTAATTTTTACAAGGCCCTTGCAAAAGTTAGTACAAAATATAAACCATTCTTTGGTGTTTCTATTTCTTTTTACAAAATGAACCAAAACACTGACAACGAGGAAGATCTTTTGTAGATCATATTTCCTCAAAACAAATTCAGCAAGCCAACTGGTCAACTGGCCTAAACCTCAAGATGAAACCGCCTAAAAAAAAACATTCTGGTAACTTTCAGATATATGACACCAAAGATAAAATATTTAAAACCGCCTTAAAAAGATCACTTGCGTTAGCTTAAGACTTTCTTATAGAGGTGAACGACAAACTAAAATCTTGAGAAACATATACGTTTCCAGACATCATATCCTGCCAAGATGAGAATTCACTGGGAAAATGGATCCCGCCTGTACACGCCATGCATCAAAGGTATCCGAGGGCATGAAAAAAAGAGGCTACCTGCCGCAAATGACTGACACAAACTGGGAACAGAGACTCAACTAAGGTGCACACTGGAGCAAAACAGAGAGGGATTATACAGAACAAGTCAGTGAGAGGCTCAGAGATTTAGAAGTATGAACACTATAATAAAGGTAACGATGAGGTATAAGTTCATCTATTTTAACACCCTGATTTTTTTCATTTTTATCAAGTGGTTATTAAGATTATAGAATAGATAAAAAATAAAAAATAGAAAATCATAAAAAATAGACTACTGATCCGTATCCAAATAGGTAGACACATATACACACCTTTATTCCCCCACCTCCTCTTCTGTAATGATCATTTAACTGCCAATATATATATATAAACTCTATTTTCCCCCTCTTGTATATTATTTCATTTTTTAACTAAATTGTCGGAGAATGAATAAAACAACAGAACTGATCGGGAAGAGAAGAGAATAAGGCTACGTTCAGATTTCAGGCAAATCCAATTTGTTTTCCAAATCAGCTTTTTAAGACTGACTGTCAACACTTTTCATTGCAAGTGATCAGATCGGATTTTTGACAGATATCACCAACCTATCTGCTGTCCAACACTTCCCTAATTCTGGATTTGACCTGCTGTGTCGTGGTGTGAATGATGCAAAACATACTTAGAAATCTTGATTTGAGTGGCTCCTCTAAAACTGGACAATTTGGCCTTCTTAAGTTTCCTGTCACCCTTTTTTTTGCTTTTTTCACCAACATGGAAATATTGACCATGTCAGGTTGTTGGTGATGCTAATTCCCAGGAACTCAACACTGTTCACTTGCTCTACTACAGCTCTATTGATGTAGACAGGTGTGTGTGTGTCTTCTCCTTCTTGTTCCTGAAATCAACGATCAGCTCCTTGGTTTTGTGGATGTTGAGAACGTGTATATGTACATACATTGTTCTCTGACCACCACTGCAAGATTATTGATTTCCCCTGCATATGAAGTCTCATCGAAATCCAGCCAATGACGGTAGTGTCATCGCAAACTTCGCAACATAGTCATGTTGAGGGCTGCAGTCATGGGTGTACAGAGTGAATAGGAGGGGGCTGAGCACAAAGCCCTGGGGGGCTCCGGTGTTCAGCTGTAGAGTGGAGGACTCAGGGCCAAGCCCAGGGTGCTAAGTTTGCTAATCAGTTTCATGGTGGAGATTGTGTTGAATGCTGAGCTGAAATCTACAAACAGCATTCTGATGTAGGTGTTGTTATTTTCCAGAAGGTGAGGGCTGAGTGGGGGCCAGTGGAGACGGTACCTGTTGACTGCATCTGTTGACTCTGTATGCAAACTGGTGAGGGTCTAGGCTGGCTGGGATGTTGTTTTTCATGTGTCATGAGGGCAGATATATCCTTGTGCAGGTTAAAGTAGAAAATAAATTAGACATATATATACTGTATATATATATAGTTCTGAAGTAGTGTTGTATGGTGTACTTATCCATAGTCAGTGTATTACCACATGATAGCATTTTTGAAAAACAGACAGGAGTATCAGCACAAAAGCTAAGCAATGTACTGCTGTGGATGGGTCCGGCAGAAAAATATATTTTAGCTCCCTAAAAAAAGGCCTACCTAAAAAAAATCAATACCAGTTCAAGTGTACACCATATTCAGAATATGTTCACTGTTTTACCTTGCTGTCAGGCTTTCCTTTCCAATGGGAAACCACAGCTGTTTTCTATGCTCTAAGCCACCAGACTCAAGTAACAAAAAAATAAATGTTTACCTTGCAGAACACATAGGTTGCTGGTCTACCAATGCCTCAATAGGTTCGTTTGTTTGTGTTATTGTGTGACTTTGGTGAATCCAAATGAACCCTGTAAAACAGCCCTTCTGATGCACACAAAGCTACAGGTTGATCTCTCATGTTAAAGGTTACAGGAGAAACACACATCCTGCTGCCTTCAAAATCCTCTGATTTAATCAGTAGAAAGAGAAGCAGTCTGAATAAGACTGGAATAAGTTGTTAAAGTAGCTTTTAAAATGCAGCATTCGAGCAGTGAAACATACAGAAGTAGTCTAATTTTGCCTGGTTTGTGTGCAGGTGTGTGGGTGTTAGCCACTTTCAATGCCTATAGGATTTCAGGTTTCTCCTCTGAATTATTCAGCAAGGGGGGAATTGCTTAGATTTGAAGGTTTTAACCTGGAAATTCTTTCCTGTGATTGAAACACTTGCATCTCTATTTGTTTTGTTCTTCGTGCCGTCAAAAGGAATAATTTTGCACTACTCTCAAATAGTCAAAGAAAACCAGAAATCCCATTTTTCAGTGAGCTGTAACACAATAAAGATCAGTCTAATTGTTATTTCTGAAATATGTTTGACCATTGAGCAGCGCTGCCCTTGAACCAGAGGCCTAACCCCTTAGAATAATGGATAAGAAAGGGCCACACATATAACAAACATATGTTTTTTAATGTAACATCTAAACAGCAGCTATTTTGTCACAGAGTGGTTTTAGGGACAAGCTGTTAAATAATGTAAATGACTAATTTTTCACTTGTTGTTTATTGCTTTACTGGTAAACCAATAAAGTGTCTCCCAAGTTCATGAGAGATGATACAAGGGGTTCATCCCAATATTCCTCCTCGACTCCTCTGTCCTCTCTCCTCCATCACTTGACCCGAAAATCGATGGAGACACGTGTTGAAGGAGGTCCAAATTCCTTAAATGTGCGCGGAGGAGTCGAGGAGAGAGGATAGAGGAGAGAGGAGGCTTCCAGAGGAGAGGGAAGCGAGGAAACACGACTGCAGCCTATGCGGAAGTGTTATCGCTATATATATCGCATATAAATGCTCCACCCACATAAATGCTCCACCCACAATTCCACATCCGTCTGGATACTGCGGCTGTTTTAGACTGTATAAGAATGATCAAAGTCATAAAATGTTTATTGTTCTTGAATTTTAGTAAAACATAGAAATCTCTTTAAAGAATGAGGAGATCTTATTAGTTGTTTGTGTTGCAAGTTGGGATCTATAGGACACTGCAGTCAGACACTTCCATGGTAAAGATATACAAGACATTATAAATCTTCTGGTCACATTTGTCTTCCTTCTGTGGTATACACTTAATTAAGATTAAAAGACAAGAGTGTAGCAAAAATTATATTATATACAACATCCAATAATAAAAAGAGATGGATAAATGAATTACAATAAACATGTAATAAGTAAATTGTACAGGGTCTAAAGAATTTATTTTGAGTGAAGCCTGGTGACAGGTGATACAAATAAAATGACTTGCCACCTATTCTGATAATAAAAACAATGACAGCTTCTCTAATGCAATCATTTGCTTGCTTTTCTGGTGTTGTTGTTTCAGTTAGTAAATGGGGCCAGGTGTTCAGCCCATTACTCAGGGCAGGTGATGTGGAGATTTGAATCAAGGATCCTCCAGTTCTCCTCCAGGCTTCGTGTTCACCAACAAACAGAAACTTTTCAAGTACAAGTCAGGTTAACAGTCAGAGATTTTCAGATACCTGCCTTTATGTCCCACTGTCAAGACAGCACTGTGTAGTGTATGTCTTTGCTCCTCCCAAGCTAGTGTTGAACAAAAGGTTACAGGAACTCACCTGCAACGCTGTCCCATACCTCTGCAATCTGTAATCTGAGGTACCATAAGGCTTTCAGATGGGCTCAGGTGGTTATGTGTAATAACAACTGTACACCCGTCACGTTTAAGGACCTTTGAACCTGTAATGGGTCCTCCAATCTCTGAAAATTTGAACATTTTGGATCAGGCAATATTTTGATAAATCGACCTCATATTCTAAATCAAGGTTAATATGGAGAAGTCTGGTTCTAGACCTTTCAATCATGACCCACATCTCTGAATTGTTCCGTGTTTCAAACACGTCTGATGTCCTGCCTCATGATGCAATCATGAGAAACAGCTACAGAAAAGTCCAAATGTAGGCATCAATAGAGAGATTCATTCAGATGTACAGGTTGTTGTATGTAAACAAAGTCACATGAGTCAAGCTTAGGTGTATCCATCTACTAAATCCCAGGACAATAAAACATCTCCCCCTGATTATTGTGGCATACAATATTAAAGCTTTATTCTCGAGTTACAGACACCATAACATCCTTTAAGACTGCTGATTGCTGGGAAATGTTGTTTATTTGTCTTGTCTTCCTCATTAAACATGTATCAGAGAGTCTGACTTCATTGATTAACCCATAAACACTGTGTAGGTCGGAATATCAATTTCTTATAAAGACAACTCTTAGTAGTGAGTAGTTGTAACAGAGCTGAAACAATGTTTTTTTTTCTGCTAGCTTAGCACGATTAAAATAGACTCAACTCACCATTGCTGTGGAATTGAGAGGAGCTCTTGACAGATAGAATTGCTGATTGAAGTGTGCTGGTAATGGCATGTGGGCAAACAACCTTCGCATGGCAGGTTTTGAGAGATGCTGCTGGTCTGCTGTGTGAGCGGTGCATCACATCAGGAGAGCCTCCTCTGCTCTGCACCCAGAGCCTCTCTGTATTAGCAAAGCTGCATTCATGAATATAAATGGGTTCCCGCTATTACAACATTTAAACACCTGAAGACATGCACACACATGCTAAGTGCTGGCTAATAGCGACAGGCTCACTGGATGACATTGAGGAAATGGTGTACTCAAGATAAATAGTCAAAATCTCTTTTTAAGTAAAAGGAAGGTTCACCAACTTAACCCTGAGGTATATAGCCATAGATCCCTTTGCTAACGTTTTGAAATCTAAACAGTTCAACTCACTGTTACATATACAATAAATACATGCAATCTTGTGTGCTGTTGATGAAAGAAGGTGCAGTTAGCATGTGTGTGAGATCATCACATATCGGGCCTAAAGGTGTCCATAGAAGAAAGGTCAAGGGTCACCACATTCAGCAGAGTTTGAATATCATGAATATAAGGACATTTCATAGCAATTTCATCGATCAAGAGATATGGATATTTATTTTTTGTAATTATTCTCAGCTTTCTAAAATAACAATAACAACTGCCAAAATAAATCAGGCCTTTATTCTTGATACAGTAATAAAGGCTCCCAAGCTTTAGACGTGTATCCCTGTTTTCTCATCTGCTCTGATTTGCCTTTGATGCTTATGGCAGTTCGACACTTCCTACATGTTTAGTTTTTGGTCTTCGCTTATTTCAATATTCTAATATATTTATAGAAAAACAACATTTCAGACTCTGTCAGTGAAAAGGTAAAGATAAGTGGTCTAGTAGTCAGGCTTCCAAATCAAACACCCGAAGGTCATGAGTTCAACACCAGGCTGCCACCATTGAGCCCCTGAGCAAGACACTTAACCCTGAGTTGCTCCAGAGGACTGTCCCTATAGTTAGTTCACTGTAAGTCGCTCTGGATAAAAGTGTCTGCTAAATTACCTGTAATGTAATTAAAGGAGGTAGATTATTTCAATTATCCCCTGGAAGCCATTGAAACTGTAAGAACAGACTCCTGCCAACATGACTCCAGGCTTGGTTTCTTTTATAGTCAAAGTAACATGCAATCATCTCTGTCCAATAAGTCTACCTTCTGAACCAGATATCTTGCTCTGGCTTTTACCATGCCCAGTTTACAGTACCTGTTGTCTTGATGACTCATCACCCCCCACTCTCGCTTTCTCTTCCTTAACAGAAATATTATTTTAATTCATTATTTAATTCCTATTGATTCTACTTTTCTTGTATTTAATGTGGTGTTAAGCTGCTGACAATGAAACTCAACACGTCCTAATGAAATGTCACATTAAAACCCTACCATTGTGCAGTTTGAACAGCTGGAAGACTTTTAATGTGACATATGTGTGCATTGTCAGTAGCCGAAAAGCACACACAGATAAAGTAGATGGTATTTCTGTAAGAGAAGAGAAAGTCAGGGTTAGTGGTGAGAATGACTAGTACTGTGGAAATGTACTTCCACCATATTGTTATTTTTTTTTACCAAGCTCCTATTAAGAACCAGCGCCCAACTGTTGTTTAACAATTTATTGGATTAATTGGATGGTTGCATTTCCTGATTTGGGAAGTGACCTGTTCATGAGCTTTAAGTCATAATGTGGAAACATTACATTACATTACAGGTCATTTAGCAGACGCTCTTATCCAGAGCGACTTACAGTGACTAACTACAGGGACAGTCCTCTGGAGCAGCTCAGGGTTAAGTGTCTTGCTCAGGAGCACAATGGTGGCAGCCTGGTGTTGAACTCACAACCTTCTGGTGATCTATTTGAAATCTATTTGTGATAGATATCAACGTGTTGAGCAACAATAACATCTGTTTCCCAGTAGTTGTTCCGACTTGAGGGGGCTTCACGGGAATTATGCCAGTTGGGAACTAATTGTTCCGATTTTTCCGAAACCACCTGAAAGCAGGTCAAATGCCCTACCTCACAATGTTAACAGAAGTGAAACATAATTTGTGTATCTGCCCATTTGAAGTTTCATAAAAAATCGAGCCAGTGGTTTTTCTGTAATCCTGCTGACAGACAGGCAAACAAACAGTCAAACGGAGACGAAAGCACAACCTCCTTGGTGGACGTAATAAAGGAAAAACCCCTGTGAGGACACTTTACTGTATGAGGACACCTTGACACATACTTTTGAACATATACTGTATATCACCAATAATAATTTACAAACCAATTGTTCAGGTTTTAAGAAGACATACATATTTGGTGTGTATGATAGACTAATTAGTTAAGCAAAAAGAGAAGATATGCTAACTGCAAAATTCAAATAAAGAATTGTGCACAAGTAGACATTGACATTCAGCTGACGATGGCACACGAGTAAAAGTATGGTGTCAATAAAATGGTTAGTATTTAAATATCATTTCATGCTGACAATGGGATGTGAGGAGCAGCAGAATAAGAAAACACAGTCAAACAATAAAGCACTGCACTGCTTTTGGATGGCTTATAATGTAAGCAGATAAAGAGAGAATATGACAGCTTTTATCCCAGGAGGGGGGGGCAAGTCGCTGTGAGGAGTGATATGGTTGACTATTAAAGCTGACTCTGCACTTCCATGACAGCACCTAGGGACAGCATCCTCACACACACACACACACACACACACACACACACACACACACACACACACACAACATGGTGCTGTATCTTACCACAGGACTGGTGACAACACATGCAAGCACTAACAAGGGACAGAACATGTCATGCACACACATGAACACACAAATAATGCTAAATTTGGCACAGCATTGCATATAAGAAAAAACTGAACTAGAATGGCACTTTCAGAGTGCAGGCATTCGCAAAGGCCAATGGTGCATCTCCTCAGATGTCCCATTTCCTGAGTTGGGGAGTCGTCCTTCCAACTTCGGTGTGTTCATGAGTTTGAAGTTGTAATGTGGAAACAACCATGGATGCTACAAAGATGTGTTGGATTTTATTGCAACACGTTGATAGCCAAGTTGCCGAGTTGTTGTTCCGACCTGAGGGGGCGTTCACGTGAATTTTCCTAGTCAGGAACACATTTTTCTGATTATTCCGACACCACACAAATGCTCTTTCTTGCAATGTTAACAGAAGTGAAACATAATTTGCGTATCTGTCCCATGATTTGAATCTGCTGCAGAATATTATGGGATATCTTTAGCTACACCCTTCCACCAAGTTTCATGAAAATCGGGCCAACAGTTATGTCATAATCCTGTTGACAAACAGACAAAATAACGTCCTTGACAGATGTAAAGATAGGACTCACATAAAAAAAGTGAACAAATGCAATAAATTAACTAATTGAAGCCATTATAAAAATACCATTAAATACAACATATGAAATGTGAAAATAGAAACCTATTTGTAACTAGTTAAGCATGCCACAGGGAGAGTAGTGTCACATTGCAGCAATAACATGTGCTTCGTATCGGGGCTGGAGATCGATGAAGGCAGCAGGAACACATCCCTCATCAGGTGCTGTTGGGAGAGTTTATTGAGTGTCTTGTAGCAGAGGACATTAATTTGACAGGTGTCTGCCTCCTGGCCACACTACTCTGTCCTTATACCTGTCTGCTCTCAGCCAGCTGCCTTGTTAGACACATCGCCGATGACGGATCACAGGAGGTGACATGACCAACACCAGGACAATGACTCTGTCTGGGTTATCTCTGTTGTTATCTTTGTGTCAGACATAAGTGAAGATTTCAGGTCCAACTAGTGAGTTTATAACCCATTAACAACAAACACACGCTGTCCTTACTGCTTATATACCGTACAGAATGTAAATACTGGATCTGAGCTGGGATTAACTCTCATGTACATTTACTGAGTTTTTAGAATCAGTTCCTAGAACTTGAAAGGGGATTCCTATTCACATTCAATCACCTTATCCACCTTATTGTGTCACACAAGATACTGAACCCCAAATTGCTCCCGACGGCTGTGAGTGTGTGTGAATGGTTATCACTGAGCATGTGGCACCTTGTACAGTAGCCTGTGACTGTATGAATGTGTGTGAATGGGTGAATGCTGACGTGTGTTATGAAGCGCTTTGTATGATCGCAAAGATTGGAAATGCGCGATATAAATGCAGAACATTTACCATTTACATAGTGGGATATTTAAAGAGTCTTTAGCACAATTATCTCAACAGCTAATTGATACCATACATATTTAAACTACACTACCTGTTATGTCTAATTCAGTCCGTGCCGTTTGAACGTCATACAGGTTCAAAATCAGGTACAGGTACAAAGTCCTACAAATGTCTGATTATTAATACCTTACTACATACCTGTAGAGCGACACAAAGTTTTCTGATCTGACGTCATGACAACTTAATTTCTCAGTGCCTTCCAAAACTGTCCAAATCACTGTTGCAAAAATTAGGACATTTATGATGGTTAATGTGAGGTTTAGGCGCAAAAATTAGGACATTTATGATGGTTAATGTGAGGTTTAGGCACAAAGATGACAGTTAGGTTTTTGAAAAGAATAGTTACAGTTCTGCCAGAAAGTTTGTGAACCCTTTAGAATTGTATATTTCTGCATAAATATGAACTCACATGTGATCAGATCTTCATCTAAGTCCTAATAATACGTGAAAAGGACCCAGACAATAACAAAAACATTATACTTGCTACGTGCCACATTATCCAAGATAATTTATCTTTGTTAGAAAATGTATGTGAACCTCTGCTTTCAGTACCTGGTTTGACCATCTTGAGCAGGAATAACATCACCCAAACGTTGTGTGTATCTGTTGATCAGTCCCCCACATCGGCTTGGAATTATTTTGGCCAAACCTCCTCACATAACTGCTTCAACAGTGATGTTGTTGGGCTTTATTGCAAGCTCTCTTCATGTCTTTCCACATCGTTTTTATTGGATTAAGGTCTAGACTTTGACTCCAAAATACAAAATACATTTTTTTTTTCTGCTTTAACCATTCTTTGGTAGTCTGACCTGTGTGTTTAGGGTCATTATATTGCTGCCTGGCTCACTTTTTGTTAAGCGCTCAGGTTACGGATACCCTTACATTGTCCTGCCATGTGTTGGTACAATCCAGAATCAGTTTTGTCAATGATTGCAAGCTGCCTTGGTCCCAAGGTGTCAAAGCAGTCCCAAACCATGACACTGCCACCATCGTGCTTTACAGGTGGGATGAGGTTTTTATCCTGGAATGCAGTGATCGGTTTTAGCTAAACACAACACTTCTCATTTAAATGAAACAGTTCTGTTTTGGACTCATCCGTCCACAGAACATTCCTCCAATGGCCTTCTGGTTCTTCCACGTGGCCTTCAACTAAACTTTAGACGGGCAGCAATATTCTTCTTGGAGAGTAGTGGCTTTTTTCTTGCTTTCCTGCCATACACACCATTCTTGTTCAGTGTTTGTCTGATGGTGGGCTCATTGACATTAGCCAATGCAAGAGAGGCTTACCCAGGGGTTATTTGTGACCTTCTTTGAGAATTACGCACATTGCCCTTGGAGTGATTTATGTTGGAAGATCAGGCCTAGGAAGTGTAACAATGGTAATATTTGTACACAGTGGATTGATGAATCAGAATCAGAATCATAATTTGTAAGTAGGTTTTCACATATGAGGAATTTGCATTGGTGTAGAATGGTGCATACATAAGTACAGAAAGACAAATTAAAATGTAGAATAAAAGCAAATATAGAACTATTATAAAAAAGTATTATAAAATCAAAAAATAAAGAAATATACATATACAAAAATGTATATAAGAATATGACAATTACTGTGAATAAACATGTACAGTATATCTGAATTAAAAATGAAAAAGCTGTGCAGTTTTAAAAGGGGTAGTATTGTACAAAAATGTACAAAATAGTCAGAGGAATGTGCAAAGCTTCATAGTACGGAAGAGGAGGAAGAGTTTGTAGAGTACAGATATATGATCACAAAGATGTGCATTAATTTAACGCATAGATCAGTGTTATATGTAGTGTCTATGGGAGGAGATCAGAGTCTGTGTCAGGGGGCCCTTGTTGATGAGGCCAGTAGCTGATGGGAAGAAACTGTTTTTATGGCGTGAGGTTTTGGTCCTGATGGAGCACAACCTCCTGCCGTACGGGAAAGGGATGCAAACAATTTGTGTCCAGGGTGAGAGGGTTAGCCCAATCTTTCCTCTCTGCCTCAGAGTCCTGGAGGTGTACAGTTCCTGGAGGGACGGCAGATCACCCTCTCCGCAAAGCGAATGATACGCTGCAGTCTTCCCTTGTCCTTGGCTGTAGTTACAGTATACCAGGTGGCGATGGAGGACGTGTGGATGGACTTGATGATGGCAGTGTAGAAGTTCATGATCATTGGCAGCTGAAAGAACATCCTTGGCTGTGCTTGTTTGATGAGGGAGCTGATGTTCTGCTCCCACTTAAGGTCCTAGGTAATGATGGAGCCCGGGAAGGACTTAGCAGTGTCAACTGAGGAGTCACAGGGTGATGGGGGCGGGTGGGGCTGCGTTCTTCCGAAAATCAACAACCATCTCTACTTTATAAAGCGTTGAGGTCTAAGTTGTTGTAACCACACCAAATCACCAGTTGGTCAATCTCCCGCCTGTGGATGGACTCATCCCCACCAGAGATGAGGGTGGTGATAGTCTCATGGTCTAGAGTGGTCAGGCTTTCAAATAGAACACTGGAAGTTTGTGAGTTCAACACCAGATTGCTACCATTGACCCCCTGAGCCCTTGGTGTCATGATCTTATTTTTTCTGCTTTCTGCCACCCTTGTGTCTTTGCCTGCCCTTTCCAGCTGTGTCCCGTTGATGTGATTAGTTTCTGTGTGTATTTACCTCCCTGTCTCATTGTTCCTTGTCAGTTCGTCTTCTATGTCTTCTATGTCCCTGGTGTGGTCGCTCATGCTGTGTCCCCCTGCGTATCCTGGTGTTCCCTTCTGTTCCCTCATGCCATCCTGGGTTTGTGTTCTTTTTCAGTTTTTGTCAGTCCCCTGATTCTCCCGCCGCGCTCCGGCGGACCCATGGCCTGTAGTTGGTGATCTGTCTGAGGCCCCTTCAGACAGAAGCAGAGTCATTACCTGAGAACTGTTTGGAGTTTCTCAGAGTAGCATCTCTCACCGCCTTGCTGAACCTGTATTTTGCCTCTTTAAACCTGTGCTTGTCCCAACTCCTAAATGCCTCTTCCTTTTTCTTCCTAAGCTGTCTAAGTTTAGCTGTGAACCAGGTTTTGTTGTTGTTATAACTCACCCTGGTGCGTGATGGTGCACAGCTGTGGTCACAGAAGCTGATGTCGAACGTCACAGCCTCTGTGTACTCATCCAGACTGTTGGTATTAGTCCTGAAAACATCCCAGTCTGTACAGTCCAAGCACGCCTGAAGATCCTCCATAGCTTCACTGGTCCACTTCTTAGATGTCCTCACAACAGGTTTACAGAGCTTTCATTTCTGCCTGTATGAGAGGGACCATGACAGGGTCAGTGACCCAGTGCAGCCTGAATCTCCTCTCATGTTTTTTTCTATAAAATTAGCATACAGCCTTGATGAACATCAAGAAAAGCCTTCCTCATCAGTCTCACACTAACATGAAAGCATAATGACATGTATGATTTGTTTTCACATTGATTACAGCTATGAATGCTGATCAGCTGATCACAGTGTTATTAATCAGCAATCATCAGTAGAGAAACGTCCTCTGGAACCAGCTTTAGTCCTGCAGCTGCTCTTGTCATTAGATCTCATTTTGCTGCTGAATAAACACAGCTCCTCTCATGGTTGGGCAGATTGCCAAGGCAGGTGTGTGTAGATGTGGAGCTCACTGTGACTTTGCCTACCTGCAGCATCAGCTCTTACAAACATGTGGGTTGTTATCGCCTCATTATTGTGGCCCCCTGGGATGGCACGTCCATGGACCATGTGAGTGTTATGAAGCACTATAAAACATGATCAACACAGATCATTGGGCGTGTTGTGTAGAGGGGCCACTGATTGCCACTGATGAACAAATTCAGATTCCTGTGGATATTAGGAGTGCCTTTGACTGTGTGAGAAGAATTATGCGGGAGCCCGCTGGGTTAGTCATGTGGCAGGTTATGGGCTTAGATTGCGAGCATTAGCAGTGAAGCACATTGCCGGGCTGCCGTTTCCTCCCTACCCATCAAGACTCTCGTTAGGCTTACTCATTCTGTGGTTTCCATCGTCCCTCACATGTGCTGACATGTCGATTTTCTAAATACTAATACATACAACTGACACACAATTAGCACAATAATGCTGAATATCAGATGTCTCATGCTGTACATTGGGGAATAATTACCTTGTATGAGGAAGTCAGGAGGTGAAAAAAAAAAATAGCCTAGATCAGTGAGACCTGGCTGTCCTGTAGTTTAGGGTGGATGGGTTTATCTGCACATGATGCTGATTTATAAATGAGATCACTGTCGTTGCTGCTATCAATATATCCTAAGGTAGTCAAACACAGTATTTATAGTCACACCGCACAATAAGCTTCAGGAATCAGTTTAAACTTCGGTGGTCAAGCTGGTGCAATTGGTGAGGATCACTTGACCAGTTTATAGCATGTGTTGGCAGTGCTTTGTTCTCTTTATGCTGATACATTGTCTAGATCAAGCTGGTTGACGATAGGTTGACTGGCTTACAAACCTTTCAATCACATCCATTGCCAATGTCCAGCTCTAATGCTCTAATGCTTGTTCATGTAAGGTCAGGATGGGGGATGGAAGTGTCGCCCTTCTGAATGTGATGCAGGAGATCAAGATTTGAGTCAGACCTCTCAAACCAATTAATGTTATTTTTTTAAAACCTTAACCATTCCTCCCCTAAGTTTTTTATTTGCCTAACCTTAACCATTCCTGGGCCAATGCTTTTTTTTTTTTTTTTTTTTGTCTTTTGACTCACATTAATTATTACATAGTTGCCACCGGCAGATTTATATTGTAGAAAGAAAAAATCTTTAAAAAAGGTGGCATTGAAAATAAAAATATCATGTCACTGAACTTAGCCCAGAATTTTTAATTATTATCTAGATTTAATGTTGGGAAGACAGAGAGGTATGACATGCAACAAAGGCCCCAGGAATTGAACCCAGGATGCTGCGTTAATGTGGTAGGTGCTGTAACCACGAAGGCGCTCCGACAGGAATCATTTTGACATTTGTTGCAATTATCGCTAACAGGAGCCTGTTTTACAAATAATCTACCACTCCCATATATTTGACTGACCAACACAAGGGGTTTGCTGGATCACACTGTGTGACGCTAACATTTGAGCCAGGTTCCACTTTTTGCAGAGCACTCTGTGATGGCACCTCTGCTGCATAATGCCTTGGCTTCATTACATTTCACACCGTGCTAATGTCTGACTGAACATGCCTCATAGACCAAAGAGGGAAGATTTTACAGTTTGCTTTCCTGGTGCGTCTCACTGACTGAGATAACTGTGTGTATTTGTTTTGCATCTTGTGTGTACAATTTGGTATGTATGTCTCTTTGTATGCTTGTACGGAATGTTTCTCTATTGTAAACGCCTTTGAGGACTGTGGTTTATTTCGTCGTGATGTTGTGATGATGATGAAGGAATCTCTGCTGACACCGGCTCCGTTGTATATAAAAAGTTTATTACAAGTAGCACAGCATCAAACACCAAAAACAGGCGATGTGAGGATCCCAAGCCAAAATGAATCCTCTCCTTTACATCACTCGGTCCCTGTTATTTGTAGGACACAGAGACCACCTCACCCCCTAGCAGGTCCTCAAAGGTCAATGTATGGGTGACCAAATATGGGCAAACCCACATGTTATTAAGTAAACACACATCTCCCATCCCCTAGTGTGGAGTGGAGAGGCTCCTTCCAACCTTCCTCAGGATCCCTTATATAGGAATGTACTCCTCCATGATAAACAATATAAACATTGTGTATTGCCAGGTTATACACCACATATTTCCCCCCTTCGAGACTACACAGAGTCTCGAAAACAAAAAGAATGAACTATAAATGAATATAATTGTGATAGAAATAACAAATCCTCCAACCCATGCTTTCTTCAGCATAATTCTAATATTAAAACTACTTTATGGAGTGGGGGAGCGAAAAACCTGTCTGGCAGTCATCTTCCCAGAATATCCATCAAACAATCTAGACAGGAAAATTCTCCCACGGCCCCTCTGCCCTAGGCGACCACATAAAGTACTCCAGACCTATTAAAAAGAGGAACTCTAATTATTTGTAACAATTTGTGTAGAATATCACTTAATCAAAGACATATAGAAACCTCAAAAACTAAAATCATAACAATGTCCAAATTCCGGCTGGTCGACCCATCGCACCTTCCAATGGACCTTTCCCTGCCTAAACCCAATTTCCCTAGGCGTTAAAGAAAACAAGAAAACCTCTGAGGTCCCAATACAGTTATTCAATATCAGACAACATCATTCTACAAACAATTGCTACAAAGATAATATTATGAAAGTTACATATTCCTCATACAAACATATACTGTATACATATGGAAAGACATAAGAATGCATCACACTGCAGCTCCTCCGCAGCGTTGACCGGTGTATCGTCTCGATGCTGTATCGAATCCGAACACTTTATCACAATGTCCTTGTTCAAAGTCCTCCAATCCATCGTGATTGACCCCTCTTGAGTGTCTGAATCCCTCCCCCAATGTCCTTTTGGAGAAAAAGAAAAACACCAAGCAGTATCTTTGCAGAAAACAACAAAATTCAAATTAAACATCAAACACAGATTATAATGTGAGATTCACAACATCATATTATTTCAGTTTATGATTTACACTTCCATTTCCCCCCTTAGTATATAACCTCCATCATAACTATGAAATGGCAACAAAATAATAAATGCCAAAAGTATGCTAGGATTAGATATTTAATATGGATATTTCTCCATCAATTCGCCTTCCATCATCACTTCCTCCTCATCTGGACCAGCCATCTGTAACAGTGGCATCTGAGATTGATCTCCAGGCATTACAACACCACCCCATCTCAAAATCATAGCCTTCGCAAAGGTCAATAACAGCGTACAGAAACAAAACATCACACATAATGATAGAATAACTGCCACCATAATCTGAACCAACACTGCTCCTAGCGGTCCTAACTTGTCCTGCAACCAGGCATTTGCAGACCATCCTGCTCCTTCTGATTGGCCAAATGCATCCCTTATATGTTTCAATGCATCTATGACACTAGTCATATTGTCCGAACTATCTGCAATCAAAGTGTAACAAGCATCTCCGGTTAAATTCAAAGCCACACATAGGCCACCCTGTTTGGCCAAAATATAGTCCAGAGCCATATCATGCTTTAACAATGTCAATCTATGACTTTTTTGAGTATTGGACAAAAAGTCAAACCCCCTTATGGTTTCATTAGCAAACCCCTGTAAGGTATATGTAATATTATCAATGTGATCTGCCAAAAATGTCACACCATACCATGGAAATAATCCTATACCCCATTTTTCTCCTATACTTATCCTCCAATGGTAGGCTTCCAAATTATGAAACTGTGCCAACTCTCTTTTCGTCCTACCTCCAGAAAGATCATTAGATTGATTCTTATCGGGTCCTTCTCCCTTCTGAATAGAAAAGACCTCGTATGGGAGTTTCAATGTTGCCATGTAACAACATCCTGTCCACCCATACGGCAGAAATATGTATGCTTTATCACCGCACACCCACCATATATCTTTAAAATTCCCTATAGTCACGTTTCCAGGCAAAAGCTGATCCCTTACTATCACAGTTCTATGCTGTTTAAGACGTGGGACATAAAAGATCACCTTATATTCTCCAACATTCTTTTCCTGCTGAGCAAGCAAATTCATGTAAGGTAATGTCCCTAACCAAGAACAATTAAATCTAGGCCTAAACAAATGGGTTGACAAAACCATCACCGTATCTATGTCTGATTGCTGCTGATACAACAGCCACGATAAGGCATAAAATTGACATTTAGAAGCTAAAGGTTGAGGCACTGTCTCTAAAATCGAAGGCCATGTGCCTGGTGATGGACCTCTCACCACACCTGGACAATTCAATCGTGCAACCGATCTTACGGAATGAGTCAACTGCTGGAACCATAAATTCCTGCCTGCCCACTTATCTGCAATCCTTAACACTGAAGAATCAAATCCATATGCCTTCCATGTAGCATCTCTCTTTTGTACTGCATGATCTTGATCAGCCATATCTCCCTGTATCTTATCAAAATCAAAAAACTCGGCTTTCACCTCTGGACTAGTCCTCTGAGCTGTCCCCGATGAATCATTATTATTCTCTTTCACCATTGATTCTCTAATTCCAAAAGTTTCAATATCACTGTTCATACCAGACTCTATTTTTAACATAGGTTTCTGAGTTACATTTACTACCACCTTAAATATCAAAGAAGTCTCATTATGTGTCTGCGTAACATTCACAAAATTTGCAGTCCTCAAGGACGTCGTTACTGTTGTAACATCCATCTCCTTCAATGTTGCTGCTAAAGTAGTCACCTGAGTCGATGTATTACCACTCTTAGTTGTTTCCAAGGACAAAGTAACCAGCTTCATTCGTGTACTATTCACCCTTGGGGTGCTTACTGTAGTAAATTGTTCCTGAACCTTTTTAACCATCGTGTAAACTTCAATAGGCTTTGAATCTCTTATTCTTAGTGACACTCTACGGATTACATAACCTTCTATCCAATAATTCTGAAATGGCACAAACTTCAACTCTGGATCTAAATAAGTACACGTGTATTCCCCTTGGTCTTCCCATGTAACATTTCGCAAGAAGAGTGACAGTCACTCATAATTTTAAACCACTTCATGTCGTTATACAAAAGATACTTCCTCTGACTATGAGGCACAGTATCCACTCTGTCCACAATTATAACATGCTTCCAAAGATTGTTGAAAATATGGCTCAAATCTTCCTCCTCTTATATTTCCTCGACCTCTTCCTCTCCAGGTCTGCCCTTGACCAAAACTAGGCTGCGGGTAGGGAATGGTTGATTGGAACTGAGCTTGGTTTGGCTGTGGTTGTGGTAATAGTTGATTTGGTGGAGACTGACTCTGTACAACCAAAGCCTGCTTCTTCTCCTTTTTCTTGTTATCCACCAGTTGTACTTGGTTGAGTTTTCTGAGGACCTCTTGATCCTGCTCTTTCTGGTCATTTTCCCTTTTCCTATACAGCTCCACCTGATGGGCTACGTGATCCGTATACACAGTCTTCGTCATGCTTCCAAGACCAACCACTTCTGCTAGTTTACTCCTCACCGGTTGAGGCAGCCCCTTCTGTATTTTGGCTCGCAAAATTGACTGCTCCATTTGACTCAAATCTGGGTCATTTCCTGTGACATTTCTCCACTTTTGAAGGGCTCTTGACACATAGGCTCTCGGATTTTCTTCTTATCCCAGTGGCTCAATAAGAACATTGTCAGGATGTACATTTGTCGGAAATGTATCTTTCAACGCTCTCCACATGCGAGCTCTATTTGCAGAAAACAACTCTGGATCATTTACAGCAGTTCCCACATATCGATTAAGTCCTGCTCTCTGTAGAATCTCTCCCATAGCTGTAACCCCAAGAAGATTAGCCAACAGTCTCTTAATATCTCCTATGGCAAATTGTGTTCCCACCATGAGCTCATCCATCTTTGATGTCCACGGATGTGCTCCATCTTGAAGCGTAGGTAACTTCTCCATTATGTCTGACATATCTGTATTCTGCCATGGCTTGTACTCCAAATTCTGTCCTCGGATAAACACTGGAAGTATCTTCTTCTCTTTGTCTTTTCTTGGGCGCAATTTATATCTCAATTTCGATTTTTGGGAATCTTTTTTCTGTAACTGCTCCTCCTCCATCTGCAGTTCTTCTACTTGGCTCTTCAACCTTCTTCGGCTTTCTGGTGATGTAGCCCACTCCAAGTTCACCAAATTTTGATCAATCTTATCTTTGATCTCTCTCATAGTTTTCTGTTTGTCCTTCTTTGTTGTAGTACTGGATGTTGCATTATTGACTCCTCTGGACATTGAAGGACCCTCGTACTCCGAATCTCCATCACTGTTTCCATCCTCGCTCTTGCTAGAGCTGTCGTCTCCTGAGTCATCTTCTGTCCATGTTTTATCTCCTTTCCTTTCCGCTTTAGCCAGCATCCGCCTGACTGCAGGTGCATATCCTCCTACTGCCCCCTCTAGATCACTTTGATCATCATCCTCAACGCCTCTCCTCCTGGTTCTCAGTTGGATTGTTTTCTTCTTACTTTTAGAACTTGGATACATCTTTATAGTTGTTTGTGCTTCTCCCGTTTCTATTATTCGGTCTTCTTCATCTTGGATGTGATAATTACCCCTATGGCTGATCACTGGGAGTTGGGGATAGATTTCTTTAAAGTTCACCTCCTTCTCATAAGCTGGGGGTCTTTTGATTGGGTCCGTATGCGAGAAAGGTGCATTAATTTCCGCCGCTAATTTTTCTATTTCTTTTACACTTTTCCGAATTGCTTCCGCACCGTTATCGTTCTTATCTTTGGTTACTTTTAACCTTTTCTGTCCCTCGTTTTCAAACAACTGGAGAATGCCAAGCTCTACTTGCCTTTTTTCTTTACGTTGTCCCCCCTTTTTACCCTTCTTTTGATCCGCCTTATAGGTGGACACAAGTACCTGCATTGTTTTAATTACATCAAGGTTTAGGGTCCCTTCCACTGGCCATGGTTGGTCAATGTCAGGCCAACGCTTACTCCACTTCTCCGACATCTTTGTAATACCTTTAATTAAAGGATTGTTCTTCTGTACTACATCAGCAGGAGTGATAATATTTGGATTTATACTTTTAATGTTATTTTTCTTCATTGTGATTACTTTTTTACGTCCCCAAATTTTAATTTAAAACTAATTATCAAAATACTTAAAGCACTTGAAGCTATTTGAATCCTCACCCCCCTTTGGAAACAGTTGTGTATTTCTCCACTGCAGCAGCTGGAATCTGTCCGCTCCTTTCAGCACACACACATTTCCACAGGAGGGGGGGCCTCCTGATTCAAACAAACTCCAACATATGAATAACACTCGGGTTGCAGCTCTTTTGTTTGACAAAAAACAAACTTAAGCCAATGGTTTACTATAGACAACTAGACAACTAGACAACTTTCATAATACTTCACAAGTTGCTTTATACCCATGCATATGCTTATAAATCTCCCTAATGATCTCTCCACTTTTACTCAAATTCATAAATGTCCTTCCTGGGGCTCATATACTTAAATCTAGTGAAAAAGTCCTTTGGAGAGGCTCATATGTTTTAGTTTTATAAATTGAAAAAGTCCTTTTCATGAGGCTCATATATATTTAGTTTTTTACACAGAATATCTTTCCCTGTATTTCACTAAATATCCCACTCTACTCAGTCACTCTTCTTCACAACAGATCAATCATTCATCCAGCAGAAATACAAGCCAGCTTGTAAACCACACAGCAAATTCAACTTTATCCCAATTACACAACTGGTATTCAATCCTAAATTCTCAAAGACGTCTCATTCATACATTTCCTATTAGCATGCTCCTGCCGCTCCTTAATTTTCCTAAATTTCTGCTACCTTTAAAGTGTAAATATTCAAGTAGTTCCTTTGAACATTGTTCGTCAACAGCTGTCCCTCGTAAATCCACTGAATTTCCTTCTACACTCAGGCCCCCCAAATGACCTGAAATTCTCCTAATGAGTTTTCCAGGCTGCTAAATTCTTCCTTCGGGCTTTGTCCAAACCTGCGGCTTTTTCCATATTCCTTTTTTCCTTATTCCTTTTTCCTTATTCCTTTTTTTCCTTATTCCTTATTCCTTTTCCTATATTTTTGCCAATATCCAATTGCCCTGGGCCCAGGGTTACTACCTTATCCGACTATTTTAAGCCAACTTTCACGCAGTGACTAATTTACGAAATGTCTTACCGTTAAGAAGTTGAGGGCCCAATCTTCATTAATCTTGCAAAGTTATTTAGCACACCTTATCGTTACTAATTACGCTATTCTACACTTTTACTTTAATCCTATTATTTCCTTTTCTAAAGCCAACTTTCACACAATGACTAATTTACGAAATGTCTTACCGTTAAGAAGTTGAGGCGCCAATCTTCATTAATCTTGCAAAGTTATTTAGCACACCGTATTGTTACTAATTAGGCTTTTCTTCACTTTTATTTCCATCCTATTATTTCCTTTACGTCTTTTACGTTTTCCTTTATTCTTCTATATCTTCTCTATAGTACTCCCCCCTATTGCGTCGTGCACTACGCAATATAACCCAATTTAGAACAGAGTTTCACCTCATCATCAAAACAACAGGTCCCACACACATATGCTCGCACGGTGCGCTGTCATGGCAACCACACACACACCAACGAATGCTCACCGTAAGTAGAGGCCTTCTTACGGAAGAAAGAGCGCTGAAGATGGGAGCGTCGCCGCAGGTCGCAACACGTCTAGGTTCGTGACGCCATTTCTGTGGTTTATTTCGTCGTGATGTTGTGATGATGATGAAGGAATCTCTGCTGACACCGGCTCCGTTGTATATAAAAAGTTTATTACAAGTAGCACAGCATCAAACACCAAAAACAGGCTATGTGAGGATCCCAAGCCAAAATGAATCCTCTCCTTTACATCACTCGGTCCCTGTTATTTGTAGGACACAGAGACCACCTCACCCCCTAGCAGGTCCTCAAAGGTCAATGTATGGGTGACCAAATATGGGCAAACCCACATGTTATTAAGTAAACACACATCTCCCATCCCCTAGTGTGGAGTGGAGAGGCTCCTTCCAACCTTCCTCAGGATCCCTTATATAGGAATGTACTCCTCCATGATAAACAATATAAACATTGTGTATTGCCAGGTTATACACCACAGGACCTAGAAAAGTGCTATATATATTAAATGTATTATTATTAATATTATTATAAAGCAAACTTACATTGTTATAGTCATTGTCAGTAGCAACAGCACAAGGCTTCGGTGTCACCATCTTCTCCTTACCTTAGTTGCTTTTACTCGGATGCTGTCCAGAGTGTCATGTAAACATCTATCGACCGCTCAGAACAATCACTGAAAGCAGCACAGTGATTTAATATGCAAGTTGTGTGTTCATAATTTATGCGCAGAGCAGCTCTTTTCCCCACAAATGCGTATAGAACTACAATCTGTGGGAAGTGTTAAAAAAAACATCCCTGGATGGAACAGCAACACACAGAGCATTGTGTGCGGCTGACAGAGAGCCACCAAAAACTTTGGACAGACCTTTAATTATCTGCTGATGAACAGAGGCTGTATTTGTAATTAGAAAGAAAATGTTAATGCATTCCATGGAGGATAATGGCACTGTATCACCCTGCCGAGACATAACTCTCCAGAGTCCATGACTTCACTAATCTCAGAAGGCAACCCAACCACACTGATTACTGTTACTATGTCCTCACTGCAGAATGTATTTAATGTCTAAACAGATATCTGCAAATGAATGCAGAATCTGTAGGCAATGGGACAATATTTTCACAGTCCGAGGAGTATTGTATTGAGCAACCACGTTGGGCTTTGGTTGAATGCAAGTAAAAAAGCAGCTGTTTTAGTAGCCCTGGCACAGAAAGATGACATCACATTGATGCCTCATGCTGACTGGCTGATGCTTGCCATGACTATTGGGGAATTACCCATTTCAGAGACGTTATAAGTCTTCATTTGAAATCTTCCACCATAATAAGTTATGGCCATTTAAAGTTGTAATGCGGCTATTGAACCACCTTTTAGCTGAAAATGCACGCACATTTAGTAGGACGTAAATCTTTCACCTAACATGGTTTTATGATATAGCTGCTTGTTAAGCAGACTGCAATACATGCAGCAAATATGCAGATTTCCGGCAGCATTTGACGTTTCTTTCTTTTCAGGAAGTGGATTGCATAAAGTGTGTGATCCAGCAATGTAGCTAGCTCGCAGGAGAGTGGCAGGTCACACACTGTACAATCTCACTATTTCTGTGTAAAGGTCTCAAGAATAAACATTTTATGATTATATATTTACAAAAGTGACAAGTTGAAACCATATTTTCTGTTCCGTGGACTGTAGTTTAGTGAAATAAAAATGCTTAAGTTAGACTCTTTACAACATTTTAATTGACTTTTATTTCGAGAGTCTATGATGGGCTCGATAGAAGCCTGCAGGTTGTCTCAGAATGGATATTGATTTGTAAAAGAAATGCAAAGCATCCGTGTATATATATTTTTACTAAGGCCTAAAATGCTTCACGTCATATTCATGTAATGTTCCTCTTGAACAAATACAGACAGTGGATACATACTGTATCTCAATAGTGCCTGTGTGCTGTAGTATTTATACAACAGGCTATATTAAGCACTGCCATGTCACAATGAGAATACTCAAGCTAAAAATAGAGAGCAGCAGAGCTGAATGAAAATGTAAGACGAATAGATTAAACCTTTTTATGGCAGTTTGAAAGACTTGAAAAGAGAACTTTAGAAGGTAAAGTTGCAAGTGATCTTGCAAGAATACTCTATGGATAATGCGGAGGTCATCCTCTTCTATGCTTAGAACTACACTGAATCATGCTCAATTACAAAAGCAACATTCAAAAGTGTTGAGCACATAATGCTTCGGATCACTCTGAGGATGTCTGCGGTTCAGATTAATTTATTTCTCATTCTGGTATTTAGCTACATAGTAAAAACTGCTGGATGGTAAAAGGGTTTAAATCTTAGGGGCCGATTTGGGTTAAACATGGGGGGCGGTCACTTAAACTTCTCTTCCCTTATAATTCCCTCGGGACCGTCTGTTCCTAACCGGGGAAGCAGCTGTGTCCATCATCTTATTGGAAAACAAGTTAGCCAACATGTTGTGTGGAGCGCCACATGTTTAATTATAATACCGGTGTGTGTCTGTGGTGCACTACACGATGTGATAGAGATTGTTCGGGTTCAAAATTACAGTTTATAAAGAATTTCTGTTGCAAGTCCCAGACAACAATACGTTCCCGCAGAGGAAAACTCTGCACGATTCCCAAACGTTCAGTGTGTCCTGACTGGAAGAGCTCTGTCATTAAAGTGGGTGAAAGAAGTGAATGTGATGAGCCATGATTGTCACAATATTGAATGCACCCATATATAAAAATGTGTTTTTTCTGACCACGCCAAAGTTATTACAAAATTAGCAAAAGTGTGTTTGGTACGTATCTGATGCACTTTGCAAGGCGCACTAACGGCCGCGCTGTCAGCTGCATAGGCTTAGACCTTGTCGCCATCGTCCTGTACCTGGCTGAGACGTGAACATCTGAAAGTGGGGGTTCAAAAAGTCTCGTTATCCCCCTATTCTGTCGCCAGTGGTTAAAATACAGCACACAGAGACGGATAAAGGTAGATAGAAATCAGCAGATGGAAGTTTAGGCCTATTTCCAATTAACATGTGTTTCATGGTGGAGTGAGCCATATTTAGAATGACCATGCCAGTGTTTTTGCAGGTGTGGACGTAGCCTTTACCATTTTTGAATTCACGCTGTAGAGTTTTAGAGATTTGGAAATGTTCTCACACGCTTGCAGCAGCCATTAGTTTGCCCTTATTTCTGTTCAACATCAAACTCTCCAAACTTGCTCGTTGTGTAATGCATCACAGCAAACATTAAGTCTATTTTTTTTCACAGACTTACACATACTGCTGGAAGCTGCAGAACTTACTCTTTACAGTGACAGGGGTATTTCAGATGTCCATACATCTCCCTGGAAACAGCACTCCGGATCTTGCCTCATTATTATGACATTTTTCTTCAGTATCAAAATGAATCCAGTGATTGTTGTCTATATCTCCATGGTTGCAGTGCGAAATGGAATAGCAAGCTTTCTATGGTGCAGATTCACCAACATATTGAGAATAATCCATATCTTTGTTAATCAAAACATGATGGTAATGCTGGTGGTAAAAACTCTAAATGTACTCATCCAAAACAGAAATAAAGAAAAAAAAACTTTTAAATATTATTTTTTTAAATATAAACAAATGTTTGAGTACTAAGTATCAGAATATCCTATCAACATGGTTGGTGTATCTCTGTAACACTGACACTCTCCTCTTGTCATACCTATACATACATTTGCTGTCTATTGTAAACCTGCGGGGATACATACAAATAACCTCTCCGATGTGCAGCACCCACAGCGGAATCATGAGGGGTGACCATAGGAGAACTACCGACAGCGTGTCAAAGCAGAGTTGTAAATGTGAACAAACCTGTGTCCATTTCTACATCTCACTTTCTTGGTCCAACGGTCCTGTGATTGATACAAAGCATGTCATTTTGCATCACCTTCTGAACCGCAGCCAGTGAAGCAGCAAAGTAAGTCGCCCTGTATGATTTACGGTCTAATAACAATCAGGCCTTTTGGAAGAATAGCTCATTTTTAAATAAAATATAAAAAAGGCACAGGTAAAAACTGTGGATGTGACTTAAGCGTGTGTGTGAGTGTGTTTGTGTTTGTGTGTGTGTGTGTGTGTGTCTTATATCTACAGTCTATGGTGTCTATGTACTTGGCTATATACTATGAGTTTGGTGAAATCCACTCAGTCTTAATTCTTTTTTCACTGATTACTTCTTTAAATGTTTGGAATTAATGTGACTTGTTTGGTGTATAGCCTGACTGATATTGGATTTTTGAAGGCACTACTGATATCGATATTTTAAAATTGGTGTATGGGCCGAGAGTCATTGTTTTAAACATAGACGATCTTGATACAGATCTTTTAGACTTGCTGTTTTTTGTTGTTGTTCTTCTTCTTTTTTAATTTTAGCCATCTTGCTGGTTATACTAAGCAGTCATGCAGAAATGCAGAAAAGCAGTATTGTTAAATAACCCATGCGTTCATTTCAGAGAGTGTAAATGTTTTAGAGAGTGTGTGTTCTTCACATTCTGTCACCATTTCCTATGAGCAGCTCGCCCCTAAAGGGGGTGTTAGAGCTCTTTCGTGGAGAAAAAAAGTCATGCATTAGGCCCAGCGGCACAGGAGCAAGACTCTCTAACCAATTTTTTGAAGTTCAGGGATCAGTTCACTTCCAGTATTACTGCATTTTGTACTGACACATTTTGTTTCTGAATCTATATTTCACAAGGTTATTAACAGCCAGCTTACATCACTAATCACAGATGCCAAGCGGCTCTTTGTAAGTGAATGAAGGGAAAGAAATTACAGCCCGTTTCCCCTACCAGGTGGCCGCTCACTTTCAGGGGGAACTACAGCTTGTTTGATGTGTCTTTTGACCCTGTGAAATTGTAGAAGTTCATTTTGCTGTAATGATAAATCTTCATGAGAAACATGAGCTGGCAGGCTTTTGAAAATGTGCTCAGTGATGTGGAGTTGAAATGGAGCAGCCACAGCAGAGGTAAAGAGAGATGTTCTTTGTTGCAGATGGATTTAATGCCACTGACTTACTTGTATGTATTGATCAACGTCATGCTGTAGTAGAATCCCTCTTTTGTAAATGGAAGGTTCAAGCTTATTCATAGCTTGTTAATAGATAACTATGATTTGTTTTATTCTTGAATTTCTACTTAGGTCGTCCCTTTTGACATTGCTAAACTGAACTCTTTCCAAAAGGTTAAGCACCGTGGGCTGTGGGGTATAAAGTATGAGAGGTGTCATTGAAAATGTTAGCTTTAGGTTGCTGGCCACAATGTGTCACTAGGGGCAAGAAATCTTGATTGGAGAAGTTTGACCTCTTTTGTTGAATTTCTTATGGACCAAATCAATATCACTGCTTCTACTATTGAAATCCTGCCAACCTCTTGTTCAGTGAGGGATGTCTTCGTGATGTCTTCGTGATGTCTTTGTGATGTCTTCGTGATGTCTTCGTGATGTCTTCGTGATGTCTCTGTGTTTAGTAATCATTTTTTGTTTTTAGTGACTCAATTGAGGAGGAACTTCTAAGTTGTTCTCTCTCTTTGTGTTGGTGTTTTATTAAGAAGTTATGGGCGTTTGCCTGAAACTGAACATAAGCTTTTCTTCTTGTTGAGGTGGGATATAAATAATAATAATAATTTATTTGTAGAGCAATATCTCACACAAAAACAAAAAGTGCACTACAAAAATTAAAGTTAAAGTGCTCTCCAACGAAAATCAAAATTTTTTTTTGACATTGACAATTTATACCAATAATGTAATTGTTAACAGTCTGAACATGCATTCACAAGTATATTTCAGATTACTCTACAAATTAAAGTCTACTTACCTGGTGATCAAATAGGCATATAGTTTTCATGTTTATCTTTTCTATTCTGTCCTTTCTTCAGATTTCATCTTGCATTTGTGGTTTAGACATGAGGTAGGAAATAATTGTAGTAGTATTCCTATCTTGATCTCCGCCTCTCACATTCCAAGTTAATGGAAGTAATTATAGCTCATTTATTTTTTAAGGTCTGGACATTTAATTGTCAGGAAAAATGTGCCCATACTGTGCCCCTTTTGTTCTTTGCGTTTGAGCTATGTTCTTGTGAGAAAACCCCCATGACTCCACACTCAGTGTATTTTCCTTTTTTCCTTCGGGATTTGACAAAGTTTGTGAAAGCCACTAGAACCCTAGGTGTAAACTGAAAAATAAAGTTTGGGGAGTTCATAAATTGAACTAGTATTAGCTAATAATGGTGATATGGCATGGAATCCTCCGAATGTCAGACAGAAATGTATAGTGATCTGGATTTGAAACAAGATCTTGAATTTGTAGCTTTTGCATTGACATCTCTGGACTTTTTGAGTTGAATATTGTGTGTATATTTGTATAAGTAATGGCTGGCTCTATTCTGTTTGCTGGCAACATTTTGTCTAGTCCATGAAGTATAGGGTCCCTTGTATAGTAAAGCAATGTTAGGTAGGTGGTCAGGGTGGATGGACTCTGACTGCTGACACTGTAATTCATGTACAACATCCTGCGTGAGGTCAGGTTCAGGTTGGAGCAAATGTTTATTTATCATTACATTATAAAGGTTATGAGTTGGGAGGAGCATTGTCTGGTGCCCATGGTTCCAGGAGTAAAAGTTCCACTCATGTTCTCCATAAGACAGTGTTGTGTGACTCATAGTCGGATCTCCTCAAGTCTTGAATGGACATGAAACATTCCCAGCTGAATCATCAGCATACAATTGTGTTACCAAATATCTACGTCTTTGTCAGAGATAACGGAGCATCAACTGACTTTGACTTTCTGTCTTTGGTAACTTTGCAGCTCTGTGTCAATTTGAACGAATCAGAAACTAAGACACAGTCTTTTGTTCCCAACTGCAAAAAAGAGGCATTTTGATTTAATTTGCTCTGATTCACACCTCTATATGGCTTCTTCTTCATAGCAATAGTGAGTGAGGCTTATGAGTATTGCAGTATTTAGAGCTGTCCGCCAAACTGATTGAAAAATATAATCTTTCAGAACTCATTTGAAAAATTTCTTGTGGCACTAATATAAACCTATAGGATTGTAAAAATAAGCAACATTGAGTATCACGAAACGTAATTGTTTTTAATGGGAATCCAGAGCATGGAACAATGCTTCCACAACCAGCTGCTCCTCCCTCTTTGCTCCATTGAGTTGACAAACATAACCATAACATTTTCTTTGGAAATACGTTGACAGTGAAGGTTTTGCTGATAAATTTAGTATAAACATTTTCCAAATATATAGCTGCGTTCATTAAAAAGACTTTTTCTTTGGATTGATAAAAAATCTTTAAAACGTGGTTTTCTTTCAAAACACATTTTCTGTTGCAATTTAGTGAATTCATGACACAAAAACACATTTCTAACTATGAAGTTCATAGATCTTGTGAAATTCAAGATTTTGAGATCTTATTCATAGGAGCATTTAAATCATGATGTTAGATTCATTGAGTAGCTCTTAAATGTGATATTCTGAAAATCAGCTTCCTTTCCTGATTTTTGGACCTCACCTTTATGAAGCGGCTTTCTCGTGTGTCCTGTTAACAACCTTGTTGCCAAAGACTTTTTGTGTTAATGGCTCTAAAAGGCTTGTTTGACCCATGTAACACTTGCCAGGAAAAGCATGAGGAGGAGTCTGTCTCACCTGCGCTGGGTCAGCCCTCAGCATAGCTTCCCACCGGAGCAGAGCCCGCCTCTCAGCCTCCGGCTGAAACCCAACACCTGTGACATCATGCACATAGACATTGGCTGATGGCTGGCTGGCAGGCTCTGCTCACCGAGCTGCAGGCTGTGAAATGCTCCTCACTCCCAGGAGAGATCAACAGCTCTGACCTGCGCTACCAGCCACAAGGAGCTGATCAATCAATCAGAGCTCTGAAGCCTCTACCTGTGGCTGACCTCAGTGGCTGCACACCTCCCCCGGGCTCAGTGCTCCACCGGCTTATAGTGGATATATATCCTATATATATAGGATATAGTTTTATGGGATTTGTAGGGAAATTGTTACTTCTGAGAAACAACGCTAAAGTCTGCCAGCACCAACTCTCCTCAGGATACTCTTGTTTTCTCCATGGAGCTTGACACAGGTAAGCGCTTGCCTTTCAGCAACTTGTGAAGTTTTCATACTGAACGTGACCACTTGCTCATTTGCCTTCTGAGACTTTGTTTTCATTATAACTTTGATAGTGGCTCTCAAGTATCTATTTAAGGCGTCTCTGAATATCATCCTATCACGGGTTTAATTGTAAGATTCATGGATTGCACTTGACAACAAAAGAGACTGATTTGTTATCCGCTACAGATGAGGGTCTGTGCACTTACACACACGAATAGCAAGCTAGGGGGACAAAGAAAGAAGAATGAGCAAACACAGAGTACACTGAAGACTTCACTTCACCTGCAGGAGTCCAGTGTGATTCAGAAACAAAGACTTCTACATTTCACCCAGCCTCCACTGTAAGAGTTCAACTAAAACATATTTTTATTAATAAAGCCTTGTGCTAATAGTTAAGATATTCATTTTATTTGTAGAGTAATTAAAGTAAAGTGCTACAAGTTACACAAGTTCATATGACTTTACTGAATCAAACAAATCCTTCACCTTTCTGGCAGGTTAATACAGTCTGCCAGTATTGTAACTGTTCAATCATTTAGCCTGTAATATGTCAGGGAATAGTGAAACATATCCATCAGACTTCAGTCTTCAAAGGCTTGTTTTATCTGACCAAAGATTTTTAGTTTATTGTGATACAAAACACAACTCAAACTCTGCCACCGTCATGTTGTGCTTATAATGACTTAAAGCTAGGGTGGGTAATGTATTATTTTTTTTGTTATATTTGTTGACATACTCTTTACAACCGACAACAATCAATAAATCAAATGCTTTGACAAAAAAAAGGAAAGAAACCCTGGTATCTGTGGCTGTCGCTGTAATAAGTCTGTCTAATCATTTCATTGGAGCTGAATGAAATGATTGGACGGCCGGCCTGTCTGTCTCCTGACCTGCCTGTCTGTCTGTCTCCTGACCTGTCTGTCTGTCTGTCTGTCTCCCAACCTGTCTGTCTGTCTCCCGACCTGCCTGTCTGTCTCCCAACCCGTCTGTCTGTCTGTCTCCCGACCTGTCTCTCTCCCGACCTGTCTGTCTGTCTGTCTCCCGACCTGCCGGTCTCTTGACCTGTCTGTCTCCCGATCTGTCTGTCTCCCGACCTGTCTCTCTCCCGACCTGCCTGTCTGTCTGTCTCCCGACCTGCCTGTCTCTTGACCTGTCTGTCTCCCGACCTGTCTCTCTCCCGACCTGTCTGTCAACCTACGGGCACTCTGCCCGTGCACTTGTTGCGTGTCACTGGAATCTTCCACAAGCTGCTGGCTTGGCAGATGTGAGAACTAACAATAGCCATGTTCATTGTTTACTTTCATAATGATCATTTAGGGGAGTGGCTTTGGAGGAGCCGTAGCTAGGAGTTTAAGAAATACTGAAGCACTTACCATAGACAACTTTGCAATTATAACAACAATTATATTCGTTTTATTTCCCACAATGATGCTCCTCGTGGTGTTTCACAGTTTTTTGATTGTAGTATATAACAGTAGTCACCCTGGTTGCTAAAACCCATGAATTGAAGAAGACATTTAAAGAGTTAAACACTCTATTATAAACTATTCTAATATACATGAAATAATGTTGTTTAAAGGGTCAATGTGTAAGATATATCCAAATTTAAAACATTAAAACAAATGCACTAACATTATGAACAGAGTGTGAAGAGTTAACAGTGTTAACTTTATGTCAAAGACGTCTGTGTGTTGTAGAGATATCTACTGAAGTTAGCATGCTAACAGCTAGCTGCTCCGTACAGCCTGTAATACCACTTGTTCCTCTAGAGGTGATAGTGAGTGAGTGTAGCTCCAGTCTGTCTCAGTACAGAGGGAGAAGAAGAACAGCTGTCTGAGTTCAGACTCAGAGCTCGTCTACATCACATCATGATCCCTGCACACTTTGATAGTTTGTTTTGATTAAATACAAATTGGCAGAAACGAGAAAACGACTCGCAGCCTCGCCTCGTCCTCACCGCCGGCGGGAGGATGCTTCTCCGGGAGTAGAGCGTGCAGCGGCTGGGAGGTGAACAGATCTTCTGTTAGCAGTCAGCAGATAGCTCTGATTCAGCCGACTCCCCGCCGGATCATCAAACGTTCTCTTGCTGCCGTTACACAGGTGAGACCCAGAACTTCATCAGCCCGCGGTGACTCTTGGTGCTGGGATATTCACCGGCTGAATCCGAGCCCCCGGAGCCGTTGCACGCTCCCCTCAGGGAAGCAGTACTATGTCGGCGCGGAAGACGAAACTAAAACACGAGTCGTTACACGGAGCGTACAGCCACCAGTGACACAGGAAACACACATATCTAAGAACCACGTGAAGATTATAAGATAGTCAGTATATAAGGACTATTCGTGTCAGTTCGCCAGTAAACCAGCAAGTGAACACAGTTAATGCAAGACAGCATATTTGTACATCCACTCCTCTCTCATGACTGACCAACTATGTTCTTTTGTAGAGCAGTTAACACTAATGCAGAGGAAGGTTCTGGATGATTGGTGAGACAGAAGCTTCCCAAATTTTGGACTCTCCAGATTTTTTTTCGTAACCTCAGAGGTCAGGTTTGTCCAGCTGGTTTGCTGTTGGTCAACAGCACAAACGTATGTGTGTCAAACCTTCCTAATTTAAACTCAAAATTTTGCTTTCAACTTCTTCTATGATCATTTGTTTTGTACAGTATATTGAAAAAGCCAATAACATAAAGCAATTGTTGTCTTTTATATGTCTTGTGTGTCGATTGTCAGATGACAGATTTGACACAGCAGGTATTTGGTGGAAGTATTTATGGTCCTAAATCAAATTATTGTTTTACATTGTTGCAGTCTAACAACAGACATGAATGTCAACACCTCTACTGTGTGATGGGATACATTCAAACTAGAGCTGTAAGCTCCTTTCAGCACTACTTCACAACCGGGATATCTTGTTTGATTGACCACAGAATTAAGCTGTTCTTGCCATTCGTGGTGCTGATGCACCTTTCCTATCCTGTTGTTTTGGTATTTCAGTGTTGATATTCTGATCATTACTAAATGTTTTAAGTGTGAATAAGAAGCTTGTGTGATGAATAGTTATTATGTAGTGCGGGCATGCCCTCGGTGGTCGTGTTTTGAACAAAAAGGAAACATGGGAACGACCGTGTGGAAGAGGCTGCACCGTAAACTCCTCTCTCCCGCTAGCTTCATGTCTGCCAGTGTTAGCTGTAGGTAGAGGTCATCACCTCATCTATGCTTTCTATACCAATCACATGCTTTTGACACCAGCATTGAGAGTTTTCCTAAAGTGCAACCCCCCCC